>JAAGKR010000026.1:172052-349518 GCA_011419295.1 Clarias macrocephalus | reverse complement strand
TATATATATATATATATATATATATATATATATATATATATATATATATATATATATATATATATTATTATGATTATTATTATTATTGTGCTGAATTTTATTATTTTACATATTTTCACACTTAAATAAGTGAGATCATCAAACAAAGTTTTAAAATTACACAAATATAACCAAAGTAAATACAAAATTCAATTTGATTTCATTTATTAAGGGAAAACAGCTGGCCAAAATTTTGAATTATGTGCAAAAGTAATTGCCCCCTTGGCTAAATCATGAATGAACTGCGACTTTTGGAGAGCTAAATTTTACTTGCCACGCCCAGGCCTGGTTACTGCCAGACCTGTTGAATCACAAAAAAATTCATATAAATAGACACTGTCTGACAGTGCCTTGCAAAAGTATTCATACCCCTTGGACTTTTCCATATTTTATCACATTACAACTACAAACGTAAATGTATTTCTTCTGGATTGTATGTAATAGACCAAAACAAAGTGGCACATACAATTGTAAAATGGATATAAAATGATAAATGGTTTTAAAAACTTTAACTCATGTTAGCTGTGAACAAAATAACACGGACAGTTCAAAGGCAATTCGGACCAACTCAGAAGGAGTTACTAAGGAGACAAAGTGTTGTTTAAGATGACATAATGTTATCAGATGTGTTTTCTTGCTGAAAGTGATTCATTGCAGGTTTTGAATGTGGCAGGCAGCTGCTTTCCCCTCTTTCCAGCACTGTGGACTGTACTGAATTACTTTCACCCATGCTAGTGACCGATACTTATTAATGATTGTTAAAACAGCCGTGATAGGGAGTGATACATGTAGTTATACATCCCGGTGCTGTTACACTCTATATCAACACTCGTGGAGCGCTTCTCATCCAATCAGATTACTTGGTCAGAACTAGCTGTTTAGTTCATGCATTTTTGTAAAATGTTGAAAATAATAATAAAAAGAATAACAATTCAGTTGTATGGTCCTTTAATCAATTGCATTGAAGTAGGTTTTGTTTTGCTTTCATGATATTTTTTCACTAACTAGATCAAAAAGGATGAAATGAAATGAAACATTCTCTCTGTTTTCTGCCCAGTAGCCTGTGTTTATTTGTGCATTTATTTATTGTGGAATTTATTTAAAGCTTTGCTATAATCAATGAAAGGCTGGAAACCCATAGAGGAAGAGCAACAGATCTGATCCACTGCCCAGCTGTTGCCAGATGACATAGCACTGAAACACAGAGCAAATGACTATCACTATAACTTCCAAATATGGCAAGCCTTCATTCTACCATATACACAGTTCCACAGCAATACTACTGTAGACTCTTTAAATGTTTTAGGCAAACAAATCTCTCTCTCTCTCTCTCTCTCTCTCTCTCTCACTCTCTTACTTGCTCAGTCTTTTTTTTCTTGCCCTTTCTCCCCTCTCATTCTCTCTCATGCACACTCTCAGGCCATCTTCTATTCTTGTCCAACATTCTCTCAACTCTGAGATCTGAGAGGCTCTGATTATCACACACATGCACACATAAACTCAGTGCATTTCCTGTCTCTCTCTCTCTCTCTCTCTCTCTCCCTCTCCCAATGGCTCTTTACAGAATAAACTTGTTTTATTCTGTTGACACTGACCAATTTCACAGGCCTTTCCGCTCTTACCCCATTTTCTATGTGGTCTTGTTTAAGAGTAACATCATACTCATTCTTTCCCTGACCTGCATGGCACTAAGCTTTCTGTACTAAACTTTTTTTTTCCATAGCAGATTAAGTGAATAAACTGGATTTAGGACTGTAAGACAACACTGTTTATGATAAAAGTGCCGGGAACATGAAGAACAGAAAATCTCTGATTTAATCCTGGCTTACTTTAGCTATCTCCTTTAGTGAAGCAGGGAAACTTGGCCTGTTTGTGTTTTGTCGTTTTAATGTACCTTTAATGAACACTGCAAAAGACTATTCCTGATGTAATCTTTGTATAATGTAAAGAAAAAGAAACAAAAAAGGATTAAAAAAAAAATTTTTTTAGGAAACATGCCTTTAAAAAAAAAAAAAAAAAAAAGCATGACATACACACACTTATCGAGCATGACCGTGACGCATGATGTCATTATGGTGGTGTTATGGATACCACACACTACACTACAACTAAAAAGCACAGAACATGCTGTTGTTAATGGAAAGTAACTGCTCGCAATAAGCCATGTTGTTAGATTTGCTGTTGTTTGACAAAATGTTCTTTCTGTGAATTTCCTAAAAAAATAAAATAAAATAAAATTATCAGAACCAAACTGGATGTCTGTCAGTTCTGTTATCTTGTTATATACAAGAATGGCCAAAAATGATTAAGGCAACATATGACATGTATTGTGTGCACAGAACAGGTGATGTCACTAATTAATTCTCTTAGTTATCTGGCTGAAGAGTTGTGCTAATTAGAATCAGCCACTTTAGTTAACGGATGGTGTCCAGCTCTGAAAAAAAAATCAAACTAAAGTATTCTTAAGTGAATTATGAACTTTTGTGGCAAATTTCTGTACATGACCTTCAGGAAGCGTTCAAGCGGGCATGGATTGAGCGAGTGACACAATTGAGTGAGTGAGTACTATAAACATACTTTTTGACTCTATGCTCAGGCGGATCCAGCAGGTTTTGAAGAATAAGTGACTTCATACAAAATATTGATTGTTGTACTGGATATCAACTATTATGATTATTTAAAAAATGTAAAATATCATTAAATGATTTCATTTCACTTTTGGCCACGACTGTGTATTAGACCTTACTATTACTTTACAGACATCTTGGGTTGTAAAATGTAGATTTGTATTGGATTCTCCTATTCATATATACTCCAAGTTTAATGTAAAATGTCACAAAGTATCCAGTATAAATCCTCTGTTGGCAAAATAAAAGCAGAAGGCTACAACATTGCCTGTTTTTACATAGTAAGGTTTTATGGTGCCAAATGAATCTACCAAAATCTTTCAAAATCCTATTTTATCCCACATTAAAGAAATAAGAAGAAAAAAATCTTCAGCTCATTCAAATCCACTGGAAAGTCCGACAGTCATATCCCACAATGTAGGAGTTGCAGCTTCCCGGTTAGTCCAATGACCGAAGTTTATATTAACAGGAAATCTGACCTGTCCTAGTTTTGTACTAGTAATATAGAAACAGAAAATATCAATTTAATAAAAAAAATATATTCCTACATTTCCTTTCATGGTTTTAGCATCTTGCGAAACACTGCACAAGTTTTATATATTTTAATAAACCACAAAGTATTTGTGTGAAACCAAACCTAGGGCTAATAACACAGGTTTATGATTCTTGAGACTCCGTGATGAATTGTTATCACTGCTTCATTTAATAAATTACCAGTGCTAACGTGTTATTATGGTAATACACAAAGCAGAACCAAAATTACAAAAACCATGCGACAAACCGAAGCATAATTGTAAATGGAGTGTACTTTTCCTAAACACATCCTCGGCGTAAGCCGTGGTCATAAACACTCGCAGAACAGAAAATAATTATAGTACCAGTCAGCCATGAACCAAGTAGCTCATTGAAACCATGCCTGGTAAATGAAAAACACTGTTGAAGTTGTGGGATTCCCACTACGACTTTCAGCATGGCAGTGTAGGCACAGCAATATAGTAATCAAATTTTACTTTGAACCAATTCAACTTGAGTTATGAACCTCAAAACTAACTGTATGTAATGTAATTTCCCTAGTGGAACTTCTGAGGCATTCATATCTCATTGTTTTGCACAACAATTCATAACCAGAGAAACCAGGGATGTTGCTGTATGTATGGTACACAACTCCATTTCTTGTTTTATGTTGTTTTCCTTTGCCTGTGGACCACACATGTGATAATTCAAAGAGAGGTTGTGACTCTGTGCCGAAGGATTTTCCTGCAGGTCAGCGATGTTTTGAAGCCAAGGGAAAAAAAAAACGCAACGCTGGAAATCCCAAGAACAGAGTACAAGACAACCAAGGAAGCTGAGCTGGACCTTCTGGTGCCTGTTGAATTGCTTCAGTTCGTTTTGAGGTTTCTTTATTGGATGGGATATTTCCCCATTTGCTATTGAGTTTATTTTTCTAAATCTTCCCTCCAGGTAAAGGTTCATAAACCATCATAAAAGCGCACAATACTGTTTGAT
Organism: Clarias macrocephalus; assembly: GCA_011419295.1. Lineage (NCBI taxonomy): Eukaryota > Metazoa > Chordata > Actinopteri > Siluriformes > Clariidae > Clarias > Clarias macrocephalus. Next base: position 345,346 of record JAAGKR010000026.1, on the reverse strand, counting down.
TACTGAATGTTCCAGTGGCAGGAGCTTATATTGGCAACAGATGAATAATTTGTGGTGTGACGTAGACAGGTTGGGAAATTCTCTCTCTTGAGGACCACCAAACTAAAATGATTATACAGCGATGTAAATGTTACTCAATTTGTACTTGTAGTGTTTCTTCTTTGTTCTCCTGACTCCAGACTGTAAACTGTAACATTGAGGAGGGTGAACTCTGAACTGCCATAACATTACAGTACAAAAGATTATGTCCAATATTGTGTAAGTTGGTGTCACAGTGCCATAGTGGTTAGCATTTTGGCCTTGTACCGCCACGATTGAGGGTTGGATTACCACCTTGGAACATTTGTGGAGTTTGCATGTTCCACCCATCTTCGGCGGGTTACCTCCAGGTACTCCGGGTTCCTCCCGCATTCCCAAGATATGCAGATTATGGGTGCTGTGGTGTTTGCCACCAGGACATTGTGGTTGAATCATTTGGATGCTGTGGGTTGGGGAGTGGGGCCTTCCTGGATTGGTCTTAGTTGTCCAGCACATACCATGGTGCTTGATCAGATTGGGGAATTTGGAGGGCTGGTCAGTGGCTTTGGGATCTTTGCCTGCCTGGCCCTGTGCCATCATTGTGACAGTCCATTGTGACTAGCATTGACTTTTTCAGCAATCTTCTGTGGGATGGGTCTAGACTGGGTGGCTTTTGGTCCTCATGGGCATAAATGAGCCCCCTAGGTGCCAAGGATCATGTTGCCAGTTTACAGGTATAGAAGTATTAATGTGTTAATGTTTTGCTTGATTGGTGTATAAATGAAGATGAAAAGATGAAAGAAAAAACAGCACAAGCCAGGACAAGTGAACTTGCATTTCCTCTTCTTCCCCTACTATGTCCATCCTTAACCTACACAACACTCCCCCCCCCCTCCCATCCTGTCATCCCTGGCAGATCAGCCTTTTCCATCATTTCCCATCATCTGCGGATATGAGTAACATGGCATGTCATGAAAAAAGGGATGTTATGAGTAAGAAGTGGCGCGAAGAATGGAGTAATAGAACCACCGCACCTATACTTCATATTCCCAAGGGAGCCCGTTGATGAGATGGGAACATTGATGGAAATGACTTACCTGGCTTGCAGCTCTGAGTCAGCAGCATTATACCTATTAAATGTAGCTTCTAAAGCTAGATGCAGCTGTGAAACTGTGTTTACCGGATGAGGGGAGATTCTATGTTATAATTGTTTTACGGGTTGAAGAATCCTGTTGGAATTGTTCATAGAGGGGGCAGTGTGGTGGGAAACATTGCTGACTCACAGCTAGTTTGATAATGAACTTTGGTTGAGTTGTGTGCTGCATGTTGTCCCACATCTGTGGCTTCCTTTGGGTTTTCCAGTTTCCTCCCAACTCCCTAAAGCACAGACTAGTTATTTTCAGGTGATATTCCATTCAGAGTGTGCTTCTGCCTCACACCCAGTGTTCTTGGGATTGACCCTTGATCAACCTTGACCATGACAAGGTTAAAGCAGTGAAGCTGAGTGAATGGTTCACAGAACATCTGTATTTTAACTAGTGTGATGTTTGTACTGTTATGTATCCTAGAACTTATAACAACATTTAAACCTTTAACACAAGGAAAGATTCATGTAAGGTTTAGGATGAAAAGCACAGAGAAAGTAATGTAATGTGTGCAAAGAAAAGAAAATGACAGATATGGTTGAAAGAACGAAATCCAGCATCTGTTCAAGCTGTTCCTTTTGCTATTTTAATCCACTTTAAATGAGTCTGCTGATATAAAACATTTTTGGCACTGACATGGCAGTGCTTTATGGTTGATGTAATACTTCCAATCCAACTCACTACACATAATGTTCAGGCCCTGAACAGACACGGTTTTTCTCCCCCAATGGCTAGATATATTGTACCAAAGCCTCGTTACCTTATAAGGTCAGTGAGCAAAGAGCTGCTCCAATCTATGGTTTGAAATTTGGTCCACGTAATCTTTCTCTTGCTTTTCATCACTCCCTCCTTTCCTCTTTCCTTAGTAGCCTTTGAACAGTCTCAGTTCCTGATTCATGGGAATGCTGAAGAAAACTAAATGGAAAATGGTACTAAGAAAGCAGAGTGTGTCCCACACAGGAAACCTTGTCATGATGTGAGTTTTTCCAGTACGTGGCGTATAATCTATTGTTCACGGTGCAGGAAAAGCCTCCAATTTTTTTTTTATTATACAATTGTGTAAAGATGTTAAGCCAGAGGCTCATCACCCAGTATTAGCTTCGGGTTATAAGCTCACTGTAAGTAATAAAGTATGCTTCACCAAGACAAGGAAACACACAGGATGCTGATTGATAAAGCGTCTCGTTAGTATGTGTTTTATTTGGAATAAATACCTTGAAGTCATGACAATTCAAAATGCCAGCGTAAAAAAATACATAAAATAGAAAGGTATTTACAGGATTTATTTGTGCACAGCTAGATGGATGTATACATGGTATACAAAGGCAGCCCATGCAGGACATTGATCTCTTTTGCTGTACTAAAGTGCAAAAGAAAAAATAAAATGGATAAAACATTCCAAGTCATATAGGAACCATCTTTTAGATGGACGATATGGCCACTCCAAAAAACCTCACATGTGTCTTTTTATTGTATTATGCATTACATGAATTTACACTGTGTACAAAAGACAGTTGGCCAGGTTGGCATCTGGCACAAAACCGTGCCTTGTGGCATAAGCCAGCAAAACACATTGCTATAATAATAATAAAAATAATAACTTAGTTACTGTACCAGACAGGGCTTGACTATAGCAGCTGTACTTCTGTCTCACTGGAAAGAGAGGTTAAAAGTAAAGAACAAAGGAGATGTTGGTTGACTAATTGAGATAAAGATCCTGTCTTGAAGGCACAGTTGGCAGAATGAACAGGGGATGAATTTTAGGGGTTAACTTGCTTTACATGAACTTTAGATAAAGAATTGTCCTACTGTTGAAATTCATGAGAAAAATTTATATGCTAATAAAACATGATTGACTCAGTTGAAATCCTTTTACTCATATGCCCGTGTGAAATCTGGTACTGTATATGTGGTCATTCTGAATTTTGTTTTAAAGGCTACGAAAGTTCTAGTCACCAAGAAATAACCACACATTGACAGAACTTTTCTCCTACAAAATGAGGGCTTGGAGCAAATCGAGAAATCCCTGCTGCTCCAACACTCTGGTATGCTCAATGCTAATTATGCCAGGAATATTCAAGTAAACAATATTAAGGATTAATTCATGCTTTCAAATGATTATGGTAAATGACTAAGGCATTAAACCATATTATAACTATATTAAACTTGACCCCAGTCCCTTGGGAAGCATGAACACAAAATGGGTTTAAGGAGGACATGCAGTTCGAGGGCAAATTCTGTGCTACGTTTTTTTTTTTTTTTTTTTTACTCTGTTGAGTTTTTCCCTTTTAGCCTAAAAGATGATCAGCATTTAAGTTAGCCTACGTGACAATATTGCTTTACAAGGCATTGCTTTTCTCTATTTTATCACATATTTTCCTTCTTCTTTTTCTTCTTCTACTACTTCTTCATATAACTTCCCATTTGCAGGCAAAACAAAACAAATCAAAAACAAACAAACAAACAAACAAAAATAAAGATGCACCAGAACAAATAAAGTTCCGGATCGTTTAACTTTTAACTGTTCTTCGTTTTAGTATAGCATTTAACAGGTCCATGAAAGTCTGTGAAAGACGTTAACAAGGAATGTGAAGTACTGTGGGAAAAGGAGTCATTAGCATGGTTTTAATGAACAAAAGTCAAGCTCCTGTGGCTTCTTCATGCTCGCACAGTGTTCCCTGGGTAGCATCATACCCGTCCCGGTTTCACAGCGGAGTTGACGCCGTTTGAAGCCTTTGCCACAGGTCTTGGAACATGACGACCACTCCCCTATATGCCATACTGGGCATGGGTCACCACAAGCTCGCAATGCACTTGGCCTTTTGGCTAGATCGCAGTCTGTCCCAGGATTGCCGTCTACTACTACGCACTGTACCAATCTCCTCTGGAGACCGTTCCCACAGGTCACTGAGCATTCCTCCCAGCTAGTGGTTACCCACTTGCCAGGAGGTGGAGCCTCTTTGATGTATGAAGTTGGAATCTTTTTATTCAGTGGATTGGATTCTTTTCCAAGCCCTCCCTCCTCAACAAGAACGCTGTTTTCGGCCAGAGTCCTGCCTTCTTTCTTTGACACCTTGTCGTCCTTGGTTTCCCGTTTGATATAAAAGGAATAACGAATGCGTGGAGGTGTCAAGTGGCCTACAGACAGCACCTCCACTGTCAGAGCTTCCCCCAGTGGCCTTACAGCCTGCAGTGTCTCCGATTGCCCGCTGGTGCCACTGTAGCGCAAGAGGCTGCCCCGCACTAAGATGTCCCGCTCCACTGCTGACACTATATAGTTGCCATTAAGAATGTATTCCCCTCTGCTGTTTTTGACAGCCAGGTAGTTATCATCATTTACCATTCCTTTATAGCCACGCTGGCGGACATCAATGTTGGATGCACCCACCGGAAGTGTGACAACAAAGTTGTAGCCATGACTAAGGGAAAAAGGTGAAAGAAAATAAGGTTAAAGTTTTAATACTCAAGTGAATCTATAGCTACCATATTAGAAATTCACAGCATGGTTGCACCAACAATGCCAGTCAATAGCAAATTACCTGCCAAAAGTGAATTGAATAAGAAGTCACCTTCTTATTTAATTGGTTTTTACTGTTTTCAACACTGTATATTAATACTTGAATGCTTAATACATTAAGATATTCACATTCTAGAATTATTTAGTCAACAAAATGTGTTAAATAACCCAGAATATGTTTTATGTTTTCCGATTCTTCGGGGTAGCCACCTTTTGCTTGTATGAAAGCTTTGCTTAGCACTCTTGGCATTCTCTCAGTCTCATGGGGTAGTCACCTGGAATGGCTTTCCAACAATCTTGAAGAAGTTCCCAGAGGTGTTAAGTACTTCTTGGCTTCTTTTCCTTCATTCTGCAGTCCAACTCATCCTAAACCATCACAACTGGATTTAGATCAGGAAATCGTGAAAGCCACGTCATCTGATGCAGCAGTCAATCATTCTCCTTCTTGGACAAATATCTTTTCCATAACACAGACATGTGTTTGGGGTCGCTGCCTTGCTAGAAAACAAATGATGGTTCTACTAAGTGCAAACCTTATGGAATGGCGTGTCGCTGCAAAACGCTGTGGTAGCCATGCTGGTTAAATCTGCCCTCAATTTTCAAGTTACCAACAGTGTCACCAGCAAAGCACACCCACACCATCACACCTCTTCCTCCATGCTTCACAGTGGGAATCACACATTCAGGAACTCAAATTTTTGACTCATCAGACCAAAGGACAGTTTTCCACATATCTAATATCCATTCCTTGTGTTTCTTGGCCCAGGCAAGTCTCTTCTACTTGTTCTCCCGAAGTAATGGTTTCTTCGACAGGAGACGCACACAGTCTCCTCTTAACAGTGGATGTTGAAATATTGAACTGGGAGAAGCATTTATGTGGGATCTAATCTGAGGTGCTATAAATTAGTGGTTTCTGAGGCTGGTTATTCTAACAAAATTATTCTCTGCAACGGAGGTAGCTCTTGGCCTTCATTTCCTAGACAGTCCTCATGAAAGCCAGTTTCATCAAAGGGTTTGATTGGTTTTGGCAACTGCACTTGCGGATACATTGAAGGTTCTTGAGATTTTTCGGACTGACTCATTTACATTTCTTGAAGTAATTATGGACTGTCTTTTTTCTATTTACTCGACTGAGTGTTTTTGCCATAAGCTGGAATTGTACAGTAGTTGTAGTACCAATAATAGAGCTATTGACTCTGCACAGACCATTCCTCTGCAAAAGAAAATTGATGGTCTAACGCACATTAAGAAAGCAGGAAATGACACAACGTAGCACTTGACAAGGCACACCTTTGAATTGAAAACCATTCCAGATGACTACCTTGTGAATCAGATGAGAGAATGCCAAGAGTGTGCCAATCTGATATCAAAGCTGTATCTACTTTGGACAATCCATAATATAAAACATATAATTGGTTGTTTAAACACTTTTTGTTTACTACCTAATTCCATACATGTTCTTTCATAGTTTGGGTGTATTTAGTATTAATGTACACTTGTCAATAATAGAATTAAAGAAAAAATACTGAAGTAGAAGAGAGTGTGTGCAATCTACTTTGCACTGAGATTATCATTGCTATGGTTGCTACATGGTAGTATATATACAGTGGTGTCTCAAAAAATTTGAATATCATTATAAATTTGATTTCATTTCAGTAGTTCAATTCAAAAAGTGAAACTTGTATTATGTAGCTTCATTAGACATGGGTTAATCTATTTCCTCTTCACAATACCTCAAAAAACTCTCTGTGTGGTATACCTAATCAAGGATAGGTATACCACGGTCCTGAAATCAGGTGCTTTTACTTTTGGCAGTGTGGGCAGGTCCCAAGTCCTGCTGGAAAATGAAATGAGCATCTATATAAAGCTGGTCAGGAGAGGGAAGCATGAAGTGCTCTAAAACTTCCTGGTAGATAGCTTGATCCTGTCCTTCAAAACACAGACCTGACCTTGAAAACACAGTGGACTTTGGCCAACTGAGCAACAGCCCAGTCCTTTGTCCTTAGCCCAGGTAAGATGCCTCTGACATGTTCTCTGGTTCAAGACTGGCCTGACACAAGGAATGTGTAGCCCATGTTCCTGATACGTATAAATCTCCCCCGAAAGAGAGGGGGAGGTTGAGGTTATTCCTGTTGCTTGTGCACCTATTCCTACCACATTCCTTCCATTCAACTTTCCATTAATGTGCTTAGATACTGCACTCTGTGAACAGCCAGCTTGTCAAGTCAGCAGTCTTCCCCACGATTGTGTAGCCTACTGAACCAGACTGACACACCATTTAAAGTCTCAGGAAACCTTTGGGTGATTTGAGTTCATTAGCTGGCTCGAATTTGACACCATGAGTCTCTAATATTGAACTTTTTCACATTCTGAGATTCTGATTTTTAGGTTTTCATTATTACTTAAATTATTCAACTTTTCAGTGATGTACGAACAAATCTTGTTCAAGTATTTACAACTTTTTGATGCTATGTTTCGATATATATGTACAAAACTCAAAACTAACTACTCCCTATTTTCAAATTGATAAATAATTGACATTGCATAAGAGCAATATATTGCATGAGTGACCAGTTTTCAGATAGAAGAAACTTAATGTGGGCTCCTGAAAATTTGCCTCACTGTGCATTACGTAAATGTGGAAATGCTCTTACTTACACTACTAAACATACCTCTGATATCAAGTGTCGATTTATTTTGTTATGCAGATTCACCAGGTGTTTAGGTGTTCTCTAACAGCTCATTTATGATTTTTTTTTTTTCTTTCAACCACATTTCTTGCATAAAGTTTATGGTTCCGTACTATCCTTCCAGGTATTAATAATGTCTTAGACAGTTCTTAATCCAATTCCAGTTATTTCAACGATTTCTTTGCTTGATACGGGCGAATATGTTTTGGGGGTCAAACAGGTAGGGTACTGTAAGTAAGTGTATTTCATAATTACATTGATAAAAAAAAAATCCCCTCAAGGTAAGTAATGTCCCTGGTAAAGAAACAAACAAACAAACAAAAAAAAACATATAAATAGACTCTAGCATAAATGAATAATTAAATATATTATATTTAAGTATAAATATATGGTTTTAATGGAATTGATTGAATTTGCATCCATAAAACCCCAGATTTTATTGTGATATTTCATGATTACAACAGCAGACTACTAGCGGTCTGAATACCCATGTGTACAATTTTGGTAATTAACTGCTCACTACACTTACAACTAAATGCTGCTTACTGCCCTGTCTTTAAAGCATTACACAACTGCTGATTTTACACAATTTATACTGAACATGCAAATTAGTGCAAACGTTTAAGTCTATAAGAAAGAATGTCATTTGTCTTCATGGATGAGATGATCATGATCGGAGATCACATGAACACAGAGGTTTGGAACTAAACAGCTGTCTGGCCATAGTGAGGCTAATACAAATTGCAAGGGAGTGTAAAGATTGGACTTTGGAGCATTAGAAAAAAGTTAATCTAATGAGCCTAATGAGTTTTGATTGACCTCGTTCCAGACCGATGGTGTCATGTAAGGGTAAGAAGGGAAGTGTATGAAGCGATGCACCCATCATGCATAGTGCCCATTGTACATGCGTCTTGCGGCAGTGTTCTGATCTGGGGTTGCTTCAGTTGGTCAGGTCTAGGATCAACAATATCATGTGGCAATAAAATGAAGTTAGCTGACGACCTGAGTTTAGTGAATGACCAGGTTATATAGTACCATCAACGTTTTCTTTTTTTTTTCTTTTTTTTTTTCCACAGGCATATTCCATGACTCAAATTGTCACTGGGAGCATAAGGATTAATTTTTACATAGGGATTGACCACCACAATGAGCGATCAAAGCAAATTAGCAGCTTTTAAATTTTTTTCTTCACCCGGCATCTATAATGGCACGTGTGACTTCCAGGTAATATCAGCTAGCATGATTGGAATGCAGACCGCATTGGTAAATTTACATGCATTTCCTACTTACATGGGTTTTGTGAAGAGGCCAGAAATCTTCTTGCAGGACTTATTATCTCCTCCACAGACACCACACTTGTCAAACTTCTTGCTGGAGCCGAGTTTACTGTCACAGCCTGCCTTGCTACATTTGCCCTGGACACAGACTCCCGAAGAGTCAGGAGAACATGGCGTCCCATCCACAACCTGCAAAGGACAGGAGAAAAGTTAGCAAAGAACTGGTCATCTAGCTCAAGTTTAACATTCTTTTGATGACTTGTTGCCTTTTAAATTATGTATTTATTCCTTGCCAAATTACCAAGGAACATGCCTTTTATTTCAGTTAATTACTTATGTTCTATATTCTTATTAAAGTGCAGAATTGTCCAGTGTCCCGCACGCTATCTCTTCCACAGTAGGTATGCAAATGTTTCCTGATGCTATATCAGTGGTAACTGCGTGTGAGCGAGTGCCTAGTCCTGAAATGCGGCATGATTCTGTGAAAGCTCATGCCACACCTCTGTATCTCACCCCAGATTAACCCCTTGTCCCTTACTATCTCTTCCATAATGCTTTTTTCTCCATCGTCCATGACCGCTATGAGAAACTAAGGATGATCATGGGATGGTCAGAACCTTGACTCCATTCCCTTGTCACTAGTTACATTCCTGTATTCATTTTAATGCTTTCTTATAAAAATATCTATAGCTCTAAGGTGTATATGTATAATCCAAAAACAATTCAAAACACATAAAAGAATCATTTATCATTTGAAAAGTTCATAGCTGTGTGTTGTTGTTTTTTTTTGTTCTTGATCTATATTAGGCCTCCAGACCTGACCATTAAAATTAGCGAAATGTGTGAACACATTATGAGAAAGTTGAAATTATGTATAAGCCTGTATTTCTCACCTTAGGAGCGAGGACATAGAAGTAGCCTGTTCCATTAGCCCTGCATATGAGCTTACACTGGTCTTTAGCTGAGACGCCCGAGTATTTAGGGACCCATACGACAGATGCAGTGAGACGGTTGGTATTCAGACTGAAGCCATTGAAAGCCTCACACTGCTCCTCTCTATAACTCTTTTCTGTGAGAAAGACAAGTAGAAAAAAACGATGCCCAAATGGTCTTCCGAAAACAAAAATTTCTAAAACCAAACTAATGCTATTACCCAAGATTCTAAGGCATAATTTTTAATACATCAAATTTGTATTTAATGTCTTGTCTCAAAAATTGCATGTTTTCTATTAAAAACTTTGAAGCTGGTTGAGGTGCATTAAAATGTTCTTACCAGTATCTGGGCACGGTACAAGGTTGCAGGATCGGTACTTGACCCTCACTCCTTGGCAGTATTTGCCCCCGTTGTCTGGCACTGGATTGTTGCATTCTCTCTTTGCCAGCTGGACTCCACCACCACATGTCCTGGAGCAAATGCCGAATGTCCCCCACTTACCCCACTTTCCATCCACCTAGAGAGAGAGAGAGAGAGTTTGTCAAACTGCCAGGTGATTAGAGTAAGATAAGATAAGATGCTTGTTGCTTTGTGCCATAAAAGTAAAACCATGAAAATGTATTTAACATTTTCATGGTTTTATGTATGCAAAAAGAAATTCGATTTTTTTAGAATGGACATTTCTCTACAGCAAAACATTATGTGGCGTCAGAATTAAAACTACACAAAGAGATGCAGCCTTTCTGACAAATAAGAGAACATACAGTATATTACAGTAAGCACAAAATTGTACACAATGTTGTTATAAACTACAGTATTACAATTTTCCGTTAGTGAAACTTCGAGGGCTAAATCTATTGCAGCATGATATCTATCTCTCTGCATAAAAGAGACACTTTGCAACATTTGGAGTGGAGGAACTTAATTGGCCCCCACATAGCCCTGACCTCAACCCCGCTGAACACCTCCTCACTGACTTTAGTGTTTGCCCTCATTAGTGCTCTTCTGGCTGAATTAGATAATATCCCTACAGCAATGCTCCAAAATACTGTCGAAAGCTTTCCAACAGGAGTGAGTGTCATTATAACACCAAAAGGGAATTAAACTATTATATGGGTTATTTTTAAAGGTAAGTCTCGGTTAGCCAGGACTAAATATGGAACGGGATGTTAAAAAAGTATATGGTTTGATGGTCAGTTTTCTATAAACTTTTTCCCATAAAATGTATCATTGGATCACTGATCAAAAGGTTACAGCTTCAAACCCAAAAACTGTTAATTTCACAATATTTATTAAAGAGCAGCCTGCACCTGCATCCTTGTCTCTTCAATACCTTGACAAAGGCCAGATAACTCCCGCCAATGTCACTGGTCTACCAAAAAGTAATATTACCCATATTTGGTACCATTCATTCAAAAAACGTCAACCATACTAACCCATGTGCTTATTTATACAACGGCTCTCATGCCGTGGGCACTATTTTGCTGGGGTCAGGGGTAGCTCGGTGGTTAAGGCGTTGGACTACGGTTCGGAAGGTCCCAGGTTCAAAGCCCAAGACCACCAAGTTGGGCCCTTAACCCTCAACTGCGCAAATGTATAATGAGATAAAAATGTAAGTCGCTCTGGATAAGGGTGTCTGCCAAAAGCCTAAATATAAATGTAGAAAAGTCTTCAGTCTTGTTTGTAGAACACACTCCACCATCATCATGAAAACAGCAATACATGGAATATCTGTCAGCGGAATGATGTTCGTCTTTCTGATAGAGTTCCAGAGACGTGCAGAATCTATACTAAGGTGTATTTACGGTAAGCTGATCTGGTGGTTATGCAAAGTGAGTAATGAATTAATGTGTTTATACGCATGTGTGTTTTTTTTTTTTTTTGTCATCTAACTCACCTTCGGCCTGGTGACCTCGTACTTCTCTATGCAGACGCCGCGCATGCACACCAAGCCCTCTCCACAATCTGTGCCATCTGCCCAGGGGAAGTGGCGTGTCTGACAGACAGGCTGGCCGCGCGTCTTGCCTGTGCACCACAGACGCTGACAGGGTGCCTGCATGAGTGGGCAAGGCTTCGAACCAGCACCAAACGACAGCTCACACTGCCTCTCTAGACCATACGATGCTCCAGGGAGAACATCCGTTAGTGCCAGTGGTTTCTCAGGCTGATCCAATAAGCAATCACCTGCAGGATTAAAGGATAATTTGTGTGTCATTTCTGGGAAATTTATCTATGCTGTGCTGTTACATAAGTTACAAATTACACTGGAAAATCCTGTACAGGGCGACCCGTAGCAAATCATTTTGTTTAAAATTGAAAGTTTACTTCGTCCTATAATCGTTTAATGGAATAATGAACAGCTTTGGTTGCAAGTTAATAAAATAAACATCCTAGTCTTTTTTTTTTTTTACTATACCAGGCATTGTTCATTAATGCCACTGATATTATTTGAGAAGCAAGTTTGACTAAATGTCTTATAATTTCAGGATTTGTTTGACTTGCATCGTTAAACATTCGTCACATCTGTATGTGTTTATTTAAATGATGAACTCGGAGATTGTATTTGTCTCTGGGAGGCTCAACTATAAACTGTCTAATCAGTAAAGCAGACAAACACTTCACCACTGTTTGTTTTTTCCTCTTCTACAGTTGGACATGGCGTGTGTGTGCGTGTGTGTGCTCTGTCTCTCCGCAGTGACATATAAATGTTTTAGAGACATCGTCTGACATTGTGTCTGTCTCCTGATGAAGCTCATGATGGAGATTAAACATGCACACACGCTGATCAGCGCAGCATATTGCAAATGTCCTACACACGCAAGGGTATTTCACTGATACAATACAGTGTTGCATTGTATAAAAAATCGAATCATGCAATTAATATAATTACCAAAATGTCACAGAATCGACCGAGGTTTTAAGGTCAGCGTGAGCAACAACACTTCACAACAGAGTTGTAACAACTTCTGAACCCTTTTTGCATCTCCACATGCTGGTTAATGCTTCTGTCATTAACGTCTTTGCACAAAGGCATGTTTTATCCACTTATTTATTTTCAGTAGCTGTTATATCTCAGTGAGAATGATGGTGGACTTTTTTGTATGAGACAACATGCATTTCACACCTATGGACAACTTAGCATAGCTGCTAGATCTACTGGCATGTTTTTAAGCAGATGAGTGAATACTGAAGAGAAAATGTGAGAAGCTCGGGATTGAACCAGGCACACTGCTAAACACTGCACCACCACACCAGCCAGGACATTTTTGTGTGAGATGAAAAGAGACAGTCTTTTTTTACTGGACATAAGGCAAATCGCTAAACTAAAGACCATCTAAATCCTAAATATACACTATTTTGGTGTGAAAGACTGTTTGCAGGGTATCTTGACCTGCATAATGAATGAATGAATGAATGAACGGGTGAATTTTTCTCTTTAATGAAAACGGGGCAGAGCTGAGCAGCTTGGTACCAGCTGGGGGCAGATCAAATTTCTGGCCTGGAAAAATGCAAGCGAACCTCTGGGGTACCTTATATATGACTTCTTCGAGAAGATCTACCGCTATTATCCCACAGGTTTTGTTCTCAATGCTCCGAACTGACGTCAGAAGCCCGCAAGGTTACGTGTTATGGGAGTGAAATCCGACCCAAACTCCTGTTTCCACTTGCTTGGGAAAACATGATCTTGTTCTACCTATAATCTAATGACAGCCAGACCACACTGGTCTGTGTGTTCTTAAGCCTGTCTAATCTCAGTCAAGTGGTCTGGATGTCTGCCTGTAAAACATTGCAATGACTTTGTGGAACACCAACTGCTGTTTCTCCAGAGGCAGATGTGGTGGTTTGCCTCGGTTAGCATGGCACGCATGTTCAGCACCGAACACATGCTATATGCATTAAGGAACACTTTTAATGCATATTTCATTAAGATGTGCTTTATCAGTTTTACTGGAAGTAAAGCAAAAGTGGGCATTACATATTTAACAGACACAGGTCATTAAAATTGGTACATCTTGGTAGAGTAACTCATCCTCCATACAAAAAGGTACTACTCGACTCGACTAGTCTCCACCATCCATCATGCCTTTGCGCCATTGCTAAACTCTTGAATCCCCCGTCATGGTTGATGGTCTCCCACTGCATTACATAATGTTTATAGAGGTGACACCATTGACAAGAGCAATGTGCACAGATGGATGAAGAAGTTTAAGGCAGGGGGAAACTTCAGTACTCAAGACAAACCACATAGTGGATTCCCTAACGTTAGGTTTTTCATTTCCAGTATTTGTTTTGTGTTATTACTATCATAGGCTTATTCACAAGCTATGGATGTTTTCTTTTCCTGCAAATTCTCTAGGGATCAATAAAGGTGTATCTGTTATAAACTTTTGGGATCACCATCAGCAATAGAGAAATTCACAATCTGATTGACAAAGGTTTGCATCTCGGCCTTAGCCACCACAAAAAGTCATATATGAGTATAATCAGCAAAACATTGTACACTTAAACAGAAAACATATGCTTCTCTGACTTACCATGTCCACTGTCCAGGAAGTCTGTGATAATAGCAGCACTACACGGCGACCATGGGCTGGTGCGGTTTATCCGGATCAGTGTCGGTGACATCATGTGATTGTCCTGAAGCTTCCCAAATACATCCTCACATGCTTTCACATTATCATGGGGCATGTTGAATACATGGCCTGTGAAGAAAAGAGAAATTGTCCTTCCTTTCACTGTGCCAGTTGTGTCTGGATCATCGGCAAACCTCAAATAAAACAGTTCTGATTTTTTTTTGCACTTGAATTCACCAAAACTGCTGCTCTTGGGCTATTATCATGTCAGCCATCTCACCACAGCTATGTGAATCATGCCTCTAGTACAACTAGCAACTCTCCTTTATTTACTCCACTGGCCTTGTAAACCTACTTTACCAAAACCAGAGATAAACAAGCGACTCAAAATAGGCTTCGTCTCCTTACCTCGGCTGTTTCTCAAAAGCCCAAAAATGAGCCTTGGGGATCTTGCTTGTTGTATCTTGGGATATTCAGTGCACTTACAAATAGATTTGCCATAAAACCGTCAAGCGGTGCCATCGATATGAGCCATGAAAGCGAATTCGGCATTGTAGACTATAATAATGTGGTGGCTTGGCATGTACATGTATACTAACCAAGTTCATGAGCAGTGGTGAATGCAGACGGCAAGCCATCGTCCTCGATCACTGAGCAGCTCCTCTTTGGATCGCACATTGTCCCAACGTCTGCCATGCCCAGGGTGTCACACGTAGAGGCTCCGCACAGATCCTGGATCAAATAATGAGAATTAAGTCAAGTTGAGAAATCAGATAGAAATTAGCTGTAATCCCTCGAGAAAGGGGAATTTCCATAGCAAACATTTACTGATAATTGGAGGACAGGATGCAGATCTGATTAAGCTATTGAGAACTTCTGGTAAGCCAGGTTTTAAAAAATGTCCACATACACTCGCTAGACAGTTGATTAAAAACACTTTACTAATACTGAACAGGTCCGCCTTTGCCCTCAATTGAACATCCTCAGTTGCTTGTGACATGGATTCTACAGGGTGTTGGAAATAACCCTTTAAGATTATTGCTCATGTTGATATAATTGCATCACTCCATGCATGAGTACATTCATGTCTAAAATATTCATCCTATTACGAGGGGTTTCAAATTCACATTTTATTTGTTACATACACAACGACGTGCAGTGAAATGCAGGGAAATTACAGCTTGTTCAAGTCAAACCAGGACTTCTGATTATGCAGGATAATAGAACACAGTTATGACAGTAAGCTCCATATGCCGAGTGTTCACGGGAAGGGCCCTGGAGTCTAGCCCATGTGACTCCAGGAAAGAGGCGGGGTACACCCTGGAGGAAAGCAATCAAGACTCACAGACCTGGGGCGGGAAACGAATCCTCAACCCTGGAGGTGGCACCCTCCTATTTTGCGAACATATTCTATTAAAATCCGTTCGGGTAACTTGGAAGAACACTAAAGTACATTAGATGCATTGTCATTTCCATGTAACCAGTTTGGCACATAATGATGCTGGAAGTGGTCATTATAAGATGGGTAAATTGAAGCTGCAAAGGGCTGCACATGGTCAGCAACTATAATGAGACAAGCTGTGGCATTCGAACAATACTTGGTTGGGTTTAATTGGCCCAAAATGTGCCAAGGAAACATTTTCCACACTATTACACCACAATCAGCCTGTCCTTGGATTAATGTTGAGGCCAAATTGTGCCCCTACCATCCGCATGTAGCAGAAGAAATCAAGATTCATCAATTCACTGCAGCTGCCCAGTTTCAGTGAGCCTGTGCCCACCGTAGCCCCACATTATCATGTATACTGTGTTGCAGGAGACCTGGAGTCTATCCCAGGAAACTCAGGGTACGAGGTGGGGTACACCGTGGACACGGTGCCAATCGATCGCATTTTGGGAATGCCAATTAGCCTAATCTGTGTGTCTTTGGATTGTGGGAGGAAACCAGAGTACGCGGAGGAAACCCACCAAGCACGGGGAGAACTCCAGGCACACAGAGGCAGGAACCGAACCCGGGCCTTGAAAAGGCGACTGTGCTAACCACTAAGTTTCCTGATTTTATATTATATATTTTCTGACTTGGTTACAATTAAAAAATATATAAAGTTGTGACAACCAGAACATTTTATATCTTAGTTTTATTCAACTGTGGTTAAATGTATCCGATTCCTTACATGAGTTTTCTCACTTAAAAACCAACCACAGAATTTAAACAATACAAACTAATTTCTTAAAAATTAACTTAAACAACTACCTAACTTCAAATTTTTGTTGTGACCAAGTGACTAAGTTGCTACAGTAGTGTCTCTGTCATCTGCCATGATTATTATTTCTAAACAAACTTAGCAAATAATTCATCTCCTATCACACAGGACGCCAGTGTGGGAATAGTTCAGAGTGTACCGCCTGTAAGATTATAAAGAAACAGCCTCCATAAATGCCGCCAAACTCGAGTGTGTCGAGCAATTGGGAGCCTGTGACCGTGCACAGTTTCTAACGCGGGTACGTGTGGCTTCTAAGGTGTCTGTTTCGAGACTAATTAACACATCTGGTGTTTTGAGACTTGTGTAACAGTGTGTAATGAGCGGATTTCAAGATTAATTCACTCGCAGACTTTGTAAAAAAGATCAATCAGAAGCACTTTAACACGTGCAACTTGTGATAAAATAATAGAAAATGCATTTCTGTTGCACCACACAGACAATACCACACAATGCCTGTGCACTCGGCACAGAATCGGTTAAGTCCAACAAGATCAGTCATAGCTGATCAAGCTGAAAAACAGACAATTCTGGTTACTGGTGCATCTCTATTCTAAGCGTAATAAATCATTTAAAAATCGATTTTCTAATCAATGTGGAGACAAAAGAATCAAGATTTATAACTGAATCAATCCCCCCCCCCCCCATCTTTAATTAGTATGATGTTACGAAAAAAAAGTCCAGCGAGTGTATTTTCAGATACATGTCAATATTTATTCATTTATTTAGATTAATTGGGTTTCAAAAAAATTATATAGTTTTAAAAGTCCCTATTTTATTACATTACATTATTATAACTTTTTTTCTCTAGAATATTAAAGAAGATTTAAATATTTTATTACAGTAAATAATTGAAACACTGGTTACAGTGGATATACTGAATATTGGCCCGGCTATGATTTGCCACAGGCACACACAAGCCCACAGCGGGAGTGCTGAAGCTAATTGTCATCACTTCTTTCATTTCTTCTTCAACTGACAAGCTTTCACATTTTATGCCAAACGTAATATTTCTGAAAAGTATCTTTTGCCATGTCCACTGATGATGTCACTAAAATCGCTGTAGTAACTGTTGACCGGGTGAAGTGACGCATGCAGTAGAGGGAAGCTCTTGGAATGCCTCTCAACCAGACAAATAAGTGGACCTTAAGTAACTGCTGTATAAAAGTGAATAATCACAAACCTATAAATAATATATTTAAGAAATTAGATTGTGTATTCCACTCTGCAGAATCTGCAGTCGCATTCAACCAAAGCCCATGAACGTGGGATAGTTAAAACTATAGAACTACCACAATAAGACCATCCTTGATACAACTTACTAATGCAATGTCCCAAAAGAATCTTGAAGACGTAAGTATTTGCTTGTGGAATCTTGATTTAACAAGAGATATTCCAGATGCCCAGTTAAAGATTCTCTTGAGTTTCAGGGCTACATGAGGTAATAGTTGCAATAAAACGCAGTGCCGTGAGCCAAGGAAAAGAAGTTTCCAGCTGACCTATATTTTGGTATCACACATCTCAAAACACATTTGCTCAAACTATTCACTGTACCATGCTGATTGTATATCAGGGATTGATATACCAAAAAACAAACTTTGAGGAAAGGAACTTGTCTCAAACATAATAACATAGAAAAAAAATTTTTAAGTCCGAATTCATTTTTGGCCTCCGTGTCTCAAGCCGAATACACTGACAGGCATGGTCGGACGTTAAAGAGTGTCACATAAGCTAACGTCCCAAATCAATTGGACAAATTGTTTGTGCGCTGGAGTTGTTGACCACTGAAAACATGATCCAGATGTGGACATGTGAGAGGGAGGATGGTTATTACCAAATGCTCAAGACAGACATGTCTTAAGGAAGGAAAGAAGAAACGTCCCCTTTTCTTTTATGTAACAAGCGTATGTTTTGTAAGCCAGTTCTTCCATCTGCAACCTCCTCTTTGTGTGAATCATGAGGAGCTGCATTGTTTACTGGTAACAAAAGCATCAGTGGCTTTTGTGTTAGTGTTTTGCTTTGAAGAAGAATTCATTATCAACCGTCAGAAACATTATTAACTGGAAAGACCTCTGCCGCTATTTGGGAAAACTGTACCCTAAACAATGGATGTCATACAGTAGATCATTTGCATTTTTTTATATGCTCTTGTAGCACACCAACAGTACGAAAACAATTAAGAGGTAGACCATTTCATAATTTGCATACCAAGGCATCATTTTGAGGATTTGAAAGCAAGAGTAATGATTTCTTGACCTTATTAGTTTAGAAATGTAAGCATATGATGTCCTGAACTCTCTCATTAGGTAAAGGCATGGCTAGACACCCTTAGAAGGAAGGGTGTGAGAGGCACTGTGCTTCCTCTCGTTTTCTGCTACTCATGACTGAGTGTTTCCTTCAATTCTAAGTTCATGTGTAAATGAGTCACATTGAGCCTGGTAACAAGTATATACAAAACAATTCAAAATGGGAACTTAATTAGATTACAAAAGAGTATGTATAATGCCTTGTGGTTGCGTGTGGTGAGGGAAGCTGCCATGGAGAAACATATTTTCTGGAAAAAGCCTAGTCAACCATGTAAACCTCACGTTACTTTGGACGAGTGCTTGATGACATATTACACTTACGAGATAAACGATAGACATTCCTACTTACAACTGGATGTTAGTCTAGATTCAACCGGATGTGTGCGAGTTTCACAAGAAGTTCTTATAAGGAGTTGTGGACCTAAGTGCTTAAAGGCTAGAAGCACGAAGCTGAGGTCAATTGATTCCTTGCGCATTCGTAATCCCTCTCTGCCCTTAAAGAGAAGGTATAACTGTTTTCCATACCTAATATACACCCAACAGTCAATATATATATATGTGTGTGTGTGTGTGTGTGTGTGTGTGTGTGTGTGTGCGCGTGTATGTTCTGACACCATCCTGACACCTCCTCTATGTGAATGAACAATACAAGCCAGCTGACCACGTGCATCAATGATTCTTGGCCATCCATGATTCTGTGGCCAGTTCATCGGTTTTCCTTCCATGGATTACTTTTGGTAAGTCCTGACCACTGCAGACCAGGAACATCCCACAAGAGCTGCAGTTTTGACCCTTGTCAAAATCAATCAAGCTTACATTCTCATTTTTTTCTGCTTCAAACACATCAGCTTTAAGGACTCTCTCTCTCTCTCTCTCTCTCTCTCTCACTCTCTTTTCATCTTCTTCTTTATACATCTTATGCTGTTACAAAATAACAGCATATGTGCCTGCATGCATGGAGTTCTCCCCTTGCTTGTTGGGTTTCCTCAAATAATATCAAATAATATAAAAGATGAATGAATAAATTAATGCCCTTGTTCAGGGGTTAGATAGGGAAATTTTCACCCTTGTGGTAGAAGCTAGCTTGCTTTAGCCTTGAGCAAAGCGGTGAGGTGAGTCATGAACCTGTCAGATGTATTTTCTTACTGAAAGTGCTACTGTGACTGGTTTAAATGTGAGTTTTGGCAGGCAGGTAGTCCCCTCTTTCCAGTACCGCCACTGAATCTTTTAGCGGTACATGGTACAGGACTGTCTCTGCCTAGTTTCACGCATGCTTATATATAATGAGGAGAAAATCCTTCAACTGACACAGAGACAAGTCTTTTTAAATTTGAAAGGTA
Organism: Clarias macrocephalus; assembly: GCA_011419295.1. Lineage (NCBI taxonomy): Eukaryota > Metazoa > Chordata > Actinopteri > Siluriformes > Clariidae > Clarias > Clarias macrocephalus. Next base: position 325,284 of record JAAGKR010000026.1, on the reverse strand, counting down.
ATTATTTTCCATATTTGCTCTCTTTTTTTTACTCACTTGTTTGATCGAGGTAAATGCCACCTCAGTTTCTTTTAATACCCTCTATTACTGCTTATAAATGAACCTACTGCTGCAAATATGACATAACTTGAATCTTCTGAGCTCATTGGCTTCCAGTTAAATTGGATTTGGGGCTCAATAAATCTGCTGTGAGTCATCACTGAAATGGTAAGACTGGAATACATATTCTGTTCTGCCTTTGCATGTTTGTTTCAGCACACTCCATAAAGCCTCAAAGAATCACTGTGGAAGTCCCCTTCCAAGGTTGTATAACATGGTCTGTAATGGATTATACGAAGAATGCTGACAAATCAAAGACAACATGTGTTCTGTGATGTGGCCAAATGTGTCAGCTAAGTTTAGCTTAAACTGTGCTAATTACTCCGAGCTTTTAAACTTTATAAATATGCATCAGCACAGTCTATGAAAAAAAATAATAAATCACTGCCTGTGCAAAATATAGTAATTTTCATAAATTTTAACTGTTACAAATGCCTCCAGACGCACTTTGAGAAGTGACTTAAGCATAAATTATATAACAAAAGAAGCATTTAGTTCCTACAACAGTCATCACTACCCTGTTTCTGGAGAACTATCTTTTTTTTTTTTTTTTTTTTTATTACCCATAAACTAACATCCATGCTTCATATCTTTGGTCTTTGATCTTTATTAGCTACATCAACTGTGTTAGTTAATAACTTGTACTGAATTCTATATATAATTATATCTTGACCAATAGGGATGGTCAGTGCTCTGTAGCATTCTGCATTACCCACAGTCCCAGTGGGAATTGAACTGACACCTTCACTCCAGATAACCTTACCCGCTTCACTCATGTCTTCAATGCTTCAAGTAATAGCAAACGAATTTACAAAAATCAGTTCGATAATTAGCCTTGTCACTGTTTAAAAACGTAAAATGTCCTTTTACTAAGTTGCCATGATATGTAGAAGTTGCAGTGATTGTAAATTGTAAAAAAATTTTTTTTTTTAAACTCCCACTCCAGACTGGCTTAAAGAGACAACAAAGTACTGTAGATGGGTCTGAGAAAGGCTGTTGTGCTGGTGGAAAAACAGGAATAACTTGGAAGAAATGTTGCAGAGCCCCAGAGAATGACTTTCCCCATGCTGCAGCTGGAAAGGGCTTCTACAGCAGGTGGGCCTTGACAAGGTGGGATTTAGGGGGCTCTCCCTCTGTCTTTGGTAATGGAAACCAGGCTTTTTTTTTTTCCCTGAAATGATGGGTGGATGGAGAGGGGACATAGGAGACATGGTATCAGATCATTCCCAGCTGGAAGTGTGGTTAAAAGAAGATTCCATAGAAATGGGACATTTCTTCTTGTTTCATATATTACAACTCTGCACAATAGCCCAATTTCCCTACTTGTAGTGTACCTGGTTAGCACAGCTGCAGTAAGCCAGTGTTATTAGTGAAAGATAAAAAGTTGACAAAATGACAAAAATATAATAATATGTTTTACTTCACGTCTCTGGAATGGCAATACATTAGCTACTGCGTGAGAAGTGTGGTATATTAGATTTGCATGTTGGAGTTCTCAGAGGAGCCAGTACTTTGCTCTTATCACTGGCTGTTTAAAGCTGTTCATGGAGTAACATTGTACCAGATTTGTACAGCTCTGAATGCTTGAACTAGCCAGATTATCACTGAACTTTGGATTCATGTTTATATACATGTGCTCACACTGCTGACTTTCCCTCTCTCCTATTGAACACAAATGATTTCTGTTGCCTAAAAATGTATTTGTCCTTTGAGAGCAATGAGTGCAGTGTAACTATAAAAAAAAAAAAGGCGAAAAGGAACGATCTGCACTTGGGCTATGATATTTTGCCGTCTCTTAGCAGAGAAGAACTGCTAAATCTTCAAGACCACTGGCCCAGGCCATGTGTGACTCAGGCGCTTAGTTAGGGGAAAAAAGACTTTGTTTGGTGTGTGAAGGACTGGCTGGGTGCCTGCACATGTAGGCGTTCCTGAGCAACAGCTGACAGTGAATGCTGACTTCAGTGTGGGTTTATTAGGGGTGAATCAGTGCAAAACTTGCATATGTTTGCTTAAAGACAAACTGGAGAGATCTTGAAATCTTGAACCCTTTCATTCACAGTTATGAATAAGCGGCCAAATGAAGATATTTGTAATGTCTGTCCTGTACACATGACTGTAAAGACCCCCGTGGAGTATACACATTCTGCTCAATTAATGTTGAAATATGATCTGTGTGTGTCTAATACCCTCAGCAACTTAAAACAAGGTACACAATCAGATTCACATTCAGATGCTAACCTGAAATCATAACTGACCGCTTAAAATTTCATCATAAAGGGTCAGTTAAACCAAAGGGTCGCCCTAGACGGAAGGAGATAAACTCAAATAGATATTATCCTTGTACACTGTTTATTGCGTAACATGATCCAGTGATTAGACTAGGTTCACATTTGACTTTTTTTTTTTTTTTTCTTGAGACTAGATGACCTAAAGTGCATGCAGGACAACACTGAATGTATGCATGTATTACGTATGTATTTGGAGTTTTCACATGATGTGATGCAGGTACATAAAAGGTAGGTTAAGGTTATTTATATTAGGACACTTTTTAAAGCAAATTCACCAATGATTATAAAAATCAGTCAGCTGCGAGAATCCATTAAATATGGATGGCTCGCAACTTTTCCTCACCTCTCTTGTGAACAGAATGGCGGTGTCCCAATACTCGGGGTGCTTATCGCTGTTCTTGTTTATCTTCTTTTGCCACGTGCAGAAATTGCGCAGGGTCATGGCTGCGTTACCGGTCACCTTGGGCCCTTTATCTTCGTCTGTAATCACAAGGAACTTGACCACTACGATGTTAATGGGGTTCATGATGCTCGGGTGTTTGTAGAGGCGAGCCGCCACTGCCATGAGTGTAAGCACGTAATGCCTCAGATCGTCACCGTGGAAATTGGCCATCGACTCGTCAGCCACCACAAGAGTCTCCACGTACCGAGGCACCGAGGCGAATCGCTTGAGCCGACTCCTTTGTGCGGTGGTTTTATCGCCGGTTAAAGCTTCGTCTGAGCGTTTGAACTTCTGCAGGGAGCGTTCGACGTCGGGTGTCAGGCCACCGTCCACGCCACATCTCCTGGTTCCGTTGCCTCCAAGCTCGGAGTTGGCGCGTCTCCACAAATGGTGCGCGCTCTCCGCGCTCCGGCGCGCGCTGGAAGACACGGAGTCGTCGCTTGCCGGCTTGACGAAGTACTCCCAGCCGTCGTAGCCAAACGCGCCGCGCAGGCCGTCGCACAGACTGACAGCCGCGTATGAGAGTGGATCCGAATTCACGGTGCCCGCGTAGAAACAGCTTCGCAGGTCCGCGCGCTCGGACCCGAGGGGCATGCCCAGCGTGGAGAACGTGGGTGCAATGAAGCTAGAATCCGTGTGCAAGTCGAGCACAAACTCCTGCCCAAACGCTTTTATTCGGAAAGCGACTTTTTCCGGCGACGCGCTCATTTCAGAGCCAACGAAGTTGCTATTGACATAGTCATGATTATCCAATCTGACAGGTTCACACAGCTGACTCTGCATGCAGCGCGCAAGTTTGCAAATCACAAATAAAACGTTCACAAAAAGCACAGCCCGTGTGAATAAAAGCATGATTGCATGCAAAAGGCTGTACAGACCAAACGGACAAGACACTATGTTTATGGGGGGGGGGGCAAAAAAGAAGTGAACCAGTTAAAAGTATTTAATCAGTGCGTTTAAGGATAATCCGAATAACGGAAAGGGAATAAAATATCGCCTGTGAGCGTCCGATCCATTCCCTTCTTGCACCCGGATGCTCAGCGGTTCCTTCTCTTGCGCCGGCTTTATGCGCGCGGGTCATGTGTAAACTGTGAATGGACGCCACCGGAGTTTTTGAAGGAAGGTCTTCGGCTGAGCTGATTGGCTAGCGCCTCTGTGCTCGCGACAACATTGCGACGCGCAGCGCGCGAGTTACGCTGGGCTCCCTCCCACTTCGCAGGTTCGTGCGCTCTTGCAGCCATGTGAACTTTTCTGAGAATAAAAGGTACTTATTACACACTTCAGACATGCCAAAACGCATTCTACTATAGTAGCAAGTCAAATTAACGTGACACCGTATATGAGGACTTTATTTTGACATACGATTTAGGACGGTACTGTATGATTATGGGGTGTGAAACGTCTTTTTTTCTTTGCAGAAAAAACGGTTTGACAGCTTAAGGGGTTGGCAAACCCGAAGTGCCTTCCTGTACAAGCTATATTGTACTGAGCAGGGCTTAAAACAAACTTTCAAAGTAAACCATTATATTTATTTTGTCTTCAGAGTGTAAAAAAGGGAGTTTGAAGGCTTGCAGATATCAGATGTTGCAGTGAATGAGCTACAGGCAGAAGACCACTTCAGGTTCCAATCCTGTCAGCTAAGAGCTAGAATCTGAGGCTATCAAGAACAGAAGCTCACCCAAACTGGACACTTAATAATAATAATAATAATAATAATAATAATAATAATAATAATAATAATAACTGTTTTGAAAACCTGATCCTTCTTTAGTCTGCAGCTAAAAATCCCAGGAGTTTCTGAAACACTCAGATCAATCCATCTGGCACCAACAATCAAAGTCAATGTTTGATGTGAACATTACCTAAAGCACCTGACCTGCATTTGCGTTACTGTGCATTGTAACACTTCCATGTAATTGGCTTAAACTGCATGAATGTGCCAGGTATACAGGTGTACAAGTGGACAGTGAGTTTATTTTAATGTGCTCTCCAACCTTTGTCATTCATTTATACAGTACATATAAGATAAATTATAGATTTGCTTGTGAATTATAGAACACTTACAAAATTTGTACTGCATATGTTCATCATGATTAGCTACATCAGCTTTTAACTTTGTTATGAACAATCAACCACTGTATCCTGGACAAGATTGCAGTTGATCCAGAGTCTGTGCAGGGTAAGACAGAATGTATGGAATGTCTGTCCAGTGCAGGGCACCATGCACGCATATTCCCATCTTGGGTGATACTTATCAATCCACCTAATTTAATGGGAGGTAGGAGGAAACTGGAAAACCTGCAGAGGACACCTACATAGGGACAACGAGAGATCACAAACTCAAGCTCAAGATTGAACCTGGGATCCTGGAGCTTTAAGATGGCAAGGCTACCCACTGTACCACCACATCACACATTAAACGTGTATACTCTATGGCTTAGTGGTTTGCACTGTCACCTTGCACCTTCAGGATCAAGGTTCGATTTTCACTTTGGGAAGTGCATGCAGCTTGCATGTTCTCCCCAGGATTGGTGGGTTTCCTTCAAGTAGTTTCATCCCACAGTCCAAAGACATGTAAAGTAGATTGGGCTAAGTGGAATTCTCAAATAGTGTGTGAATGCATGCATGAACATTGACCAGAGGTCCTACCATGGTTGTATAAAAGGGAATAAATGCAATGGACTCCACGGTCCCTAGTTGGATTACAGAGGTTCCTAGATGGATATACTGTTGTGTATACAACTTTACACCAATCAGCCATAACATTAAAACATTAACATTAAAACCACCTGTTTTAGATTCCTGTTGTTTCACCAAAACAGCTCTGACCCCCTGAGGCACAGACTCCACTAAACCTCTGAAGCTGCGCTCTGGTGTCTGGCACCAGGACATTAGAAGCAGATCCTTTGAGTGCTGAAAGTTTCAAGGTGGGTCCTCTGTGGATTGGACTTATATGATGCTGGATCAACATCCTTGAAGTCTTTGCCTGCTAAGCCCTAAACACATCCAGTATTTTTTTTTAAACAATTTGTGCCACATTATACTTTTCTGTGGGATCAGACCAGATGGGCTTGCAGGCATAAATGAGTCTTGGGTGCCCATGATCCTGTCACCAGTTTGCAAGTGTGTAACTGATAATGAATATTATTTAGTTCACCTGGCCATTGTGTTACTATTATGGCTGATCACAATGACTTGCTACAAGAGCAGCGAAATATGAATTTATGCTGGGGAAATTAGCATTATTATTCTTAATAAAATTAAAGGTCAGATTTGGAACCTTTAAAAGATCTTTAACTCCCATTAGGAGAATCAAAAAGGGTTCTGGATAGAACCCTGGAACCAAGTGGATCTGTTCGGGAAAGATTCAAACTAGAACCTTTTAGAAACCTTAACTATACAAAGATAAGATTTCACAAATCATTTACTAATGTTAAAAATCTATAGGCTAAGTAATTAAATTATCTGCATCTTTTCACCGTGCAATCGACTGAACTAAGTTGAAACTGCTGCATGTACAGTATAGTCTTTGTAGTGCAAACGTGCCATCTGGTGGTGAATGAATAAGAGGTAGAGGTGATCTAAAGATTTTCTTAAGTTTTATTCAGCAATGGATATTCGATTTTATTTATTTATTTATTTATTTGCTTTTCTCATATGACAGGCAGATGTGTTTGTTTGTAATTTTGTTTGTTACTTATTTATAAATATTGAATTAAATTATTTATTTATTACGTGTAACGCAACAGAGCGGCCCAGCAAAAAATTATGCAGTGGCGCCACCTACTGGAGGTTTGATTATCTCCAGTAATCTAAAAGCTTACAAATAATTTTCCTGCGTTGTTTTGTTGTTATGCATTTGGTTATTTTAACAGTAGTATATGTTTTATTAATAGAAAGACGTGCCATTAAAAACAAGCTGTATTCTACATGTCACAATCCCAAAAATCACATTTTGCCTAACTTGCACGTGTTTTTGTTTACTTTTCAGAACAATTCTAATAAAGTGTTGTGTCATAAATAGCTTAAATAGCTAACTTGCTTGTTCGACGATAGCTTACATTATTTAAAACAGTTTCATTGCGGGGATGAGTAGTCGGGAGTGCCAGACTGTGTTGACTGCTTTACAGCCAGTCACAGTTTAAAACCCGCCCCGGTTCGCACCACTATAAACCTGTCTGAGTTGTAACTGTGCCAAACAATATATATTGGGCCAAGGCCATTTCTTCCAACCCATTATGATTAAAAATAGCCTAATTTGCGGGAAACATTTCAGTCGGGAAACATTATCACCGGGTAAAACATTCCACGCATTAGAGCAGCGCGCGCGCGCGTGTGTGTCTGCGTGCGCGCCATGTACTCGGGTAATAATAGGCAGCGCTGCACTGTTCTCAAGGGGCGTGGCCGGGAGTCCCCATTGGATCAGAGCTTTCGCGGTCGGTGCGAGTATCGGAAATAAACCGCGCAAGTTCAATAAGATTGCGAGTGTATAAATACCACCGACAAGGACGCGCACACACCGAGTGTACACAGGTCGAAGAGCTTTCTCCTTAATAGCGACCTTATGTTCAAAAGTGTCCCTTTGGTCCTTTCTGTGAATAGAAACGCGCCGTTTGTTTCATTTAGTTTCTTCAAGTGCAATTTCTGTAGTTTGTTGTTACAACATTTCGCACTTAGATTTGAACGTAAGTAGCTAATTAAGTTTTTGTATTTTGTTTAGAAAATATTTGCATATCACCAGTCACCATGATTATCACCGCACATTTAATCTTGGCCACGGTTTTGTTCGCCGGACTTGTGAAATGTAACCGCGTGGATTTGGACGAGACCGAGACAATGCCTGTCAAACTTTCTTTAAAGAGAAGTGGCCTTTGGCGAAGTGAGGACTGGCATGTTTTCCGAATTAATGCATTTGGGCAAATCTTCACGCTGTACCTGAGGCCGGACGACAGTTTCATGGCTCCTGCGTTACGCGTTCAGCGCGTAAAAGCGAAGCATCTTTCGGCTGTTTTGAACAACTCTGAGCCTGAGCGCGTACTTGAGGAAATTCTGCCTGAGCCCAGAGAACACCAGCAGAAGCTCAGGAGCTGTTTCCACACCGGGACAGTAAATAAGGACGAGGAGTCGCTGGTCTCCGTCAGTCTCTGTCATGGCATTCGAGGAACTTTCGTGACGCGCGGTCGAGAGTACTTCATCGAACCAGTCGGCGCGCGCAGTGGAGATGCGAGGAAGACTTCCTCTCAGCCTCACGTCGTTAAAAGGCGAGTGTTCTCCAGAAAATCCGGTGACGATGACAACAATCACGTGAAGCATATTACCGACCAGTCTGACGAATATGAACAAAAAGGACAAAAGCGGGGACGGAGATTCGTGTCAGCAGCCAGGTACATCGAGACCCTGGTCGTGGCGGACGCCTCCATGACGCGTTTCTATGGAGATGAAATCAAGGTAAAGCAGCGTTAGAATAAACTAAAATCACTGTTCCAGAAAGCCACCTGCCCTGAACAACTTCTCATAAACTATAGTTCAATTAAAGCATAACAGGTTATTGCTAAACTGTTTTAATATTGTTTAATCATGGTAAGATTAACATCCTATTCATTTGTCCACGCAGGAGAATATTGCGGGCGGATGGTCTACAGAAATAATTGTAGAAGCAGTTAGTCCGTGGGCCGGGCTGATGGGAATTGTGGATTCTAAATTCCTTTAAAATTCGTACTAATAAACGTGTCTATTTATTTTATTTATTTATTGAGTTGTAATACTTTCCGTCTCAGATGAGATATTACAAAAGTTCCGAGAAGCGATTCATTTTGCGTGGGCGGAAGCAAAGAGCAGTGCGTAATGGAGAGGAACCGCAGCGCTCACGCGATGAACCCGAGCACAGCCTGTGGGATATGTCAGAAACAGCACACTGTCGTTCTAAATTGTATGGCTGTTATTCTAAGCACTGTAGACAAGAATGATGACGGGCCAGTAAACAAAAGCGTGATAAAAGCATGTGCGGAAGCGCGCCAAAGCCTTTCCAAAGCAGGTTTATCTCGTGTAATTCGCGTTTCCTGGAAAATCCACGCATCAGTTTTAACCATCAGTTAAATCCTCATCAGCTATGACATGAGATCTCGATACTGTCTCTGCCGAGTTTTTCACGTTCTCCCACTTCCCATAAATATTGGTAGGTAGATTGCCAACTCTAAATGGGCCCCAGATGTGCCTGAGTGTACAACTGTAGGTGTGCTAAGTTCTCTGTAATGGACAGGTATCCCATCCAGTTTGAGTTCCCTCCTCTCATCCTGTCACAAACTTCGGTTGTTGGCCGGGATACAGCTATTATATAAAATAATATTAATATACTACATTGATTAAAAAAAAAACTGCTAGAATATATGATCATGCACAAGAATACACATTCACTAATTACTTTGTCAAAAATAGAAGCCAGAAACTCTATGGTCCTGATCTCCTGTATACATTATTTTTTGGCCATATACTGTATGAGTTAATGAACACTGTGAATGCATCTTGCCGCACTGAATACACTTCCACATTAATGATTAATGAATGTTGCTCTTTTTATGAGGTTCTATCTGTCTGCCCACTACCCACTTACTCCCATGATTTTAGCTGGTATCCCAGTCACAATACACACTACTATAGTTAATACTAGTATAAAGTCTGGACATGTTTAAAGCTCATGCTCTTGCTCTTACAGTATGTGTATCATGCAACAGCTAGACTGGATGCTTGATCAGTGCATCCCTTTGTTTTTACTAAGAACAGGGTCATTATTGCATTTCTTAGCATGAATCGGACAACACAGTCCAGCCCAGCCATGTTTATCATCTCAGACTTCGCTCACAAAGCTTGTGATCACAAATGTTTACCATGCTTCATGTTTTGTTGATAGTGTTTTACCAGCATCATGTCCTTCTGTAAACAGAGGATGCAGGGAAGGATTATTTTAAACTATGCTGTTGATACTTCCAAGTGGTGTGTAATTAACTGAATGTTATTGCTGACAGAGCTGTTTAAGACACACTGTCTCCGCCCCCCTTTTTTAATATATTAAAGTCTTTTAAATAATGACAAAAATAAACAATTTGTGGGGTAATTTGTCATAATTTTATCAATATACATACTGGTGGCTCAGTGGTAGGTGTTTTGCCTGCCATGTCGAAGGCTCAGGTTTGATTCCCAGCCAGTGCCCAAACCCCAGCCACCGGTCCCAAGCCCGGATAAAATGGGAGGGTTGCGTTAGACAGGGCATCCAGCGTAAAACCTGTGCCAAGCTTGTATGTGCAGACCAGGTGGCAACTCCTTTCCGGGAGAAGCCGAAAGACCAAAAACAACATGTTGTAACAGCAGTTTTTTCCTCATGCCAGTTACAGAACTAAATGTAACATTATAGTCTGTGAATACATAATGCACATCCTACATTTATGAATTGCTTATGTGGTGTCATATAACATTTTCCAAGTAACAATTCTCATATATCATGCAAGTATCATGACATCAGCAGTTGTCTAAACATACCAACAAGTAATAATTTATTCCTAATATTATTAATGTGTTACATTATAATCATTTCATCTTCATAACTGCTTGATTCAGCATAGGCTGGGATGTAACTGGGTCTGGAGCCTTCTTGGGAACACCACAAGTAAATTGGGCATAACATTAGAATGGGAAGATGTTAAATCGCAAGGCACTAATACAAACCTAGGGCATGTCTGCCAGCATGTTTTGGGGAGGTGGAAAGTAACTGTCAAAGAAGAACATTAACTAGAGCTCATGATGAAACTATGGACCCTGCAAGTGTCAGGTGGTAATACTTCAATATTATGCCAACATGGCACATCATTCCAACAGTATGGAAATGAAATTACTATTTAAAACTTCTACCAGAATTGGGAAATTGTACTGCTATTAAATCAGAGATCTACATTAGCTGTAATATTATGTAGAGAAACAAAAACCCAAGACATCCATGAAATATAAAAGTGGCATTATGGATAGGTGTAAAAGAGGGCAAAAGGAGTTTGTATTGAGCTGTTTCTATCTATTTAATATTGACTTAAATATTTGACTAAATATTTGACTCTAGATTTTAGTGGATGAGCTGATCCTTGAAAAGAAAAACTAATTTTAACCAATTTGCTACGACCTTATTTGCTATCTTTCTGCAGCACTACCTGTTAACCATAATGGGGATGGCTGCACAACTTTATGGCCACCCTAGCATTAAAAATGCTGTGAGCCTAGTGGTGGTCAAGATGTTGGTGGTGGAAGATGAGGACGTTGGACCTGAGGTGTCCAGAAATGGTGGAATGACCCTACGCAACTTCTGCACCTGGCAACAGCTCTTTAACCCAGCAAGTCCACGCCATCCTGAACATTATGACACGGCCATTTTGTTCACTAGAGAGGTGAGCCATTATCTCTGTTCCAAATGTGCTTGTTAGGCATGTGTAAAAAAAAAAAAGATTACTCATGCTACCAGAACCACACTTTCACAGTTTGAGTCCTGGAAATGCCTATTCCATCAGGGAAGAAAAACTCCTTAGATGTGATACCCTGGTCATTCAGCACATTCAGGTCATCAGCTGATTTAATTTTATTGCCATATAACATTGCTAAGTCTAGCCCAGACCATACGAGGCAACCCCAGATCATAACACTGCCTCCAGGGGTTTGTAAAGTGGACACTATGCATGATAGGGCTTTTTTTCATGCACTTCCTTTCTTACCCTGACGACCCATCAATCTGGAATAGGCTCAATCTGAAATCATCAGATCACATGACCTTGCTCTTTCTTTCACCATTAAACACAGTATGTACTGTTGATTTTTTTAGCATGCAATTTCACTAAGTGCTTGTTATCTCAATTCATGATTTTTTTTGTAACCACATTTATTTCACAAAGTTGACAGTTCAGCACTGCCCTTCCAGGTTTTGATAATGTGTTGATAGGTTCCTAATCCAGTGTTGAAGGGTTCTTAACCCAGTTCCAGTAATTTCAATTATCCTTATTCGTTTTCTTAGCTTAATTCAGCCCACTAATTTGACCCTTCTGAAATGCAGTGAAGATAATAAATTCACCTTCATTAACCATTTTATCAATCCAACATAGGCCTCCATGCACCCAAACACACATTCACCTGGAATGTGCAATTTACAGTAGTTAGCAAACCTACTGGCATGATTTAAAGTTTTGAGATGAAATTAGAGAATCCCGAGGAAACCAACATTGTTACTGTGAGAAACACACAAGTTTCACACAACAGTAGTCTGTACTGAGGATCACAATTGGGATTGTGAGGAGCTGTGAGACAGCAACACCTGGTCACTGTGCCGCTGTATGTCCCTAATTCCTTGATTACTATTTGATAGATAATAATGACGCTATGATTGCTGTATTGATCAGGGTTTTGTCTGCTGGGCAGTGGTACCTTAGTGGGCTAAGGCTCTGGGTTACTGATCAGAAGGTTAGCGGTTCAAACCCTGGTCCCACCAAACTGTCGCTGTGGGCCTTCGTGCAAGTCCCTTATCCCTGTCTGCTCCAGGGGTGCCATATCATGGCTGACCCTGTTCTCTGACCACAGCTCCCAAGCCGGGATATGTGAAGAAAGAATTTCACTGTGCAGTAATATACAGTATATGTGGCAAGTAAATGCTTAATTAAGCTTTGAATTTGTAAAGCATTCTGGTACTGTGAAAAGCATAACATGTGCTTCCATATTGGCTATTTATATAAACCCTCATTTAATTAATCAGACTGTTGGGAGAGACATTAAGTATTTTTCCACTCTATAACGGAGCTAAACACATTTATCATAAACAGCGGACAGCTTCAATCATCCTCATCAATATATTGACTGTACTAACACGTTGTCATCTACATACATAACACTCAAAATGCTGCAATGTAGGAAAGATTTGGCAGAATTTTGACGTGTCTCTTCTTAGGTCAAGATAGATAGATAGATAGATAGATAGATAGATAGACAGACAGACTATTCTAGTATCAAGTACAGAAGGTTACCAGTAGAAGAGCAGAACTTAAAGCTGATGTTTGGCCAGACATCCTGTATCTAAAAGCAACAGAATTCATGTTTGTCTCAATCGGACAGGCCAGATGTCTAGCAGATGCAAAGTTTTTGCTTTTCTCCAAAGATTTCTGAGAAGCCCTCCTTCATGGGCAAAGTTGCTCAATTCAGGGGTAGCACACATTTGAGAAAGGCTTCAGTTCTGGTTGTGAACTGCTCAGACCAGCCATCTCACAGTTAAAAATTCTCCCTCACTCTTTTTAGTCTGCCATGTATTTGCTTCATTTTACGATGGAAACACTGACAAATATGTTTTGCTGGCTAAAGCCTACTTGGGGGGAAAAAGGTCTGTCTGGAACTAATGGAGAGATGTCTGGATATCAGTGTCTGAAATCTGTCCCTCCTCTCCTTTTCTCTCCTCTCCAACATGTTTTTTTTCTCTCCCTTGGTTGCTGTCTCAACCTGTCCATCTTCCTATCAAATCCCTCATACACTCTGTCTCTTTTTTTACTATGCTGTCTGCCTTTTGCCATTCCAGGATATTTGTGGACATCAGAATTGTGACACGCTGGGTGTAGCTGATGTGGGAACCATGTGTGACCCCAAAAGAAGCTGTTCAGTCATTGAGGACAACGGCCTTCAGGCAGTGTTCACTGTGTCACATGAGCTTGGTACAGGTCACATACATACAGTACACACACACACACACACACACACACACACACACACATACACACACACACACACACACGCGGCACCAAATTCCACCCCATGCCTCCATCTGACATCTCACACCCACTGAGTGTCTGGATCAGAGTGGACAGCCCAAATTTAGACTTAGCCATTCATTAATATGTCTCTAACCATCTCAGTTTCACTTGAACACTTTCCATGATCACATTTGTCCCATTACAGAATGGTCAATCTGTAATAGCTTCAGGGAACATTTTTATTCCATTAGATCACCTTAATTGCACAGCTATTGGAATTAAGCATGTCGCAAACGATTGAGTTCATATTAAAACAAATTGCTAAACAACAAAATTCAGTAGCAGCTATGCTAAGCAGGTATTCTTTCATTTGTGGTTGTGCTACTTGTATTTTGTATATTGTATTTTGACATTCTCCTCTCCATGCCTTGCCACAGGTCATGTACTAAGCATGCCGCATGATGACTCCAAAACCTGTGAGAAATTGTTCGGTGATATTGATGGACATCACCTTATGGCTCCCTTCTTTGTCCACCTCAACAAGACACTTCCCTGGTCACCGTGCAGTGCCCTTTACATCACAGAGTTCTTCGACAATGGGCATGGTATGGCCTGAGTCACCATATTGATCCTATTACATTTGCATAAAAGTTCATTGTCAGTTCAGCCAGTGTAGATAAGCACTGGAAAAAAAAAACTTTTTGTATGTCCAAGTTATTTTTTGATTATCATTGCATGTCTAAATGCAGCTGCTGCAAATGAGGTGGCTGAAGTTAGAGGAGCAAAAATAGGAAAACAGACTAATGTGACAGTAATTGGAATAAATGAATGGAAAGGGAATGTTTGAAAGTGGATATTAAAAAGACACAGTTTCTACTTGACTGAGCTGTCACTTAAACAAGGGTCCAGACTTTGCTTTGAGCATTTTTAATGATATAAGAACACACAAGAATATTTTCGTTGCATGTAATACTTTAAGGAATAGCATTCTAAGTATGTGTGAAAGTATTTAAGACTATGCAAAGTTCAACAAAGCCATGTCTATTCTTAAATTACATGGCTCCTTTTAAGATGTGGTTTTGAGTGTTCCGTCAGTTTTTGGCACAAGTGCAGGTCATATTTCTTCAAGATCCATCCTTGTCATTTAGTACCCATTTCAATACCGATATCTTAAATCTTAAAGTTGCTGTTACTTAGTTAAGGGAAGCTTGCCATAGAAAACAACCAGTGCAGTGGAAATCTATAAAAATGGAGGTCTCTGTTTTTACAAGTTTAGTCACACTTTTTTTCATATGTCTATTTTGCCTTTACTTGCTCTCTAACCACTAATAACAGACCTGGAAAACCACACTGTGTAATTTTGCTGAGAATGTCAAAATTAACCACCTATGTAGAGTCTGCTCTCTTTTTTCATTTCTTTCTCTCTCTTTCTCTCTGGGTGGTTTTTGCCCTCAACACGGCTTAATGTAGTCAGGTGACTGACACATGCCAGGCATGTCTGATATTGTTATGGGAAATGTGTTGAAGGTTTCCCATGGTTACTGTCTGTACAGTCTCCCAGAGGAGTAACTCATGCTTCAGCAGATCATTCCCTCATAGCCTGAAAAAAATGAACAGTGCATTGAAAAATAGCAAACATATTTTTGCGTGAGATTGATTTATCTGCCAGTATTTCAGTCTGAGCTCCTCACTCCCACTTCCTTGTGTCATCCTTAGTGACTAACACATTCCAGCTTTAATAGCTGTTTTCCGTCACTGCGATGCTGCTATTGGCAGGCACAGTCCAAATCTATTGCAACTGCTTTCGCCACAGGTACACAAAAGCACTGATAAAAATGGCAAGACCTAAATTTGAAAGATTGTTAGACTTGTACTTAAAAGCCCTACGATCTGCCTTTTGATTGTACTTGAAATACACATGGGTTACGATGATATCGTGTGATTTAGAGCCATGTAAGGACCAGTGTTAATGACTGAGCTGAAGTGGGTTTGTTCTGGAGCTGCAAAGTTATGGGTTACATAATGGAAACCTCCAGATGAGACCATTCTGATTTACGCACATAATGAAAATACTTCCCTCAAGCTACAAATGTGCACACCTGTTTATTCCAAATAAGAGGTGGTTTCAGCCAACTTAAGTTACACATGCTAGTGTTGATGTCAGTGACTGGGGAATGAAAGAAAGCAGAATAGCTAATGACAGATGCATGACTGTGTCCTGATTTGTGCAGGATTGCATGTGTAATTCGTTGAAACAACAGTATTATGTGTTCCATTTATCTGTCTTTAGGTGACTGCTTACTGGACGTGCCAGATAAGACTATTCCCTTAAAAGCTGAGCCTCCAGGCCACATGTTTGGTGTGGACCGTCAGTGCCAGCAAACATTTGGGGAGGAGTTTGCCCACTGCCCCAATGCCCCAGAGGACCAAGCATGCATACAGTTATGGTGCCGCGAAGAGGGCAAACTTCAGTGCACTACCCGTAATGGAAGCCTGCCCTGGGCTGATGGAACACCCTGTGGTGAAGACCAGAGCTGCCATGGGGGAGTGTGTTTGTCAAGCATATTGACAGTGAAGGAAAAGAAGGTATGTGTAGTATAAAACGAGCTTGAGTAAGATTCATCATAACAAAAATTTTAGTACAGCAATTGTTACATTATTGGCTAGTATTAAGTAGATTCAAATGCCTACAGTATATGGGCAGTGCTGTTATATTCAGTGTATCTGAAAATCTACCACCAAGTTCTTTTTTCTGAAGTGCATCACCTTATTTAAAAAATTCTAAAGTTAAGGTCACTATTTGCCTGAGATATCTTTTAGATGTCTGGACAATGAGTCAGACTATTAATTTTTCACTTTAACAAATCCAGCCAGCTGCTGCCGTTAGACTCCATCTGGGTCCTTTCTCAAAGCTACATAAAATAATCAATCTACTTACAATCCAGTTCCATGAATGCCAGACATTCCTAAAGCCAAAGAGATAGAGAAAAACAACAAATGGCAGGTGTGACATTGAGCAAAAGATGGAGAGGAAGAGAACAGAGAAAAAAAGTTGAAAAGAAAGACACAGAGAGAAAGAATGTACAGTGTAAGAAGTATTGAGGTAGATTGCTACAACATCTTATAATCCACTACTGTCAGCCAAGATCAGGATTCAGAGGCCATCGTCGGCACAAGCTGATGAAGAACAGGGGAAAAAACACCTGGCTTTTTTCCAGTTTTACGCTGGTTTTTTTTTTTTTTTTTTTGTCAGCTCAAACCAATCTGGTCCTTCAAATCTAATCTCGCTCATAAACAAAGCAGAACCTGGCTTTTTTTTTCCATTATTCTGTGTAAACTCTAAAACACAGCTGGTTAAATCCAGTTGTGGAGGGCCAGTGTCCAGTTTGGACACTGGCGTTCCAGGCCTGGATTTGGACATCCCTGCTCTAAAGTTGTGTGTGAAAATTCCCTGATCAGAAGTTTCTGAAATACTCTAAACAGCCCATTTTAAATGAACTACTAGTTAAAGTCATAGAGCTCACCATCTTGTCAGGGTATCAAATTCATCCCAAGGTAATTAGATAAATGAGAGTTAAATTCAACTGATGTTTTAGACTTGTGAAAAATAGATCACTGCTCCAGTGATCTACATGCGTTTTTTACGCGTCACTTACTTTTTTTCCTCAATCCTTCCATAAATCAATATGTCATATTGATTTATTCTTCTTTCAGGAGCCAGTTAATGGTGGCTGGGGTGCCTGGGGTGCTTGGGGTCCATGTTCTCGTACCTGTGGTGGTGGGGTTGAGTTCTCCCATCGTGAGTGCACAGATCCAATGCCACAGAATGGCGGATCCTACTGTGTGGGTCAGAGAGTGAAATACCAGTCCTGCAACATTCAAACCTGCCCGGGAAATCATGGTAGCATTTTATGAATACTGTACTCCTATTGTATGTTCTTTTCAGTAAGATTATTGTGTGCTTTTTAGGTAAAAGTTAATATATTTGACATGTGCATATTTCATGTGAATGTTGTGTGTATTGGTTCGTTAATAGCCTTTTAATTGCACAGGTAAAAGCTTCAGAGAGGTACAGTGTGAGAAATACAACAGTGATCGTTACTTGAACATGCATGGCAAAATAAAGGAGTGGATCCCAAAGTATGCTGGTGTTTCCCCCAGGGATAGGTGCAAACTTTTCTGCAGAGCCAGGAACAGCAACGAATTTAAAGTCTTTGAAGCCAAGGTGCAACTTGTTCTGTACCTTTTTTTAAGACAATAGGAAATTATATTGAAATTCTTTTATGATTCACATAAGATTTCACATAGAATTTATTTTTCACAGCAATCCTGATATTTTTGCGTATCAAATTAATTATATTTATTTTAATTATTACATTTGCTCAGTAGTAAAACCCTCTTGCTGATAATCAGCAACTGGAGGCAGCTTTTGACTATAACCACTGGAAAACACCTGTTGTTTATGTGTTGATCAGGTCGTGGATGGTACAACCTGTGGTCCAGACACAACGTCTATCTGTGTCCAGGGGCAGTGCATCAAGGCTGGCTGTGACCAGGTCATAGGCTCCAATCTTAGGCTGGACAAATGTGGTATCTGTGGTGGAGATGGTACAAGTTGCAGAAAAATCAGTGGTACTCTAAACAAAGCTACGTAAGTGAGAAAAATCTCTCAAATTATTTGCAAGACTAGAACAGATAAAAATCTGGAAAAGTACTCTTACTGGTATAAAAAGAATGAATCTTTTTAAAAATAGTATTATATTTCCACAGCTTTGGCTACAACGACATAATTACCATTCCTGTTGGAGCCACCAACATTGACGTCAAGCAGCGTAGCCAACATGGCATCAGGCATGATGGCAACTACCTGGCAGTGAAGGCCGAGGATGAAACCTACATTCTCAACGGGAATTTCTCAGTATCCACGGCTGAACTGGACATTCCAGTGCGTGGTGCCGTCCTTCGATACAGTGGCTCGTCCACTACCCTGGAGCGGCTTCTTAGCTTCCAGGTACTCCAGCAAAGCATCACCATCCAGCTTCTGTCAACAGCAGGTGACACTTCACCTCCCAGGGTTAAATACAGCTTCTACCTGCCCCGCGACCTTCCCTTCAGCAAGCCAGACTCAGAGAGGAACCTTTCGACACACGTTATCCTGCCATTTGGAGGAGCCGAATGGGTTCTGGGTGAATGGTCCGAGTGCTCCAAGAGCTGCGGCTCTGGCTGGTCCAGGAGGAGTGTTGAGTGTCAGGACAGAACAGGAACCCCGTCTTTCTTGTGTGACATGGAGCTGCGGCCAAATGACATCCGACCGTGTGGTGATCTGCCCTGTCCTGTATGGCAGATGGGACAATGGTCAGTCTGCTCTCGGACTTGCGGGGCTGGTGAGCGACAGCGCATCGCGATGTGCATAGACTACACAGGCAAGACCGTGGAGCCAGGGAAATGCAACCCAGATAAGCGGCCCGAGGCTGTTACCACAGAGTGCTTTTACCAGGACTGTTAAAACAGGCTGTTTCCTGCAACAAAGCACAGGGGCAGGTGGTGGCAGAGGTTTAAGATCTATAGGGCAGGTACTGGATGAGAGAGTTTTTAACCCAACACCCTCCCTATTGTGTGTGAAGCTGATTATGCTTCAGATGCAAGCTAGGAAATGTTATCATACAAAATGGGTACAAAAATCATCTGTTAAGCCTCATAACAGTGTTAGATATGAGGTTTCATCTACATGATTAATTCTGATTGTTATTCATATTTTTCTGTTTTACCTTTTAATCATCTAACCACTATATTAATATATTTTCCTGCCCCACTGAGATCTACCTCAAAGCATAAAAATGTTGTAATTCTAAAGGAAATTGTTCTGTTTATAACTTTACTACAAAGGAATATTACCTTTGCAAACAATACTGCTGAACTTTATTCAGATATGACTGGTCAAATACCTCCATTTTAATGCATTACAGTCCACATCAGACTAACAGATGTTCTAAGTGAGTCTGTTTATCTAACTGAATTTAAAGCTACCTGAGACATGAACATACCAGCTTCACATGCAGGTATGTAAGTTCATGTTCCTCTCTTTAGGCTTAGTCTAAATTCAGCTGCCTTTTAATAGATAATTCTTCATACTTACGCTTAAGCGCTATTTCACAAGTTTAATTTATTTGACAGTTTGTATTCTATAACAGTGTGATTTCTTATTTGTTAATACGTCTCATAATTTAATGCTGGGTAATATAAAATATTTCAGATTTATGCATTTCAACACTGGAACTTAGTCTTTAGCCACATAGGGATAAACAGACATTACCTAGGCCAACATGAGAGCTATTGAATAGTGAGGGCATTTAACGTCTTACCATCTGCTTTTAACATTCATCTGCCTTTTTAAAAAATATATATATTATCAAGCTGCTTTATAGTTTGTCACAGTGTCAAGGTGAACTTGCTCAATCTACACACACAACTCTACTTTTGTATAGGTGACCATACTGTTTTAAATAACTGTGGTAAACCTTTCCAAACCTACCTTTTACTTTGTGTTATGTATAACCATCCATTGTTACACAAATGCAAGGCCCTCTGGAGAAACGTACTATTCATACCATAATGCCTGGAAATTAGTAGGAATGAAGACTAGCCTTATGAAATAGTGTTGTGCAATGAGAATGTTGTTTAACTCAACAAAAAAAGCCTAGTTTTCAGTAACAGGTAAAATCCTTTCAGTTTTTTAAGCTGAAAAGAATTCGAATTAGAACAATAGTAATTACAATACAATTACAATACATAGACATGCAAGAAGTAAATAGACTTATATAGTATTAATAGAATGTATGCACTGATATTTGTAAACATTTTTGTGCATGTAAGATTTAGCTAGTAATATATTATTAATACTTTGTTGGCTTTCCTTTAGAGGCTTTAAGAGGGAGAATGAGAGGTTTGTTCTCAACAGATCATCAACTGAACTATAATTCTGGTAATTTTTCAAAATGAGTATTTAAAGATTCCTAGTTATTTGTTTCTGGCTAAACTCATTGTCAGATTGACCAACAATCTAGCCTTTTTAAAATTAGAGATTTCTTTGTCATTTCCATTTCAAGGTGAATTTAAACAAGTATAATCTGAATCCAGTCTGAAGTAAATGAAACAACAACTACTATTCTTGCTACTTCAGCTACTTCTTGCATGTCTGTGCATATATGATCAGTTTGAATGGACAAGTTGCATTCCAAGAGTATAACCGCACTAGTATGTTTCTCTGTTTGTATTACTCTTCTTGTCCATGTTCACTATATTAAATTCCAATTCTTGCAATAGTGTGTTACATTGAAACTGCTACAACACTTAGTGCGGGCCATCAGTCAGTCTGTCTGTTGCATGGTAACACTTACGACTCTATCCAGTTATGACATCTTTGGGAACTATTTTCGGTGCCGGAACAAAATAAACTAAATGTTTGGCCATATTTTGACTGAAATGTTGGTTAATCTACTGGTGGATAGTTGGTTAAACTTGGTTAAAGTTGGAGAAACTTCTTGTTTTTAGACTTGTTGTATAAAAGCAATAGCACACTCACAACTGTGCCATTGTCCGGCAGCCACATCATTGCTGCACTTAGATCCAGTACAATACTCTTGTCCATATGATATTGCTTAAATGTTTGCCTGTCTCTCCTCAGATGAAAAAGAACACAACAAAAAACAAATACACCCACATAAATCCTGAATTTAAACGTGTTAGTCCAGGGATTTGCATTCCTTCTGAATGAGATGATCTGAAATTGTGTAGATCTGAAACTAGGGCATTCTATCCCTTCAGTGAAGGTCTGTATAATGCTATTGTTATAGCTTCCTTTTTAAGGTATTTATTTTTTTTTCTAACTTAAAACACCCTAGTTGTGTTTTATTTCTTGTTGCTGATGTCTGTCCTATATAACTGATATGAAATGAAATCATTATGTTGTCTAAACCGTATGTTGTTTTATTTGGTGTGATAACCTGAATAAAACCAAAACAAAGGTCAGTGGAAGACTTTTTGATTTAATTACATACAATATTAGGCGGCACAGTGGCCTCGCACCTCCACGATTCCTGCCTCTGGGTCTGTGTGCATGGAGTTTGTATTTTCTCCCCGTGTTTGGTGGGTTTCAAGTCCAAAGGCATGCAGATTAAGCTAATTGGCGTTCACAAATTGCTCGTTGTGTGTGAATGCGAGTGCAAAAGTTGACCGGAGGCTCTACCACAGTTGCAAACTGGGAATAAGTATAATCACCATTTGCCTTCATGGTCCCTAATTGGAATTCAGAGGTTCCTAGATGTATGGA
Source organism: Clarias macrocephalus (assembly GCA_011419295.1). Lineage (NCBI taxonomy): Eukaryota > Metazoa > Chordata > Actinopteri > Siluriformes > Clariidae > Clarias > Clarias macrocephalus. Next base: position 303,369 of record JAAGKR010000026.1, on the reverse strand, counting down.
TGGACATTCATTATTGAGGTTTCCATATGTGATAACTTTGACTGTCATAAGGTTTTCCTGTCTACATGAGTGAACTTGCACAAGTTATGGTTGATTAGATGATAAAACCTGAAAATCTTCCACAGCCAATGTACTGCACAGGCTATGTGGAAGTCAGCCAGAGCCTTTTGGGCTCGTCAGTCAAAGTAGATATCCTGAGGGCTACGCGAAGGGCATGCTGGGATAGAAGATGTAAACACCAACTGGCCCAGCAAAGGAGCTGCAGCTCCGATACGGCAAGATTTTTTTTTTATTTTTTACACCAGTTATATTTTAAAGACTTTTTCCCCCGGTAGAAGTAAAAGCAGTTAGTTACGACGTACAAGAATGTGACAATTTGCCACGAAAGAAAGGGAGAGAAGTAATGATGAAACCGCAGCACCTATGATAACACTGCCGAGCTAACTAGCCCGCGCTAATATGGATAGCTCGCTGGTTAGCTTCATGCTCACGTAATTTTTTTCTTTTCTCATGACAAACCTTCGTATTTTCCCCGGTTTCGTTTAAAAGGTGAGTACACTAGATGTTTATATATATTGTACGTGACATGTCGTTGTTTGGTCGTGAACAGACTCAGACTTTTAATGGTCGGCGTCACAGAACGTTACTCACTTAGCAAGCTAATGAGTTAGCCAGCCAGCTAGTTAGTTATGTGAGGTTGTGGCTGTTTTACTTTTAACATCTTGTGAAATACTCACCAGTAGCTTTATTTGTGTGATTGTTTTTTTTCTTGTTTTCTAGTTATTTAGTGTAAATTAGGTTATTAAAAGGTTTATTGTTATTATTATATCTAAACGTCACCTCGCGCTCGGGTGAAATATAACCTCCGAAAATGCGAGAATTAACGAACATTCGTAAAGCCGTGGGCTGAGCGGCACTGGAGCGCGTGCTGTTTTGACTGGAGGCAAGTTTACTGTTCCACATGAGCGCATAAACAAAAGCAGCTCGCGCGCACAGCCACGCCCCTTCAACTTTCCCTCAGCGGGCCTTCTCGCAAGTTCTCAGGAAGAGAATACTGTGTTGTACACTGTCACACACACGCACACTAATATTCCATTCGCTCACCTTTAGCTTTACTGCACACAATATGGAGTGCAGATCATATGTAAAAATGATTCCTCATTCTCCCAGAACCACTCTTAACAATTTAAGTCCTGAAATATCCCCTGTGCCATCAGGGAGGGGAAAAAAAGATTCCTTTGATAACAGGAACTCTTTTTGTGAATAAATAAATAAACTGATAACCTGGTCACCTAGTACATTCTGTTCATCAGCTAAGTTAATTTTATTGTCACACTAGCATTAGTATCGGTCATTGATGGTTAAAGCGTTTGTGGAAAGAGTTAAAAAGGTTAAAGCTAAAAATAAGCTAATCAGCTTTAACATAAACATTTATATTATTATTCCAGGTAGAAGCCTACATACATGCCTGTCTGTCTTTCTGTGCAGCGGAATACTCTGCCCAACTTATTATTATATAAAGAAATAACATTGTGTAAGGTTGAGTGTCTTACTCTTGTTTACACTAAGTTGTACTTCTTTTGCTGTCAGCCAAATACACTCTCCGTTCGGAAATTGGAAAGGGAATCACAGAACAGTAATCGAAAATGTAGATTGTATAAAGACTAAATAGTCTTAAACTACTCCAGCACGTTAAAATGCACCTGTACCACTTCAGAAAATATTGAAAATATTACCTGATCCCAGTAAAAATATTCAGTTTAGCTTTTCTAATTAATATCTATTGGCGCAGGTGTTTGTTTACTTTGAGCAAGTGGCTTATTAGTATTTTATTTTGAAGTAGATTATCAAATCTGGCACATAACTATTCATATCATTGCTTTTACACAATTTTTGTTACTGATTTCAGTTATGGTGCAGGTTAAACTTAAGGCAGATATCCAAGTACTGCAAAAGTTTCATTAAATTCCGTCCAGCGGTCAGACAAATAGCAAGTACTTATGGACTGGCAGTGTTTCATTAAGTTCTGTTCAGCCCCGATGCTGTGACAAAATCTGTCTGGACACACATACAGACAATTTTCTGAGACCGTTTTTGAGGTCCTCCAATGTATGAAATACATTGAAGGACCTAAAAAACTGAAGAACCGAGTTCTGACCAATGTACAGACAAAAACTTTCTTTTATTTATATAGACAATGTTCATGTGCTTCACTTCTTGCCCTGAAGCTCTTTTATAGGTCAGTCTGAACTCATCAGACCACATGCATTTTTTTCCATTGCTCCAGAATCTAATCTTTATGCTTCCTAGCAAATTGATGCCTTTTTTCTGATTAGTCTCACTAACAAGTGGTTTTCTTATGGACACACAGCTGTTTAGTCCCAATCTTGTGTGTTCACATCACTTTGTATGCATATGGAAATGCTTGTACTTTTATTTTTGAACATGAGGTTTTTACTGTTTTTATTTCACCAAGTGTTTGTGATCTCCATTCATGATTTATTTATTTTTTGACCACATTTATTACACAAAGTTGACAGTTCAGCACTATCCTTCCAGCTTTTGATAATGTGTTCCAGTTCCAGTAACCTCAACTTTTCATAGCTGTTTTATTTTTGTTTGGTACAGCCCTTAAAGCAAAAATAAAACAGACCCTTTTGAAAAGAATAAATGTTTTTTTTAATTAATTAGATTTTTTAAAAATGAATTTAAATTAGAATTGAAGATACTATGCTCATGTTCATTAACCACTTTATCCTTATCAGTCCCCCATAAAGCCACATGCACCCAAACACACATTCACACGTAAGGGCAATTTACAGTAGTCAGTAAACCTACTGGCATGATTTTAAATGGTGAGAGTAAATTAGAGAATCTGGAGAAAACAAACTTGACTGGCTCTTAACCAGTTCCAATTATATAAAATCTCCTTCATTGTTTTATTTTTGCTTGATGCAGCCCAAAAATGTGACCCTTATGAAATGCCGACACTTTTTTCGGCCTGGCAGTGTACAGTCGTGGCCAAAAGTTTTGAGAATGACACAAATATTAGTTTTCACAAAGTTTGCTCCTAAACTGCTTTTAGATCTTTGTTTCAGTTGTTTCTGTGATGTACTGAAATATAATTACAGGCACTTCATACGTTTCAAAGGCTTTTATCGACAATTACATGACATTTATGCAAAGAGTCAGTATTTGCAGTGTTGGCGCTTCTTTTCCAGGACCTCTGCAATTTGACTGGGCTGCTCTCAATCAACTTCTGGGCCAAATCCTGACTGATAGCAACCCATTCTTTCATAATCACTTCTTGGAGTTTGTCAAAATTAGTGGGTTTTTGTTTGTCCACCCGCCTCTTGAGGATTGACCACAAGTTCTCAATGGGATTAAGATCTGGGGAATTTCCAGGCCATGGACCCAAAATTTCAACGTTTTGGTCCCCGAGCCAATGAGTTATCACTTTTGCCTTATGGCACGGTGCTCCATCGTGCTGAAAAATGCATTGTTCTTCACCAAACTGTTGTTGGCTTGTTGGAAGAAGTTGCTGTTGGAGGGTGTTGTGGTACCATTGTTTATTCATGGCTGTGTTTTTGGGCAAAATTGTGAGTGAGCCCACTTCCTTTTATGAGAAGCAACCCTACACATGAATGTTCTCAGGATGCTTTACTGTTGGCATGACACGGGACTGATGGTAGCGCTCACCTTTTCTTCTCCGGACAAGCCTTTTTCCAGATGCCCCAAACAATCGGAAAGAGGCTTCACCCGAGAATATGACTTTGCCCCAGTCCTCAGCAGTCCATTCGCCATACTTTTTGCAGAAGATCAATCTGTCCCTGATGTTTTTTTTGGAGAGAAGTTGGAGAGAAGTGGCTTCTTTGCTGCCCTTCTTGACACCAGGCCATCTTCCAAAAGTCTTCGCCTCACTGTGCCAGCAGATGCGCTCACACCTGCCTGCTGCCATTCCTGAGCAGCTTTGCACTGGTGGCACTCCGATCCCGCAGCTGAATCCTCTTTAGGAGACGATCCTGGCGCTTGCTGGACTTTCTTGGACGCCCTGAAGCCTTCTTAACAAGAATTGAACCTCTTTCCTTGAAGTTCTTGATGATCCTGTAAATTGTTGATTTAGGTGCAATCTTAGTAGCCACAATATCCTTGCCTGTGAAGCCATTTTTATGCAACGCAATGATGGCTGCATGCGTTTCTTTGCAGATCGTCATGGTTAACAATGAAAGAACAATGATTTCAAGCATCACCCTCCTTTTAAAATATCAAGTCTGCCATTCTAACCCAATCAGCCTGACATAATGATCTCCAGCCTTGTGCTCGTCAACATTCTCACCTGAGTTAAAAAGAAGATTACTGAAATGATCTCAGCAGGTTCTTTAATGACAGCAATGAAATGCAGTGGAAAGTTAATTTTCATGGCAAAGAAGGACTATGCAATTCATCTGATCACTCTTCGTAACATTCTGGAGTATATGCAAATTGCTATTATTATAAAAACTTAAGCAGCGACTTTTCCAATTTCCAATATTTATGGAATTCTCAAAACTTTTGGTCACGACTGTACATTATGCTGTTTTGTATACTTTATGACTGTATACTTCTAGCATCGTTTTATTTCGGTCTTATGTTTAGGAAATGTTTCCAGCATTGAAATGTATATAGAAGCATGACATTATTCAAATGCAAACCTGAATGGTGCATGTCCAATCATCTTGTTTAGGATGTCTTGGGCAGGTGGGACAACTTGGTATTTATGGCTTATACAACAGCACCGTTAAAGTTGAATTGAGCTGCTGAAAAGATGTTGATCAGTTTTCTTTAATACCAGCTTGAGCAGTTTTATATTGAGATGCTTATGTTGCTATAGTAACAGCTCCTTGCCGTGACCTTGTATTGCAGACCCTTTGCATAATTTAATAAATAATAATAATAAATGGATTACAACTGTTAGGTTAAAACTTAAGAAGTTGTAAGAAGTTGTTTTCCAAAGGACCAAGTCATATCTTAATATTGCTGATCTACAGTTTATAAGAGATTAATAGAATAGATTCTCCATGTTTTGCATTCCACAACACACAGTCATTGCAGTGTGTTTGAGTTTTCCCTCAGCGTCATGCAGATTCCAGTTTAAGAAAACTGAGTCATAGCTAACGGTGGAATGTAAATCTGTCTTTCTGTCTCTCTCTCTCTCTTTCTCGGATATACTTATTAGGGCTAGATTGTAAAATTCTTCTCTGGATTTAATGGTATCCATTAAAACCGTTCAGCAGTTGACTCGCATGTGTATTTGGACTTTTTTTTTCCTTAAACATTTTGCTTGAGTCATGTTATAATCTTGCCATTAAATCTTTATTATATAGTGATTTTATTATTTTACACAATTATCTTCAATCATTTCAACACTAGGCACAAAAGTCATATGTGGTGATGTGTGTGTCACTGTCCATATTACAGCACAGTTGAGTGAGCATGATTGCAAAAGAGCTAAAGCAGCAGCACTCTAGGAAGGAAAGAATTTAGTGAGATAAAAGTTGGGCTTTGATTTAAAACAAAGCTGTGGCTCTGTTCAAGCTCAGATAAAATGTTCTTGGACATCGTAAAAACACTTTTTGTAAAATACATGCATCGTAGGTGAAATTTTTAGCGTGGACGATTACAAGAGGCTTTCAAGTCAAACTGGGACATGTAAAATGAAAACATTCAACACCTGATCCTTGAAATTCAATGGATAACTTGTTGCTGGAGACATTAATTTCTGTGGCAGCTGTACTCACAATCACTTGTGAACTCATCTGGGAGTTATTTCCACATCCCTCGTACAGTCCTGACCTCGCTCCAAACCATTTCCACATGTTTCGGTCATTAAAGGAGTTCTTGGGAGGCCAGCATTTCAGATGCAAGGGGATATATAGAGAAATAAAGAGTTTTTACCATGTTCTGTTATTCTGCACAGTCAAAAGTCCCGTTTGACTTGAATGCTCCTCATGTAAGGTAGCTATTAATTTGCACAATTATCAAACAGCGTTTTTTTTTACTAGTTTATAATAAAGCATTCTCATGCATAAAGCGTTTCTTCAATGTTCACCTAGAGTCACTCTCATTTTGCATGTCTGTAAAACCTTTTAGAAGTTAGTCAGGTATTTCCTGACCCAGTCATGGCACTTGACTCGTTCTACTTGCTGACTACTGTGCTGACAGAATCATTGTAACTTTGCGTTTTATTTTTCCTGAGTTTTTTTGCAGTCACCTTGCAACTTCTCTTCACAACATGTTTTTGGCAACTGTCATATTCATAAGCATTTGATTGGCCAGTGGTCAGGCTTCAGTAGTTTTGCAATCTACAGTGAACTGCTTCCCTCTAATAGGAATTCTCCATCTTGGTTAAATCGATTTTTATGCCCATTTCCTGAGGTTTAGAAAATGTCTAATAATTACACTAAAATACAGTGGTTACAACATTTTAAGCAACACACTTCTTTATAAAAACACTTGCACTTCATCTGAAAATAATTTTACCTAGTTAGCATTCAGGTTTATACTGTATGCATTACAGGTGGATAACATGCATAGAAATAATAATCAGATCATAATACTGACTTGCCAAATAATTGCACACAGTGTAGTTATGCACCATTTTAGCTATTTTAACAGCTGTTCTAATAAAAGTGTTTCTGTCTTCAAGGAAATCCATTCTTTATCAGTGGCGAAGATGGGAGTGAAGACATTTACCCACAATTCACCCAGTCACAGCCAAGAACTGTTGGACAAGCTCAATGCACTGCGCAGTGAGGGACACTTCTGCGATGTTACTATCCGTGTTCAGGGCCAGCTGTTCTCTGCCCACAAGGTGGTGCTAGCTTGCTGTAGCGACTTCCTTAAAGCTAAGCTCTCAGGGAAGCCAAGTGAGGATGAGGCCAGCTCGGAGGACAATAAGGCAGTTCTGGACCTTCACCATGTTACTGTAGCAGGCTTTGCTCCACTGCTGGAATACGCTTACACTTCCACACTATCTGTTAGCACAGAGAACATCATTGATGTGCTGGCTGCTGCCAGCTACATGCAGATGTTTGCAGTGGCCAACACCTGCTCAGAATTTATGAAGTCCAGCATTTTGTGGAACTCGTCCTCGGCTTCTGGCAACACCGCCACTCTTCATCGGCCCCAGGAGACTCCTGAAGGCACCACGACTTGCACTCTGACTCCACTGGATGCCCTTTCACCCTCGCCAGTGTCTTCGGAATGCAGCGCACCCGAGCGGCCTGTCCCTGTGTGCCGAGAGTCACGCCGCAAACGCAAAGGCTTCGCCAGCCCACAGCCGACCTCCTCTTCCTCTCCACAAGTCCCGAATCCTTCACCTTCATCATCTTCTTTCCCTGAGAGCTCTGCTCAGACCCTGGAACCCTCACTCGCTTTTTCTTGGACTTATCCATTTGGAGTAGATCGACGCTTCACATCAGAAAAGGCCAAACTTCCCGAGGGTTTACTGGAGTCTAGTGGAGCATCCGGACAAGATGGGGGCAGTCGGGCCCTGGTGGAGTACTTGTCCTGTGAGGGCCCAAGGTCTCTGAGTGTGGGTGGGACGGCTGTAGTGGAAGAGGAAGAGGAAGATGTGCAAGTGAAGGTGGAAAGGCTAAGTGACGAAGAGGCACACGAGGAGGCATCTCAGCCAGTCAGCGCTTCACACAGCTCACTGACTGACCAGCAAACTGTGCCTGGAAGTGAGCACACCCAGGAGGATCTGCTCATCAGCCCTCAGTCTTCATCCATAGGTAGGAATAATTTTAGTGAACTTTATTCTACCATGCCTACACAACTCCTTATTTGAAGTTTCATGACAACTTCTATAGGTGTTCCAATTGACTGGCCATTGACTGGGATCTTTTCAAATCCTGGCCATCAAGGGGAGGGACGGCATATTTGCACCCTCATCATCCATAGAGATACCAGCCAATCAAGAGTGGCTGCAGATAGCATAACTGGCATGACATGTCCCTGAGGATTCATGTGATTGCTACAAAGCTCAGAGGGTGAAGCCTGCCCTGTTATTTTAATTTGGATTTTATTTGTCAAACTCATTATAGCCATTAATATTGGGTACCTTATTTTTGTCTAAAGGCCGATACTTACAAGGGTGAGTCCAAAAATTTGAGTGTCAGAGTAAACCACAGAGTACGGAATGGAAACACTCTCATTTGCAGACCAAGAAAAAGTTCAAAAGTCAACCATCAGCTGGAAAATTCATACTTTTCCAGGATTCTCAAAGGCCAGTATTGAAACATTATCAGGAAAAAGGTTCAACAATCAACAGCGCTCGTTACAGTGAGATGCTTATTGAAGAGTTGAAGCCTAAACTTTGCGTGAAACGCAGCGGACTGCTATCCAAGGGCGTTGTAATCTTGCATGTCAGTGCACGTCCGCACACTTCTGCCTACACTGTCGACACTTTGTTGTGTGGTGTTTGAGGTGTTAAAGCATCCTCCCTATAGTCCTGATCTCGCTCCAACGGACTTTCAACTGAAGGGTGAAGATTCACTTCTGATCAAGTGGCTCTCAGCTCAGCCTAAAACATTTTTAATGAGGAAATAAGCAAGTTTATTGATAGATGGACAAAATGTATTAAAAAGCAAAGGAGATTATGTTGTAAAAATTCTGTATTTGCTTTTTCTAAAAGTTCAAGTAAATTATCCAGCCAGAGTGCGCATAGTTAGAGCTCCTAAGGACAAGTATGGAATTTTGTGATGATAAATGGTAAATTGATCAATCAACTCTGTATGGAAAACATTAATGATTTATCATTAATTGATAAGTTGATATTAAGAATTTAACCGATTATAAATGTTTATAACTGATGAGGTTTATTTTTGTGTGTTGTGGGAACCTTGACAAACTAGCTGTAATCTAATCCTACCTTAGCTATACTTATTCGTATAAATTCGTATCTCTTCAGTCCTTTCATGAACACCAGATTGAGTTGCCTGCCTACAAACAACTTCCTCTTCTGCCATCTTTATTTCATGGGAAGCTCTGTCAAGAAACTGATCGCTGTTATTTTGAAACACTTTCGTCAAACTGTCCAATAAAGAGCATGTACTGTCATATGTTTGTGAGAATTTTATGAGCGCTTCATGTGCACAGCTGATCGGGAGAGGTGGGGCCATTTTAAATTCCCAAAATAATAATAAGAAAAACATACCTGATATATGTGGGTCAGAGTAGTTTCTGTGATGATCTTGAATGCCATTCCGATGAAACTTGGCTAATTTAGATTTCACATGAAAAGACATAAACCTGAAAAAGTTTATTATTCCAAAATGCACAATTAAGATGTTGCAACATGAATTTGACAACAATTTTTACAGGTCATATGTATTTAGAAGCATGCACCAATTTTTAGTAACAATACTCATAAAAGAAATATGAATCATTAGCATTTTAAATTGATATTTATTATAAAATGTATTATAATTTATCATAAAGGAATATATCCATTATTTCATCATATTTATTATTATAACTAATATGTATTTTAATCATATTAGATAACCTTTGCTTTTACTCTTTATATACTATTACTATTAATTATATAATCTAGAAAATGAATGACATTCTTTTTATAGGCTCCATGGATGAGGGGGTGACGGAGGGCCTTCAGTCCATCCAGGGCACCCCAAACACCACTGGCCACATGGAGGAGGACGAAAGGTACAGCTGTTTTTAAATACAAAGTAGCATTTTTACAATCTCTCACTTTTACAATGTTTAAAAATAAAAAACTAAGAGGAGGGCTATAATTTCCATTTTCCATTTTATAAATAAGAGGCTTACGTGGTGTTGTCGTGGCTATTAGACTTGAGCAAGATTTGTTGCCAAATGACCAGAAGCTAGTTGGCTAGCTGTCTGGAAAGTTCTTGGCTCTTAAATTTTGTAGGAACACAGGGAGAAAAGTGAAGGGACATGATGCACAACAAAAGGGAGAAGAAAAGCAGCACAGCTGTACAGCCCTGAAAAAGTGGTCTTTTGTATTTTTATAGGATAACTTGATATGCCTGAGTAACCTTGTGATATGTTAGGCTGAAACCTGTCAGGCCTCCAGGTTGTGGAACTTTGGAAGCAGACATTTTTGGTATTAAAAACCCTGTCAAGTTGCCAATTCAAACTATTTGACCATAACCTTTTAGTCATTATTAATAGCATCTGTGTTACACATGCACTCTGTAAAGTAACAGGAATTATCCCAGATGTTCTTGCATCTCTAACATTGACATGCCCATTATCATTGTCTCTTTTTTTGTCTTTGTGTCCTCATTTCTTCGGTGTCTTCTGTGTTCTTTCCTCTCTTTTGTCTTGTCTTCTTTTTGTACTCTACTGTCCTGTAGGCTGGAAAATGTTCAGTACCCTTACCACCTGTACATCAGCCCTTCCACACGCCCAGGACTCAACGGGCCTGAGCGGCCGTTCCAGTGCCCAACGTGTGGAGTTCGCTTTACTCGTATCCAGAACCTTAAGCAGCACATGCTCATCCACTCCGGTGAGAGCAAGTGCCTCTGCTCTTAACTAACATTACTTTAAGGATGATTTCAGCTCTCAGAATTGGCCTGGCTCCATTCCCTTCTGTTTTTAATCTAACCTATAAATAACCAAAATGTAAGCTTTTCTCCTTTGCTTGCTTTCATTGCTGGCATTGTGGTTGTGTTTGGAGAAAAACTACTGTAATCTGTACATGCATAAATGTGATTAAAAGCTTGATTTGGCACTTAATATCAAACAGTGGACTTTCTTGTGACTGCTGACTCGTTTGCTCGGCAGGCATTAAGCCGTTCCAGTGCGACCGCTGTGGGAAAAAGTTCACACGGGCCTACTCCCTAAAGATGCACCGTCTGAAGCATGAAGGTAAACGCTGTTTCCGGTGCCAGATCTGTAGCGCCACATTCACATCCTTCGGTGAATATAAGCACCACATGAGGGTGTCCCGCCACATCATCCGCAAGCCTCGGATTTACGAGTGCAAAACGTGCGGCGCCATGTTTACCAACTCCGGCAATTTAATCGTACACCTGAGGAGTCTGAACCATGAGGCATCAGAGCTAGCAAACTACTTCCAGACCAGGTGAGGAGGAGCCGAACATAATTAGAAATGTCTGTGCGAACAGAAACACCAATGCCGGCTTAGCTAGTCATGAGGGTTTAAAAATGGCAATGGCTAAGACGCAACATGTATACAGGTCCACACAGATGGAATTAATTAATCCAACCAATTTCACCTTTCATTTAGAAAGTCCCAGGATTAGAAGCGGAAAAGACGATTTGTTCTTTCTCACTTTTGTAGGTTATAAATTCTTTTTTGCTGTTTCTTCAAGAGATATCATTAACCAGTCTACCATGCCTTAGTTCTTTTGATGAGAATAAGCGCTGCTCATAGGTTTCATGATTTCATTCTTACTCTGTGACGTGGCACGTGTTCTTTGCATTTTATTGTTTTGACGTCCAAATTATTTCATATCTACTTCTACCTTTCAATGATCTTAATATATACTCCTCCCGGAAAGATCATGTATTTTTTCAGTTAATAACACTGTATAGGAGTTGTCAGGAGTTGTAGGAGGCGGCCCCCAGGATGCAAATTTGTACTAGTAACAATGATCTAATAAGAGTTGTGTTGTATTTCCAGCTGATGGTTGTGAAAGGTTATTAAATATGGCCTTTATTAGGAAACGAGTCACTGCAAAGGGCAGCATTAGTTTAGGTGAGGAGACAGTACCATATTTGAAGGACTTGGATTTGAACACTTAGTTACATACAAGGGTGTGAAAGAAAGAATGTGCACGGACAACTATTGTAAACCAATTCTTGAAGGCTTAGTGGTGTCCTAAAAAAAGACCACTCGTTAGAAGCAGGTCATTTATCCTGAACAAGCATCCTCATTCCTGCTTCCTGGAAACCCTCAGACTTCAGTACCTAAACCACAAATATCCAATATTTCGTCATCCATTCCTCTCTCTCCGTCATTCTCTCCCTGTCCAATCTGTGTGCATCCAGTACAAATAAACAGTGTGTGAGCTGAACAAGCCTGCAAGAATGAGGCAATAATTTGGCACTTTCTCAAGATATGAAGCAAAAGCATCCAAACAGAGAGCAAATGCTGGCAGACAGTGTGGCTGCAATTTATCTAGGAGATGCACTTTTTTTTTCTGCTGCAGTGACAAGAACAAGTCGCTGTCTGCATTTTATTAATCTGTTGACCATTCCTGCAGAAAGCAGGTATAACTCTGGCCAAGGATGAAGACAGAGACCAGGAAAATCCAGTAGAATCCTTAACAGTGAATATAATTTATTGTTAATGTATGTAATGTGACAGAACTGATAGTTATGCGTTTTAACTATTAATTACTGCCTACATGTCATTATAGTTTTTCGTTGATTGTTCAACACTAGAGGTTACACAGAGGTTGCAGTTGAGATGTAGTCTATTCACAATTAGCACACAAACAATTTATGGAACAATTTTTAACAGTTGGTAAACATGATGATGATGATAGTAGATTGCTGATTGCTTTTAAATCTTTTTTTTTTTTAATAATCTGGGTGAAAATCATGATAAATTGTGATGTAGGATGGCGGAAATGGCCAAATATATAACGTGGAATGCTTTAACATCAGCCACTGAGGTGCCTCTGTTTCTCTCTGGTTCATGGACAGCCAATCTTCAGCCAATAATCTGAGCCAAAAATGTAAATGTAATGAACTATTAGTTAACAATAATTCTTCAGGTATTGCTTTCAGCGTTTCCTGATGAAATAGGGTTTCAAGTGGAATCATAATAATGTAAACCTATCCTTTCTTTAAATATGCCTCGTTATTTTTTATTTATATATAATACATTAGTCAGACAGTGCCTAATCCACTGAATAATGCTTAACATTTCCTAATTTTTGGATTCATGTATGAAATCTATCAGACAGTGTTGAATTAAAATTCAAGAAATAGGTTCATTATATCTTTCTCCTTCCAATGATTTATCATTTCTGTAGTCGAACACATTGACAGGGACTTGCAGGATGAAAACTTGACATATGAGCATAATATTAAATGAATTAAAAGATGTGTTTTAATTTAACAAAGAAAATGGTCTACTAATTCATCCACTACCAGTTAATAATTTCAAACACCATTTAATTTAATTGTCTTTACAGATTTTAATTTCTCTCTGCATTGTGAAGGCATTCCAAGTATATTGAATATACTTTGAACAGTTGGTGTTGAGTGTTGTCTGCTACTTATTGTCTGTTTTGTACTTCTTGTCTGTAAAGCCTTTACAACAGCTCTAAATCTGAGGTGCTGTTAATTTGTGATTTCTGAGGCTTCTAACTCTAAATTAACTTCTCCTCTGCAGCAGAGTTGAGTTTTTTTGTATTGCTTTCTAGGGAAGGTCTTCATGAAAGAATTTAATCATGGTGCTTAATGGGTTTTGGAGATTCGCCTGCAAACAATACAGTTCTTGCAAGAACAATTCCAGAAAACCTGAATAGTTCATGCAAGACCTATTGCCTTTGTGTCGTAACTGACTGGTGTTTTTGTTGTCATTACTTAATTACCCAATGCCATGTGTATTATTTCATAGTTTAAAAACAAAATCCAGTATTGCTCTTGAATAGAAAATAACTAAATAATTCCAAACTTTTGACTGGTAAAACTTTCCATAAGGATACATTTGTTTAGCGTTTATGATGTAACGTTTATGGTAGGAGTTGCAGGTTTCAGCACTTCATGACTTAGTTTTCTGCTATGGAAGTGTAGTCATGGCAAGATGGCTGATAAGTTTTTTCAGTAACATGTCTTGCATCTTTTCCTCTTACTAACTTTGAGACAGAGAGAGAGAAAGCAAGACTGGTGAGGTAACTATTTATAGTTCTTATAATGTAAAAAAACAGGAAAGAATTTGTCTGGTGGCTGTTCCAAATCATTAAACAACTATAAAAAGTTAAAAGCATGATATGGTGTTCATTAATAAAGGAAAACACAAACAAAGCATACTGTATTATAATTCTGGACATGTTCAGTAACACATTAAATTTAATTGTTGTACATCTCATCAAAGAGAGATCATAGAAGTCTCCTCCCCACCCCCGTATTTAACCATATTTTTTGTTGTTGTTTTTAATTCTTTAAAAGAGCCCACTGAATTAGCTGTCATGCTTTGCTAGTATAAACACCTTTTTGTATCGTCACTTTATATGATCACAAAGTTAGTTAACCCGAAAAAGCTTTATTTGTTTTGTAACTGTTAGACCTACAGACCAATCTTTAAGTATTTCCAATTTTACCAATGTGCTGAACAACTTAGAACATGGCACTTTGGTGGCAGACCACCCAATTTTGGGGTGAGCAAAAGTATAGGAACAGATGTGTACAAGTATACAGTATGTGTGTAAAGGGTCTGAACCCCTTTTCAGACATAGGATGCATACCATTGCTGTTTTCATCAATCCATTAAAGCAACAGCTTTCTGTCATTTAGACATCGGTCACTTTTAACATCCCTCCCGGCTTCATACCCATGCCCGTGAAGGAAACAGCCCTCTTAGATACGCAATATTTGCCATACTTGTGAGATTCGGCATCAAGTAATGCATGGGACTTGACCAAATTTTCAGACATTTTTGCAGTCTTTCGAAACAATTTTTTTTTTTTTGTAGGCAAACCAGCAGCTTTTGAAAAATGACTCAAATTAGTTGGTAGATTTGTGTAGGGTTGCCAGATTATGTTGATAAAATCCTGCCTAGGCAGTGCAGAAAACCCACCCGTAAAACATGTATGGTCAAGTGTTGACCATAAAACTTAATTGTTGCGTTTACTTAGTACCTGTAAGTATCCATCACAAAAACAAAAAAATTTGCTCAGCTTTTATTGCCTGATCATGACACGTTTTCCAGCCCAAAATTATAAAATTAGCCCAGTTAGACGAAAAACTGTCTAATCCAGAAACATGACACAACTTTTAATACATTACTGTGTCCTACATCAGTACACCTTAAACTTGTGTGTGGCCTTCAGTGAGTGCCTGCCGTCCAGACTTGTGCTCCTGTTAAATGTTATCTTTTTAAATGTTTAAATTTGCAAAAGTGACCGGGCTGCTCATTCAGACATGAAGCCTACATGTTCAGGTGCCATCAGATTAATATATGGAGGCACATAACTTGAAGTAACATTTAATATTTGGTTGCATATCGCTTGTTGGTGTTGGCAGGGTGTTTTAAGTCAAGCTGTCGAACAGAATGTTTTGTAGACCGTTGAATTCATTCTGCTACTGCCATCATAAATTATATCATCAATAAAGATTAGTGGGCCTGTTCAAGAAGCAGCTATGCAAACCCAAGCCATGACACTGCCTCCACAGTGCGTGATTTATGAGCTTGTATGTTTTGGATCATGAGCAGATCCTTTCTTTCTCCATACTTTGACCTTTCCATCACTTTGGCAGAAGTTGATCTTAGTTCCAGAAACCTGGCTTCACAGTTCTTGCTGTTAATGAGTGGTTTGCACCGTGTGGTATTGCCTCTGTATTTCCGCTCTAAAAGTTTTCTCCTATCAGTTGATTATTATGCGTCCATCTACCATTGCCCTGGCGAGGATGCTGATGATGTCACTGACTGTTTGGGGGGAGGGGCCTTCCATTACAGCTGTCAAAAGGCTCTTATATCTCATCATGTTATGGCTTTTTTGGTTAATGTCTGGCTGTTGGGATATCAGTGGTTTTATTTTCAGGACACTATAGATTATTGTTTTGGTACACACTGCCACTGATTGATGTTTTTCCCTCCTATCTCAACATTAAAATGGCTTTCCTCCCATAGCCTTCTCTCTGTTCCGCATGTTGGTTTTTAGTTTTAATAAATGCAGGCTTCATAGACTCAAACCATTCTGACATTTACAAATATCAATTCTTTAAGCAATGAATATAGTAGCACATTTAGTAATAAGAAATACCTGTTACATATTCAAATTTTTTGATCCTATGAAAAAATGGGTGTGTTTAAGTAATTCGTGCCAAGCTCTAAATTGTTTAACACATCTAAATGTATAATTGAGGAAATGAAAGCTTAATTTCTTATATTCTTCTTTTGATCTCAAACCCAAATTTCCGATGTGTATAATCAAAAACAAAAGGATTTTACCATACTGTTATGATATTTTCTGACGGGACTAAGTCAAGTTTACCTGCATAATCAGCTTAGACTACTTTTGCACATCAGGTACCCACAATGTTGAGAATCTGTACTTTGGCCCGTCATATAAGTCATTCACATTGGTGATAAAAAAAAAAAAAAGACATGTCATATTTTTATTGTGATCTGCGCTAATATAAACCTTTTTTTCTTACCTCTAAAAGCAGCTGATCGCTGATAAAGATGCTTGATAATTCTTTACTGCCAGCTTTTTATCTGCCTGCTATCGATCCTTGAAGTCTTTGTTCTTGAATTTCTTTAAATCAGTATGACCTACAAAGTGTAATTTTCAGTATGTTGCCGAAAATGGCACAAGACTGTATTTAACCTTCTGTGCTTTGTTCCTACAGTGAGTTCCTCCTCCCAGACTACTTGAGCCACATGCAGGAGGAAGAGGAGGAGAACCTGGCCCATTTTGAGATGACCGAGCAAGCCTTCGACGTCACCCCCACCTCCTCCTCCTCTTCTTCATCAGTACAAACGCCCGTCATCTCCCAGGTTTCCTCAACCATGAACTATGACTCCCGACCCCCTGCCTCCATGGCCCAGAATTCACCAGGCTCTAGAGCAGGCAATGGGTGTGAGGAGGGAACAGCCGGGGAGGAGGCAAAAAATGCCATTGCTGTCACCTCTTTACCAGAGCCAGAGAAAGAGGAAAGGGAAAAAGAGGGTGAGGGACAGAACCAAAAGAAAGCACTTGTGTCGATTACAATCGAATGAGAAGCATTCCATTTGAATTATTTTTGATTTTGTGTAGATGTTTTTGTTTGTTTGTTGTTTTTGTTTAGTTTTTTATTTTCTTTTAGATCTTGTTGCCTGCGTCAGTGTAATGCAAAAGAAAAAGTGAACACTGGACTCTGCGTGGAGAATGCAAGTTGAAATACTTATTGTAGTTGACTATTGAAAAGCTTCATATGTAGTCGTGAGCAGTTCTTTATAGGAATGTTATTCTTTTCATTTGCTTTGTATAGGGGTAACAAAAGGTATATGTTGTGATTGTTTGTTAAAAAAAAAAAAAGTCATTTATTCTGAAATTCAGATATTGTGAACTTGAAATGTTTAGAACTTTTTTTTTTTTTTTTTTTAACTGTCCTGTAATTAATGTATTTTTCCCTGAAGCTTTATCAGCTAAATAATAACCCTCTATGAGGCCCTATGTCAAATGGTTTTTGTGTATGAGTAAAAAGCTGTGAGTTGATTACACCTTCGCCTTATTCAGTCAGGCTGGATCATGCTGGACAATGAGTAGGAAGGTTTAAGATTTTTTTTTCCTCCCCCTTCCTCCTCTCTTGTCTCTTTAAAGCAGTTTGTTTAGTCTCGTAAAGCAGAGCGCCTTAACTGTAGCACACTGCTCTTCCTGGCCAGAAACCTGAACTTTTGTGGCTAACAAGTTAAAATGTGAAAGGCTGTGCTTCTACTTCATCCTCTTCTGCAGCAGAAGTCGTCCGGGATGATGTGCCACGCAGCCTGATTTGGTCAAATAAGCTTAGACTCCGTTTAAGAGATACCTCGTCGGTTGTCTCTCATTTTACAATGGAGTGGATTATCAGTTCTGATGTTAAGTAAGAATTTCGAACGCTGTATTGTATTAGGGGTAAGAAGGGGAAAAGTTAACAATCAGCCAGCCAACCCCTACCCCCTTCCTCCACCTCCCGCAATCCTCCAATTTATCTTCTACTGTATATCACGCTGCTAGATTTTGACAGTTGTGCCTCACACTTCAAAACGATTGGGTTAAACATTCTCTATTAATATATTAAGAATTTCACCACATGCAAGAAGGTGAAAAACAATGGAAGGAGGTCATTCTCTTTCTCATTGGCTATGAATATTTTCTTTCATTTCCCTGATCAGGCTGCTGAAAAAAAATTTCTTCGCTACAATCCCAGAACTATAGGTACCCAATACCTTTCCAGGAAAAATCTGTGAAATATGGCATGACAAAATTGTGAAATCTGTATTGTAGCACTTGCTCAATTGAATCATTATCTAATGCACACAGACTTGTCACTTCTTTTTTTTTTCTTTTTTTCTTTTCGTTGACATTGCACAAGGCAATCATTTGGCCAAAAGCTGCTCCATTCCAGTGTGATGTTCTCAATAAACCAATTGTTTGGTATGCATTGTGCAATATCCAGCTTTTAAAAGACACCCACATTTCCAAATGTAAAAAAAAAAAGAAAAATAATCTGATTAACTATCTATCTATCTATCTATATAATGATAGGCAGATGGATTGTATTTTTGCACATTTCTCAAGAAATTTAATTAAACACGAGTTCCTCTTTACTTAAGGAAGTAATAAGGAATGAAACAACCAAACAAAAAAAAACAGTATATACTAAAATCAGTTGTGACATCTGATGCCATGACCTCATCTTTTGTGTCAGTATTCTGACTAAATACATTCAGTAACCTCATGCTTCCTGTGTCTCACCAGGGCTTTTGTGGTACATTGAAACACCAGTGTCTTTAGTCTGAGATTTCATAGTGATGCATTTTCCCCAACACGGTATTGCCTTCTGTATCTGCTCTCTTTCTGTGGTATCTGCATGTTGTCCCGGTCTGAACAAAATAAGAGCAAAAATTAATATAGCATGGGTTGATTTTATTTGTTGGATGTTTTGGATGTGTGTGGAACTACAGTTTTTTATGTACAATATTCAAATTCTGTGTCTGAAATATTACAACAGAGAGAAAATTTGGTGTTTCGATGGTCATGATACTCTTTCTGATCCTGCATTATAATAAGTCACCTTAAAGTGAAATTTTGTACATTTCTTATAGCAATGTGAGTGTAAATTGTTATTTGACTTGAGCCTTGTATTGTCTGCTTTTGTGACAATGTCTTAATGGTATTTACTCAAACTTTCTTTTTTTTTTTTGTATCTTGTGCCTTGGATATTAAATCTGTAGTATATTTTAATGGCTAAAATATTCATGAATATGACTTCATACCATTTTGTAGACAGAATGCTGGTAGACTTATGATGTAGCTAGTGACTGAAAATATTTTTGAAGTGCTATATTATTGGTTTAATATGTGTGCTTGTGTTTATTTTGATAATGACAAAATGTACCTTTATTGTTTTGTACCTTTTGGTGGTCCTTATGCCAAGACAGATTTGCTGAATGATGTTTTGTAAAGTCAGCAAGTTGCAACTGAAATTAAATAGTTACAACCTAACACTCCAAGAACAGCTTCGTCTCTGTCGCATGTGCTGATTTTATGCATGTTCTGCTGCAAATCAGTTGTTCCCATCATTAGAGATCTTGCTATTAAGTTGCTATTCACACCTCCAGGGTCCTGGTTTGATTTCCCCCCTTGGATCTGTGTATGTGGAGTTTCCATGTTCTCCCAGTGCCTGATGGGTTTCCTCTGGTTTCCTCCACCTGTCCGAAGGCATACAGATTAGGTTAATTGGCATTCCCAAATTACCTGTAGTATATGTGTGTATGCCATGTCTTGGGTGTACCCCTGCCTTGTGCACAAAGTCTCCTGGGATAGGCTGCGACCTTGTACACAGGATAAGTGGTATAAAAGATTAATGAATGAATGTATTAACAGAAATGAGCTATTAATATAATGGTTAAGGATGTCGCTTGGTACTGATTGGTGGTACTTCTACCTCGAGATTTGAGATCTGTGATAGTGGACAACTATCTACTAACCTACAACACTGAGATGATTGATGTAGAGGCTCATTATACTGAGACAGTCCCATGATGAAAATCCTGTCTGCACACTGTCCAGCTGCACAAACAGATGATGAGAGGAAAAAACTTCCAGCTCTAACTTTGCCTTGGACTTCCAGATAAGGTTTAAAACTCTACAGCGAGTTGATCACGGACTCCAAGCACCTGTTTGTAATTTTGTGTCCTTTCATTACTGTGACCTACGTCAGCCCAGAGAGGGAAAAGGAATGAAGGGACGAGTCTGGTAGTCTTGAAAAGTCTTGGGCTTGCTTATAATGTGTCTGGATATATTGGAGAATTCAACAGATAAAGTTGTCACATTAAATGCTGGATTTAGTTTTTTCAATACATGAATTACTGCAAACTTTTGCAGTATATCAGGACAGCTACATGACATGAATTAGATTTTTTAGGCCGAATAACGTGGCTCTTACAAATGGGTGGGATTTATTAGGCAGCAAGTCAGTTATCTAAGGTGATGTGTTAGAGGAAGGACGAATTGGAAAAGCATAAGGATCTGAGAGACTCTGGTAATGAACAAATTGTGATGGGAGTGTAGGGACATAGTGCATCCCTTGCTTAGAACGGGCATGTGAGGACAACTGAAGACCTGGACCATGGAACTATAAAAGGAGACACTGGTCTGATGAATCACATTTTCGTTTACATCATGTGAACTGTTGGGCCTGAGCATACCTTTAGAGATGTTTTGGAGGCCAAGACTAAACAGGTGAGAGCTGTTTTGACGATACAAGGGGGACCTACATAATGTTAGTATATCCGGTGTATAACTGTAGATGAGCACCTACCAGTATCACAGCACCAAGGTGGTGCTGGATGGCAGACTCTCCAAGTAATATTCAGCAGCGTGACTGAGATCATGCATAACTTGATCCTTGATAAGGATGAAATTAAACTTAAAAAAAAAAAAAAGATGAAAATTTATCTTCAGCTAATGAATCCCTAGAATGCATGGTCTTCTACTTTGGGGACATGGGGACCAAAGACCAAGCTGTAGACCATTAAACGGCAGTAAGAATCAGACTGTAATTCACAAAAAAAATACAGTGATAAGTTCTGGAACCATAGTTAATATTTACCAAAATGATGGAAAGGCCAAAGAGTGCAGGAAAAACAAGAAATCTACTCATTGTCTAAAATATCATGTCAAAGATGTGACATCTAATATTCATTGATGATGTAACTCATGATGCAGTTGGCAGAATGAATATAGACATAGGGATTATTTATTTATTTATTTTAACTTACTTCAAATCAATTTGTTCTTATACTAAACAAATTGAGGGGTCTATCGTTAAAGGTGGCATGTTTTAATTTGATTTACAAATCTATATGAAATGGAAGCTGAACTTTCAGAATGAAAGCAGAACTTTTCATCTGCATGAAAATAATCAAGAAATGAAAGCTAAAAGCTGAAATGAAAGCTGAAATTCGGATTTATCATCTCTTAGTCATCTTCTGATCATTACCCCGAATGTCTTCACTCACTCGCTTAGCCTGTTCAGGGTCACAGGAAGCCTGAAGACTATTCTAGGGGACTTATGGTGTTGGACTGCTGAGCAGGAGGTCCCCGGTTCTAGCCCCGACACCCCGCCAGATCACTGCTGTTGAACCCTTGAGCAAGGCTCATCACGCCGAATTGCTCAGGGCTCCAAGCTGGCAACCTGACCCTGTAAATAGCTGCCACGGAAATTGTGTATATCCGTCACCCGATGTGCCATGCGGCACGTAAACAGAACCATCCACCCAACCATCCAGAGCACGAAGTAGGGTATACCCTCACATGGCACGCAAGCACACACAGTCACACCCTCACTTACAAACTACAGGCAATTTGAGCAAATGACTCTGGTCTGAGATGTACACCATCACAGGGTAGACAAACGCACACCACGGGCTATTTGGAAATGGCTGTTAGCCTAATCTGCATCCTTTTGGACGCACCATGCACACATACTCCACACACAGACCCGAGGAGCGAAGAAAACTACGACCCTAGAAGCGCAAAGCCACAGTGCTAAGCACTTATGCCATTGAGCTTTCCCCAAATGTCTTCAGTGTACACGAAAAACAAGAAAAATGGCCTTCCTGATCCGATAATTTTTACACAGGCTTTTAAGTCCAGTCTCTTTGGTGGCTGGTCTTCACGGTCCGTGTCATGTGACCACATCGTCGAACCATCCATCAGTTAAATTACTGCAGTGCATGCTGTTCTTCCTAGCTGGACTTTGTTTTCAGTAGGTTTACACAGCAGGTTACTACAGCCGGAGAAAAATCATCATACTAAATAAAACACGCTGCAGTAGTCCATATGTTACTTTGCTGAAACAGTAGATTTCCATCATTCCCGTGGCACGTGAGATACAGTCCGCCTCTCCAAAGAAGTGAAGAACATTCTGTAACTGGATTGTATAGTACGTGCTGAAAACTACGGAGCAAAGGCTTTATAGGACGTTCGGCCCAAAGCTGAGCATAAGCATTTCCACAAGTTTCCTGCCACAGCGACTGCCATTTTTCAACGGCATTGCATCAACCCTTCGATTAATTTGCCGTGTTCATTTACGAACAACAATCTGAAACAGCCTCGCAGTCTGGTGGAAACATCTAATAAAAGTTCCAGGATGAAGGCCAACAAAATCATGTCTTCTATCAAACATGGCCCTATTAAACAGAGCAGACACATGAACAGATGTACGGAAAGGTCCCAGTGTGCACTGGAAAACAGTGTGTTCTCTCTGTTTTTGGCAGATTTCTTTCACTTGTCTAAACCTGAGATACTCATTTGACATGCAACTTAATATTTGGCTCATAATTTGTCTAAATCGCAGATATGCACATGAAATATGTGTTAAAAAATTATATGCTGTTTTTAGAAGCCCAAAATTCCAGCAAACTCTACTTTTTGAGTCAATAAGTTAATTTCAGCTTTTCCTCATGGTTATCCCAACGATATTGTTATAGCTGTCTTATATTGAGCTGTTATTGTTGGTGTCAAGAATTCCTCTGGCAAAAGTATTTACACGTATCCACCTGTGCAGGATTAGGCTCAGAGCCAGCAGCACAATGTTAAACAGGACATATCGGGATGTCTAGAGAGAGTCGACCAGGAAGCATCATGAATAACATGACACTGTCTGTTTTTCATTTCCAACTTTACTTTAGGATCTGAGTGCATATTCTGTATTAACACCCCCCAACACCCCACCCCCCATCCCCCACCCCGCCCCAAGTATGTTTATTACCATGTATGCACAAATTCAGCTTTTTTGTCTGCTTCTGTCATCATGAGAGAAAAGAAAAAAAAAAAGGGCTTCAGGGTCACGTTTTGTTCATCCAAAAAGATGAATTGAAAAAAAAAACTTGGCTTGGTTTTAGACAATATAAACACTGTTTTGCAGTTAATCCAATGAGGTGCTAAAGCAATACGGAGCATTCCGTTTGCCCAGACAAACCATGTACCATTTACGATAGTAAAGACAGAACAACAAGATGAGAGAACATTAGGTCAGGATTGAGGCATCCAATTATATACAAGCTTTTGTGTGAGACGAATAACATGCCGCTTGCGGCACATCGCATGTGTCGAGGGGAATTATATATTCCGACACATTTGTTTTTGATAAATTATTCACTTAAAATTGACATATGATATCCTTAAACGTTGTACTTATAATTGGTTGTGAAGTTTTCATGGCAGGAAATTTTCACAGACAATACTTTAGAGGACAGAAATGCACAGCTATAGAAACGATCTTAAACATCCCTGTAAGTACAACTGGTTTGAAAATATGCAGGTGGAAAGTTCATAGAGCCCGAAGCTGCAGGATGAGGAACAACACTTAGACAAAGAACAATAAACAATAAACTTCTTCTTTGTTCCAACGTCCCACACAAAAATCCTGTGCTACAAAAGGAGCAGTGAGATGCATGTCTTAAAGAATTTAGAAATAACCAAAACACCTTGAAACAATAAACTGTTCAGCTATAAAATATATTAGTAAACTGGTGATGGGATCTTGGGCATCCAAGACTCATTCATGCAAGGTTGGGACCAAAGGCTAGCCCACCTGGTCCTACCAAAAAAGTAATTGCTAGCCATGGTAGAAAGGCACCAGAACACCCAATGCACCACATCCTACCAGACACGGGGCCCCGGCAGTCAAAGAGCCCAAGTCTGCAGACCCAACCTCCAAACTCCTCAGATCCCAATCTAATCAAGCACTCATGGGCTCTATGGAGGCCCCACCGTGCAACCCAGAGTCCAGGTAATAGACACCACAGCACATGCTAAGAGGCCCTGTGGAGTTGTCCCAAGTGCACAAAAGGAATCTAGAATCTTTGTGTTGCATATTGCTACAGTCTGGCTGATCAGTGTATACAGTATGCTGGACAAACAACAATAAAATAAATAAAATTATAATACACACAGCAGCTACAAGCAGGGGTCCTAGCAGCATAGACATATCACCTACAGTATTCGCCGATATTTCAATAGGGCTGTCTTCACAAGGTATAAACGCTTATGAAAATGAGACCACTTTTCTTTCTTCTGCAATATAATAAAAACCCACTGGCAAGACTTAGTCAATCAGGTTTATCTTATATCATAAAACCAAAGCAAATGAATTAAGAAAAGCATTATTAAAAACCAGAAGCTACTTTCACCAAAATTAGAATGTTTATTAAAAAAATACACTGATGGTTTTACCAAATTTGTGGCCTCTCCTCACATAAACACACCAGCTAGAAAATTTCACATGATATAACTTCTCTCATCAGTGCGGTCCATCAGACCCAAGTCCACTGGTATCTATCAGCCAAAATGTTGGCAAAGGTACTTAAGTCCATTTGTTGTTGCCATTCTTCATCAATACCTTTATAACTTTTTTTAAATAACAATTTTGTCAGGAGTGTCTGTTGATGTTACCCCACCAAAGACCGCATAAATGGGGGTTTTCCCAGAAATTCTTATATCTTGCCATTTCTAATGTGTTAAAAAAAATTAAAATTAATGATGTAGCAAATTTAATAGCTCTCACTGACCAATGGCGCAATTTGCTGCTAGAAGGAAGCATACGAAATTTTAACTATGTTGTCCACCCAGGCATGGAGCCATTAGCATTTACAGCTGCATCTCAATGAATTAGAATATCATCGAAAAGTTTATTTATTTCCACAATTCAATTCAAAAAGTGCAAACTCATATAGATTCACTACACAGGCTGATATATTTCAAGTGTTACTTACTTTTATTTATTTTTTAAAAAATTTTTATTTTGTATCTCAGAAAATTTGAATATTGTGAAAAAATTCAATATTGGAGACTCTATTGTCAGCTAATTAACTCAAAACATCTGCAAAGGTTTCCTGAGCCTTTAATTGGTCTCTCAGTCTGGTTCAGTGGGCCACATAAGGTCGTTGCTAAAGAAGCTGGCTGCTTATAGAGTGCTGTTTCCAAGCATATTAATGGAAAGTTGAATGGAAGGAAGAAATGTGGTAGAAAAAGGTGCACAAGCAACATGGATAACCGCAGCCTTAAATGGATTGTGAAACTAAGCCCTTTAAAGAATTTGGGATTCAACAACTGGAGTCAGTGCTTCAAGAGCCACCACACACAGACATATCCAGGTCATGGACTACAACTGTTGAAATCCTTGTGTCACAGCCACTCTTGAACCAGAGACAAAGTCAAAGCTGTCTTACCTGAGCTAAGGAAGTGGGGTACACCCTGGATGAGGTGCCAAGCAGGGTACACCAATTAGCCTAATTTGCATGTCTTTGGACTGTGGGAGGAAACCAGAGTAACCGGGGGAAACCCACCAAGCACGGGGAGGCCATGCAAACTCCATGCACACAGGGGCGGGAATCATATCTGACCCGGACCCTGAAGGTGCAAAGCAACAGTGCTAACCACTAAGTTCCTTTAGGAACCAAATCCAATATGTGGCTTTGCTATTCTAAATTGCTCCTATGTAGTAATAGGTATGTGCCTGTGTGCGGCCCTACAGTGAGCTGTACCACCCAGTGTATTCCCACCTCACACCCTGTCATGGACAATTTGACACTGAATCAAACGGATTGCTGCTGTTTGTAACGTTACCCCTAATTTAAAGCTTAGACTGTGAGTTTCTGAAACTAAGACAAAAGTGAAATTCTGTGTAATGGCCTTAACATTTCAGCTACCAGGCATTCCAATATTGCCATTGACACTGATAGCCTTGTGGGAGAAATAAACAATTTAAAACTCACTCATATTACCCTATTTTTATGAGTTATGCTGAGATTTCCTGTTTCACTGTGTATACAGTACAAACTGCTCCTTTTGGCCTGCCAAGACGGGCTTTTATTTAGCTGAGCTTTTCTAATTGTGCAACAAGGCACACTCAGATCACTGACTATTCTGCTTTT
Source organism: Clarias macrocephalus (assembly GCA_011419295.1). Lineage (NCBI taxonomy): Eukaryota > Metazoa > Chordata > Actinopteri > Siluriformes > Clariidae > Clarias > Clarias macrocephalus. The sequence goes on along the minus strand of JAAGKR010000026.1, from coordinate 277,019 downwards.
TCTCCCTACGTTTCATTGTGAGTTGTTGTATACTGTGACACATCTGTCTTGCATCACCTAAATTATTTTATGACTCTTTTCTCCTCAAATTTTAAAAAGATGTGTCACATACGTTCCTAGGAATTGAAATCAGAATGCGAAAATATGGACTCTTATCTGTTTTGACTAAAGTATTTGGGCTGATAATATACACTATGACTCATTCCAAACTACAGCATCCAAGGGTGTCATAATTGTTGCCATGATAATGGAATCCGCTTCTCGAACCATGAGATGGCCGCTATGTCCACTCGTGCTTTGTGTCCCTTGATGTTTGCAGCTGTTGCCAGGGGAACCGTCCACGTGGATTACTTTTACAAATTCATTTAGTCTGCTTTTGACAAATAACTTTGCAATACTGTAAATCTTTTATATATTTTTTAATTATTATAATTTTCTTTTCTTTTGATTTATATGTTCCGCTGGTTCTGTACTTGATTAAAGTGGATCATGGTGGGACTTTCGGATTGCTCTTTCCAGTGTTTTACTGTCTGGATGTTGTGCAGTTATAGGTTGAAGAGCTGGCTGTTTCTTTTTAAAGTGTCTTCCATCACTAATTATAACAGATGGCCAGAGAAGTGTTCCATTTTCACAGACAAGTACTTTTTTTTTACTAAAATTCTCCCCATTTTTTATTATTATTTTTTTATTTTTAATGACAATGACCCTCATTTCGGGCATCTCTGAGACATAACCAAGTGTTGTGAATAAATAAATAAATAAATGGTAGGTTATATATCATTGTGTTCATATGCACACTGAAAATGTATTTAGGTCAACAGCTTTTTTATTTATATTTTTTTATATTATATATAATATATTAATATTTTTTATTTATATATATATTTTTTGTGGCCGTCTTCAACAAGATAACAAGACTTCAACTATTTATTACGACAATTTTTGCTTTCTTGATTCATATGGTTGTCTGGGGGGGTGTTTACATTAAACCTGGACTTGTGATGGAATTTCTTGTAAATGAAAAAGTAAAAAAATAAAATAAAATTATAGAAGACTTCAAGCACAGTACAACGAGTGCAAACTAGTGAATGCAGTATGATGCAAACAGTTTACAAAAGACTGTATGTTCATGAATAACGATGCCAGCCGAGGTGGCTCGGAGCCCACCGTCGTCCTTCCCCATTAACATTCAGGGGAAACATTTAACACCAGATCCTTAAAAATCAACAGCTTTTGGAAGAGATGCATCTGTTTGTGGAAACTGTACACACAATCATTCACAAACACTACTTATACGACCTCGGCTGGGAGTTATTGCCATCCCTGTACAATCCTGACCTCACTCCAAGCCATTGCCACATGTTTGGGCCTTTAAAGGAGTTCCTGGGAGGCCAGGGTTTCAGATGTGCAGCAGGCAGTCCGATCACTGGTGAAGTAAGTGATGGTCCCATCATCTCTCATGCGCCAAGACTTTTCTGTTCTGGCATCTACGTGGGTGGTGGAATGAAGTTACCATAAATACCTGAACAGATGAGTCCATAATTACGTGGCATAAATGTAATGTAAATGTTTCTTTCAATTTCGATGGGTAGATTCCCCAACCTCAATCAAGTAATGGTTCTGCTCAGACTGTCATTTTCTCTCACATACTGTATATTTTCTTTTTCAGATTCAGACAAATTAGACCATAAAGTAAGCAATATTACTTCCAACCTTAAATAAAAATCTAATCTAATCTAAATTCTACTTGTTGGCGATCAAGTTAGCAGTTAATAATAATCGGTTTACCATTTAGCATTATAGGTGATGTATGCAGAATAGAAACATTTCTACTTTACAAAGGTCTTCTTTCGGACGTGTGCAAGATGTAGCCCAGCATTCAAAACATATGAATCACAATGTGCCACTCTCTCATTTGTAGGCTGTTTATTTTGGGCACTTTAATTACTAGTAGGTGTTTCGATTGCCATGCGGAAGGCGGGTTCAATTCCAATCCAGTGCCCAAACATCCCACCACTGGATGCAGTGCCGTTCCCAAACCCGGTTAAAATGGAAGGGTTGTGCTGTCCATCAGTGGGAGCAGCTGAAAGACTAACAACACCTTCAATAATTTTATGATGCCTAGGGGTATAGATGCCTATACGCAGGTGAATTTGTGACCAGCAACTTTTCATACAGTATCTGTGAAATAACAAAACACACACACAAAAAAGGGTCAGTTTCAGGAAAAGATTTGACTATATATATATTAACATAATATTTTCAACAGAAACTGAATATTGTCCCATTGCTTTTGTCACTCACTTTGTTATACAGACTAAATTATTTAATGACTACTCAGGCTTAGTTTAGGAAATACTCCCTCATGAGTAAAGTGTTGCCAGGTTCCACTCACTGCTCAAGAATGTGCGGCCTCACATACTTTTATTGTGATGAGAAATGGTCCAGAATTATTTCATCCACACCAGACAGTTTATTTTTAACAACATTTTCTATGCAAACAATATGCAAAATCTGTGTTAGCTTGTGGCGACAACATTAAGAAGGAATGTAACTCATAGCAGCATGTTAAGTCTGTGAACATTGTGAAAAAACTTTATTAACTTTTAAAATCCCAATGGCCATGATTTTCTTTTACTTACCTTACTTAAAGCACAATGTGTGTGATGATAATAGGTCATGTTCACAATCCAAAAAAAAAACAGGGTTAAAGTTTGCTGTTGAACTATGGTAACTGGTTATTAACTATTTATTTATTTATTTATTTCTATTTTCTACTTCCCTAGTAGGTGCTGTTATTATTTAATTTTTCAAAGCACAAAAACTTTGGTGAAAATGCAGGTCGCACAAATGGACAGATCGCCCCCATGCCACTTATGCTATTACTGTTCTAAGGAATCCGTCTGACAGCTTTCCCAAAATTCCTGTTTTTCTGATTTGAGACTGCGCGGCTTTAAGAACGCCCACAAAACTGATATTGAAACGTTTGGCCGGGTCTCCCGAGCGCAATGGAATTAAAATATCCCCAGGAAGAAAAAAAATGCACCATTTTCGAGTTAGGAGGATTTGCTTGGTACCTGTGCCAAACCACTTTGCTCCCCTAACTCCTAGCTCCCTCATTTTGGGTCCGATCGGAAAACAAGACATGGTGCATCAAGGAGCTTAAAACCCTCTACTAGGCCAGCAAAAGTAGACTATATTGGGGTTTGTAGAGTGGACACACAAAAAATGCATTTGGACCATTTTCCAAAAACTGCCATCCAGCACTAAATTTTTGACAACCTTAAAGCCTCTTCTGTCTACCAATCCAAGAACCAAGCACTGGCACATACTGTTCCTTTGCTCTAAGTAAAATAATCTCAGGAATGCAGTTGCTGTTAAAGAGAAAGTTGGAATTATTTTCTGTGCCTGTGAGTTTTGTGTCTCAGAGAGGGGCGACTTCAGCAAGTGGCTCAATCCACACCCCCTCAACTCACAAACACACACTCCTTTAAATCATAAGAAGTATACAGATTCATATATTTGAATATCAAACCATATGGAGTAGAAACAACCTGGTTTTTTGTGCAAACTAGATTGCACAATTATTATTATTATTATTATTATTATTATTATTATTATTATTAGTAGTAGTAGTAGTAGTAGTAGTAGTAGTAGTAGTAGTAGTAGTATTATAGTACTGACTTCAACCAACTTTTTGTTCATTTAATTTTAGAAAGCATTGCTAAGCAAATATGTAGTGAATGTAGTGATTAAATAAACAATGTTTTTTTTTTAAATAAACAAAATAAGAAAAATTTATACAATTCACATTTGGTCAGAGTACTTGCACATTTCTTATTTTATCTCAAGTAAATGTTTCTTCTAGTGCTGAGAATAGCATGCTAGTTATACTAACATTTTTTAATTTACAACAACAGTTGACTCACACTTATTATATAATGGGGACGTTAACCACAGGAACATGAAACTTAGGGTTTTTTTGTTTTTTCTTTTTTTTTTTCGGGTTATTGTTGGTGGTTCAAGCCCTAACTTCAGCAAGTTGCCACTGTTGGGCCCTTGATCAAGGCCTTAACCATTTCAGGGTGATGTACTGTATCATGTGCTCTGACAAAGCCCTAACAACCCCCACCCAAAATCAATCAAAATCATTGAATAGTAACATATACGTGACACATATAGGCTTAACTTAACTATTATAGACCTTGTTGTATTATAGACACAGTACATACAGGGCAAATACAATACAAATTTGTACACCACCACAGGGCAAATTTATTTATGCACCATTTGTAGGAATGCTAACTACCTCAGCAAGTGCATAGATGAAGTGACTTCATTTAACACCATCAACCTACATGCAAACCAAAAGCCATAGATGAATGAAGTGGTGCATGCATTAATGAAAATGTCATTCGGGTTAGACAACAAGGGCCAATCTGTTTCATGCTATCAGAGAGGCAAAGGGCAACGATTCACAAAGCAAAACACCAAGGATACACAATCTATGATTAACATCACTAACTAATGTACAAAGGCACATATGTGTGATGGCTCCCAGACATCTTTATACATTTATGTATACAATACATTTTTATGAATAGTTTTTGACACAGAAGAATGTGCTGAAAGGGGAAAAAAAAAAAACATCATTAACAAACAAAATACTCTGTCTATCTAAGGTAAAACAATTCTAGTAACCAACAAAAATCTGCTGGTCCTGACAACACGCCTGGTCAAATGTTGGAAATGTGATTTTATTAAAACTGCAAGTAATGATAATAATTAACACAAGGCACTTATCCAGCCAGCCACCATGGGGCAGGAGCACAATGTGCAGAGACTGTTGAAGTACTACTGCAAAGACGAAGTACTCACCTGAGTTAGTAGGCGGAGTCATGGGCTTGGAGTAAAGATGCCATCTTGTCAGCCATGGGCATGGGTTTGGTTTGAAAGGCCAGCTCATCAGCCTTAGGTAGGGGCTTGGCTTGGGAAACGGCATTATTAATGAATGAATGTGGCTTAGGATGTTGATTCATCAAAATCATGTATGGGCATATCTTGAAATGCTGCCTTATTGGCCTTGGGCTTTAGCATGAATTGGGAAGCCACGCCATTGGCCTCAAACCCAGCAGAGCCTGCTGAACTTGACCACCTCCCTCTGATGCTGGATCTTAGATTTTCTGACTGGGATCAGCATCAGGAACAGTCTATCAGAATTGACTACACCACCTCCTGAACGACCACAGCATCAAGTCTTCTGATGATTTTACATTTGTGGGTCTCATCAGCAACAATAATAGGTCAACATACTGTACCAGTAGGAGGTGGAGCTTCAGAAATAATTTATCATTTAATGTCATCAAAACCAAAGATTGGCTTAGTTACGAAACACAAATACATTAGAGAACATGTGGACATGTGGACTATCAAAATGGTCTAGAACGTCCATGTAGCCACCACCACCAGACTCCTTCAGCTTCTTTTCTTAGGCATTCAAAATCAACGTGTGCCTTCCAACACTCCCCTGAACTAGCCCAAACCTCCCAACTGCTACCAATGTACACCCATACCTTCATACCAGCACACTACACATTAGTCCTTTCACAAACTAGTTTTGTGCGGTCTGTGCACTCGTTTTACAAATGTTGCGCATCTTCTTCTATCTTTATGCAGTCCTGTATGCTATGTCACTGTATTTTTATGTGTTGCACCATGGCCCTGAGGAAACACCATTTCCTTTCACAATTTATAGACGGCAATGACAATAAAAACACTTGACCCCGAGTTTAAGATTCACAAGTCAATTACAGCACAATGGGTGTCATGCTATTATCTAATCTAGCAACCAAGTCTGCACTGCCAATAAAACTGACAATGGTAGGTCATTCCCCTCATAAATCTGTTTGCTGGCAGGAATTGTGGAATAATGCTGTTAGTTATATTTTGAATGGAAAGGTTTTTAAGGTTACTTCATTTTTTGTGGTCCATGCATTGAATCTGAAAGGTCACATGTCCATGTAGTGCTTATCTTGCAGTTCTACTGTAGCTCTTATTGACTAAGATGATAGAGACTTTGGGGTCATTTTGGGGTAAAAGTAACTTTTTATTAATTTTTTTTATTCAGTACTTACAAAATAAGTCTGTACTTGATATATAAACAGTAATCTGAGATTTCACAGTGATGAGTCATTTATTAATGTGATTGTGAACTCAACTAGAACATGGAAGTGGTTTGCATGTTCAGACCCACTGTATCCCATGGTTGATCTGTTGTAATAAACTTTAACGCTTGATAATTATTTTTTTATTATTTAAATAAAACTCATTTTCAATTACAGTATGTAAATCGTAACAACAATTATTCTTAAATGTATTTTTATTTAGCAATATTGCTTTTACAGCAAAGTAAGTATTAGTAAATCTTGGTATTATTAAACAAAAAGATGATTAAATGCAGTGTCAGTGGCTTTTATTAACAATATACAGTGTTTACAGTACATAGCGAAATGGATTCAGACTCCTTCAGGATGTTGGTACAACATAAAACACAGGTCTACACACAATATATGTAAAAAGTATAAAATTATATTAGAATTTGTGTATACAGTATACTGCATATTAGTGTACTAGTATGTATATGCCCAATATGAGTATACCCTTTTTCTCATGAAATGTAAAATATCTTTCAGCTGTATTACATCTTAGATTTCCTGTCTGAGACAATCCTTTTTTCTAAAAAAAAAAAAAAAAAAAAAAAGTTTATCAATACCTGCAGATCTGGCATCTGAATCTCTGTCTAGATACACAGTTCCCAGGGGAAGCTTGTGGAAAGGATCCCATCATTCTTATTATTATAGCTATTTTGCCCAAACCTCTTATATAGGGATTTCTGCATGTACTGTATGTCATGTATTCTTCTTATCACCACAAGCTGAGCATCAGACTGGGAGGCTTCAATCAGTCCAGCTCAGGAGCAGCATTTCCAGCACCATCAAACTGAGCCCTGGGGTACCCCAGGGCTGTGTACTAAGTATACTGCTGTTCACTCTGCTGGCTCATTACTGTGTAACAATTCACAGCTCTAATTACATCAAGTTCTCCAATGTCACAACCATGGTGAGTCTTATCAAAATGGACAAGGAATCAGTGTACAGATAGGAAGTGTGATAGCTAATGTACTGGTACAGACCCAACAATATTTAAACATGTACAAAACTAAAGAGATAGATGTTGCCTGAGGAAAGCACAAGATGACCCTCTGCACTGAACAATGATGGCTCTTTTGTGAAGATGCCAAGAGCACCAAATTCCTTGGTATTCTCCTGGATTAGAAGCTTAGCTAGTCCCTGAACAACAGCTATACAGCAAACAAATCAATGTCTCTACTTTCTGCTAAAGCTGAAAGTAGAGACACCACCCATCCTCACCACATTGTGCAGAGGGACTAATCTGACCATGCTGGCAAGCTGTATAATTACTTGTTTTGGAAATTGCACCATCTCAGATCTCAGATTGCAGCAACGGATACCAGGGACAGCTGAGAAGATCATCAGTGTCTCCCCACTTTCCATCATAGATATTTACACTACATACTGTATCAATAATGCCACCAACATGTTACATGACCACACACATCCTTCACACAAACTCTTAACCTTTTTGCCATCTGGCAATCACACTGGTCTGACACAACCAAGAAAGCAGAATGGACACATCTCCAACAAACACAAACACATACAATAAGCATTTTTTACTAAACATTTCTTTTCTAAACACCCGATAGACTCTAAACAAAATTCTGTATATCTCAAAAAAAAATTATAAATTGCACTTTATTCTTACCTGAACTGTATATTAGTCGGTGCTGCACCATTCTTTAGCTGATCATTTAATTATCCCCCCATGGGTGTTACTGCTCTGAACACCTGATAATATAATGTTGACAAATACTGTACCGCCCTGTCAGTTTCCTTCTATATTGCACTGCTTTATCCACCATATACCATCCATAATTTATTATTGCTTTTATCACTGTATATTCCACCCATATTTATTCTGTATCATACAGAACTTGTATATGTATATCATGTTGAGCATTGACATCTTATCCACTGCACAATGTTATACGGTATATTACAATATATACCATATACTTCTTACATACTGTACCTTATTTACATTAATCACTATCACCCCTGTACATAAGCACGCACACCCTCATCTATCACATTGTTATGTTTTTGTAAATAGGCCACTTATGCACTTCTGGTTAGATGCTAAGTGCATTTTATTGGCTTTGTACATGTACTTGTACATGTACATGTATAATGACAATAAAGTTAAATCTAATCTAATCTAATTCATTTTCTTTGTTTTATTTAAAGGAGTAATTGTACAGTCTTGCATTGTTTGCACACACATACATATACATATATATATATTATATATAATATTGTTTTGTAGTCTATTCCCTTCTGTATAGTTTTACCATGGTCCTGAAGGGATGATGTTTTGTTGTACTGTACCAGCTGCATACTGTATATTTGAAATGACAACATTTGATTGACATGTTGCTACTCATCAATCTGGGAAGGCCATCTCAAATTCGCCATGCTACATTAAGAAGGATTGTTTACATATGGAGGTGTTTAAAATCCCAGTGTTTACAGGTCCTAGCGAATTTTCTTCAAGGACATACCGTTTAATGTTATACCTTTCACGGTATAAAGTAAATATCAAGAGATACATTATCTGTATTATATATTTCTTTAAGCACATTAAATGTTCATGTTCATGACAGCAATTAAAAATTAATAAATAAAAACTGGTCAAGTAAAGTCGACTTTTATTGTCCTTTCAACCATGTAGCACCTGTGTCCTGCCAGTTCAGGACACAGGTGCTACATACTGTACATACAACATAAATTAGCATAAACATGACATAAATTAACTAACTAGCTAACTAAGACACCTCCAGAACCAAGGACCAATTTGCTACATACAAACAACATACGTTAACAGAACTAACTATCTAATGTAGATGACAAAACTAACTAGCAAGTCCGACATTAATGACCTTCTTTCGTGGCATTTTACTTTTTGGGAATAAATGAAAACTTATTTAAATTTGTTCAGTGGCATGGGGTGGGGAAATGATTCACTACACACAGAGTACACACACATATACTCCAGCCAACAACTGCGTTTACCAACACACATAGACGGATGTAAAGATTTAATTTACACATAACTGATAATGAATAAAAGAGGCATTCGTTCACAAACTCAGTCAACTTTATAACTAACTTTATGAATAACTTTAAGAATATTTTGTGCATGTTTTCTTTGAGGTCAAGGATGTTAAAAAGCACAGTACCGACAGACATTTTCACACAATTTAAATGGAAAACAAATCCTTTTTTCTTACCATTCTATGTCAGTGACAAAGTAAAACAGGTATTGGCGGTGGTTCGATAATTAAATCATCAATAATCAAAATAAAGAGTAAAATATCCCACTTTCTGTCCCATCACTTAGTACTTGATTAAAGCAACTTTGGCAGCTGTGGCAGCCTTAAGTCTACTTGTGAATAATTGCTACAAGCTCCCTAAGGGAACTGATGTTTCTTCTACTCTGATTTTCATAATCATTCAAGCTTAACCAGGTTGAACAACTATGGTTAGGACCGAGTCATTTTCAGGTGTCTGTTGGGTCCAAACTTTGGCTGGGCCAATCCAGGTCTTTCATAGAATTGTTCTGAAGCTAGCACCCCAACCCCGCCCCGCTCTATTCAGACTAGTCTCCTGGTACCAGTTGCAGAAAAAAAAACATCCCCACAGCATGATATTGCCACCACTTTGTTTGACTATAGGGATGGTATTAATGAAGCGATGCTCAGCGGTTTACAACCTTCTAACCAACTGTCATGTACCTGTCAGTGAGGAATGGCTCCTTTCTGGCCACTGTACCATAAAGGCCTCATTGGTGGAAAGCTGCAGTAATGGTTATCTTTCTGTAAGTCTCTCCCATCTCCACAAGGGAACTCTGGCTCTCATTTATAGTGACCCTTTGGTTCTTGGTTACCTCTCTGACCAAGGCCCTTCATCCTCAGTTACTCAGCTTGGCTGGGTGGCCAGATTTAGGAATACTATTGGTTTTTCCAAATCTCTTCCTTTTGAGAATATTGGAGGCTCTTGTGCTCTTTGGTATGTTCAATGCTGCAGAAATTGTATACTTCCCAGATCTGTGGCTCTTTCATTTATACTGACCCTTGGGTTCTTGGTTACTACACTGACTAAAGCACTTAATCCTCAATTACTCAGTTTGGCTGGGTGGCCAGATCTGGGAAAAATGTTGGCTGTTCCAAATCTCTTCTATTTGAGAATGATGGAGGCTACTGTGCTCTTGGGCACTTTCGATGTTGCAGACATTGCGTCCTTCCCAGATCTGTGTCTTGACACAATTTTGTCTTGCAGGTCTATAGATGATTCTCTCGGCCTCATGACTTTTTCACCCTGACATACAGTACATTATATGTGGTGAGACCTTATATAGAAAGGTGCATTCATTTTCTAATAATGTCCAATTAATTAATTGATTTAGTCACAGGTGAACTCCAATCAAGATGTAGAAGCATCTCAAGGATCACTGATAGCAAAAGGATGCGCCAAAGCTCAGTTGCAAGTGTCATAACAAAGGGTCTGAGAAATTATATATATATGATATGATTGTTGGTTCCTGATGGGCTGGGGTTTAAGTATTTTTAAAACTGCTGATCTTCACGCACAACAGTCAGTAGAAGTTGCACAAAATGGGGTGAAAAGTAAATGACAGTTCTATGAGTGAAATGCCTTGTGGATTAAGAAGATCATTGTCCAGATTGGTTTGAGCTGCCAGGAAGAATGTAATAACTCAAGAAACTCAACCTGGAGGTAGATGAGCTATGACAGCAGAAAACCACATTGGTGTCTACTTTTATCAGCCATGGACAGGAATTAGAAGCTGCAATGGGCACAGACTCAACCAAACTCAAGGCTTTTTCCAGTTTTCAGCAGCCCAGTTTTGTTGTGTCTGTGCCAACAATAGCCTCCGATTCATGTTTTGGGCTGACAAATGTACACCCTGATGTGATCCTCTCCTGTTATAGCCCATTCCTCTCAAGGTTTGATGTTGTGTTCTGAGATGCTTTTCGACTCCTTGCGATTGTAAAGGCAGAGTACTTGAGTTACTATATTTTTCGAGACAGCGCAGACCATCAGACGGCTCATCATTCTCTCCTGATTTCTCTAAAAAACAAGGTGCTTCATTATCTAAATCCCCTGCTCACAGAAAGTTTTTTTCAACCATTCTGTGTAGAAAATGGAAAAAAAAATTAAACTCTAGGGACTGTTTTATGTGAATATCCCAGGAGATGAGCAGCATCTGAAATTCTCAGTAACCCCAATACTGTGCAACTGGACAAACCAGTGTGTAACCTGTGTTTATCCATCTACAAGAGGGAAAGAACCAAGGCTTGGTGCTTCCTATTATAAAAAAAATGTTTTAAGAGGGAAAAATGACCTGGCCACAGACACCAGCATGAGCGTCTAATGACACTAGCATGTGTGCACATCTCTGTCGTTCTCAGAAATTCACTGCGATGGCTTTCCCAGACGCCAACCGGAACCCAGGCTGGGGCTAAGCCTCAATCCACCCTGTGCCTGTCTGTCCTTCCCATCAGGCTGGCAGCCTTCCATCAAATTCCTTTTCTTAGCTTTACATACACAGTCCCTTTATTTGCCATTGAAAGTATTCCATATTCTGTCATTAATTCTAACTTTATTTTTTGGCAACAAAATTGTAAAATTAATTATTTGTGCTAAATTACCCTTCATGCTACCTAACAATAGACCTCTCATAACTAAAAATAGACACCAAATAAATTTATATAGATCATACAGTGTGTCTTTTCCAGTATTGAGATAATATGTCCATTGCCATTAGGGCAACAAGTCACATCATTCCTGCAATCATGAAATTAAGGAAATTTAGGAGGAACACCTGTTGAAAAATGGCTTGTTGTCTAATGACCCTGGGTCAAGTATAACCCAAAAAGTTTTTGTTATGACACTTGCAACTAAGCACGGGTACTTCGTTCTGCTATCAAAGGTACTTGAGATGCTTTGGACATATTTAGAAAATGCAATACACCTATCTACATACAGTTTAAGATTTCACAGTTGATGTGGTATGTGAAAACAAACCATGGCTTTGAGAGAATTATCTGTAGATTGTGAGACAGGAATGTGCCAGGACACAAATCTCAAATAAAATTTAGGAACAACCAAGAGTCTTCTGGCCACCCAGCCAAACTGAGTAACCTGGGACAAGGGGGCTTGGTTGGACAGACAACCATAAAAAACAAGGGTCACTATAAATGAAAGCCAAAGTTCCCTTATGGAGATGGGAGAGAAGGACAACCATCACACAGCACTCCACCAATCAGGCCTCTATGATACAGTGGCCAGACAGAAGCCATTCCTCACTAAAAGGCGCTTGACAGCCTGCTTGGAGTTTCCCCTGAAGACTTCCCATGAGATGTAAAATTCTCTGGTCTGATGATATAATTCCACGTGACATGTGGGGAAGAAATCAGGCACTTTGCATCACCTCATTAATACCATCCTCACAGTCAAAACATCCTGGGGGCAGCATCATGCTGTGGGGATGTTTTTCTGCAACTAGGATTGGGAGATTAATCAGAATAGATTGTAGATTCCAAAGTGAAATTTTTCCAGAATGCTCAGGATCTCAGGCTGGTGTGATGGTTAAATTTCAACAAGAATATAAACTAAAGCATCCTGATAGTAAAAACACGGGAGTGGATTCAGAACAACTCTGTAAAAGTCCTGAAATGGCCAAGCCAGAATCTGAACCAGAAAATGACTGTGCCCATCCAACGATTCGAAAAGCAGGAAGGGAAACAACTTTCAAAAGAAAGATGTGAATTTAGCATCATTTACAACAAGATTCGTCTATCATTGGTGCTTTAACCAATACTATGTGAATCTGTGCACTGTAAATGGCATATTTCACTCTTTATTCTTTAATAAAAGTAATCAAACCCTCCGAATCCGTTTTTACCTTGACCATGTGGAGAATTATGTTTATAATGATGGAAAAAAAGAATCCATTTTAAAATGTGTGTGAAACATGACAAAGTGTGGAAAACGTGAAAGGATCTGAAAACTATCCCACCTGCACTGCATATAAAATCACCAATTTTTTATGCACATTTTATGTGATGACTAGCCTAACTGCTCGTTTTTCCAACTTTAACTTTCAAAGTCTCACACAACAAAAAAAGGTTCACACCTGGACAGTTCACAATTGGAGCACTAGTAACCTGGGACAAAGATGCCCTTTACCACAGGTCTGAAGCCACACCTACTTCCCAGTTAACCTCCTCTCTCTTCATACTGTATCTTTTCCCACTTGTCTACTTGCAAACAATTATGCACATGGCAGAGATTCGATTCACTTCTATTCATACTAAAACTTAGGTCAATTTACAAATAAGATTAAGATAAAATGATTTGTCAGATGAAGCTTAAAGCTCATTATTTTGCATTATTTTTTGCATAACATAGTTAGGAAGCTTGCGTCAGAGCGCAGGGTCACGGGCTCAACACACGAGGCTTGTTGGTGCTTTAACCTTCTGATCAGTAACCCAGAGCCAAAACAATTTGCGCCACTAATGCCCCAAAATCAATACTGATGCATTAGACAATGATCTTTCCAGCTGTCAACACATGCCAATTTCCCTTTTTATATGCATCTTATACAGTACTTGGAGTTTTCAACACCTCTCATACTGGGATTCTGTAGGACAGAGGAACCCTGGACCAAACATTAATACATGTTGTTAATAAACCAACAAAATGTTGTTATAAAAATTTCTTCTGAATAATATGGGACTGTTCAAGACAGCCGTTGGGAAATGAGCAGAATCGGTCAGTATTCCAGTAAGAGTGGGTTTGAATTGAATTAGTAGAAGATTGCTGTGTAATCACGCATGCTGTGCCTTTACACTTGCCCTCTCTCATTCATCCCAAGCTCTTCTGCAAATTCATAACTTTTCACGTAACCATTCCGGTTATTTCCCTCTACATCTCAGCCTTCCACGGGCTACTTTTACACTTGCTCTTTCACTTGTTGCACCACAAGTTACTCAAATCGCTCTTTCAGATCCCACAACAGAAGGTTTGTTTACGGTGCAGTGGCTGGCTGCTTTATGTCTGTGTTCTGGCTTTTGATTTTATTTATGCTGTCATAACTAGTCTTGACAGAGTCTTAGCTTGCACACAATGTACAATTTCTTTAACCATTATATGCCCCGCCAATACAACTTCTGAAATATAAGGGTTCCAAAAACATTCTTCTTACTTTCACTTTCTCTGCCTGATCCATCCTGATGCCCAATCAATCACTGCTGCTGAGCATGGCCCTGTATGGACAACTGAAATATGAGTGAGATTACTCTTTTTGTGTTACCATCCAATATACAAATGGATAAGGACTGCAATTGCTACAACAATCTTGTGTCTGCAATCACTACAAACAGTTTTGCATTCAAGTCTCACTCAGTTGATAACTTCAGCAAAATTGACTTCAGGGAACTTTAGGTTCCCTAATTAATTGAGAAATAATTCCAACACTTATATTCATGAGTTGCTCATAAGCCCACACATTCCTGGTTACATGATTGTACATTTTAATATATACACAGATCAGCCATAACATTACATCTAAAACATTATGTGTAGGTGGAGGTTCTATTGCTTTTCTATCATGGCCAGCAATGGCTATTTCAGTGAGTTGAGCTGCATTGGCTTTTTTTGTGGAAAGAGTTCAAGGTTGTTGATCCGACCACCAAACTTCCCAGATCCTAAGCCGCAGCAGCATCAGTGGAATACACCAGACATCCATGGAGGCCCCAACCATGGGGATAAATTGATGCGTTTAAAGTATGTCTGGAATGTATATATTCTGTAAAATTGCTTTGTGACATTGTCCATTGTTAAAAGCAGTATACAAATAAAATTTGATTGAATTGATGTCTAGCAGACACAAACTTTGAAGTTTACAGGTTTATACTATAATAATAAGGTCCTTCTCCTACTATTGTAAAACCTACTTCATCAAGTTCCTTCTTTATTATAATCAACCAGTAACCCTGGCACTCTTATCTCTATAAACCCTTTGAGATTAAGGTTTTATGAAAGTACAGACAGGAAAAGAGTGCCCAATTTGGCTCAGCATCTCTTCAGCTTGTGCAATTTTAAAGGCGATGGCAAGGTCGACAGTAAACCTGTAATCTGATTGACAACCCCAGATGGCACCAAAAAATTTCTGCCATGCTAATTACTGTATTTTGCTGTGTATTGGGGGTCACCATCACATGAAAATTGTGGTAAAACGAGGGGGGGGGATAATTATTTGAATGTGCATGGGTTCAGGTGGTTCCCTCTCCCTCCCTCCCAGAAGTTGTGACATCAATGGAACAGCTAAGTTATTAGTGATTTTTCATTTTTTCCAGTCGACTAATTCCATCATGATACCCCCCCCACACACACATTTATTTCTCTTTACATTATGCATGATTATACAGGTACTGGTGATATGAACTGGTGATTGTGGTGTTACACAATTTACTGCACACAATATAACACAATAAACTTTGCATTATTGATTGCATTATGTAGCTTTCCTGACAGATGAGAAAAAAAATTGACAAAACATGGGCAGGAGCATTGTAACACAAGTTAAAACTGTTCCCTGTTATTAAATACTGTTGCTCACATTTGTATCATTTATCTCCAGTTTCAGAGAAGATTTAGAGCCACTAGTTGTGCACAGTCAGAGATGTTTGTATGGGTTTTCATGCATCACTGATGGGAATGTTTTTCTTGTTCAACTTAGACCGAAGAACAATATTATTTCATGGCAAAGTTATATAGTCCAGGTTTCATGATTTTGACTAGAATTGTAACCTACTAGAATTGTACAGTCTGCTTGTGCTGTTATATCAGTACAGTTCTTGTAAAATAAATAATAATTGACTGAGAAGTAAAAAGTTTTATTATATGGCTATGAATGCAGCAAATAATAATTAAATGCTGTAATATGTATTATATGTGTGTGTCTGTTGAAACGAAAATGAGCATAGTGAGGACAGCACCCATAAAAAAGCCACTAGAGAGCCAGTGATATCTGCCCCAACCTATACTGCACTGGAAATCATGGTAATGTGAAGGGTGATATTAACTGTAATTTAGTAATTTACATTCAGTGTACTTTGGTTTGCTTTCATTTCATTTTCTATTAATAGTCTCTTATCGTCCTTCTTAATCAGCTTATCATTCTTCTTCTACGTAAAGATGGCAATAGACATTGTGACTGTGATTTTTGGACAACATTCCTTTGATGCATGTCACTTGTACGGTCACTTCATGCTAGTTTCTTTAGATTAAAACAAGCCTGTAAATTGGTGTTTCAATATGTTGGTGTACCATGGCAGGAATTACTTAACCAGTTTTGGTCAGAACCTGTTTTTAGACAGTATCAGTATACAGGATGCTGTGATGTATGGTATTAATAGCATATTGTGAATATTATCAATTCACAACAGAGATTTTTGGTTCATTTAGAGTAAGATGGATCTCAGGTTTGCATAATATATATTTGTTTAGTGGTTTAACTGGAACCTTTGGGTCTATTATACAGTGGCTTTAACTTTTTTAAATGAGGTCAGAAAAAATGTAATTGTTAAAGCTAATGTTAATGTTTATTTGTCATTGTTAATGTAAGCCTACTTTACTATAAAGATTATGAGGAATACGATACTGGTCCCAAACCTAATGACTGGTTGTGCCACTTTTGGTGGCAGCAACTGCAATCAAGCGTTTGCGATAACTGGCAATGAATCTTTCAGATCGCTGTGGAGGAATTTTGGCCCATACTCTTTTGCAGAATTGTTTTAGTTCAGCCAGAGTGGAAGGTTTTCGAGCATGAACAGCCTTTTTAAGGATTTAAGTCCAGCCTTTGACTAGGCCAATCCAAAACCTTATAATTATTTTTTTTTCAATTAAAATTCAAATTTCATTTATCACATATACAACCATACACAGTGAATTTCTTTTGTGACCTAAATAAATAAAGCAATTATTTGAGTGGTCATTCAGTCATTCAGTGGTGGACATGCTGGTGTGTTTCGGATCATCGTCCTGCTGCATAATCCAAGTGCTTGAGGTGATGAACTAATGGCGAGATTTTCTGGTACAGCGCAGACTTCATGGATCCATCAGTTATGACAAGTCATCAAGCACCGTAGGCTGCAAAGCAGCCCCAGACCATCACACTACCACCACTGTGTTTGACTTGTTTATACGATGTTCATTTTATGGGATGCACACCTTTTAAAAAATTCATGTAATGAGGCAAGTGAGGACTGCAGATCTTTAGATGTTGTTCTGGGCTCTTTTATGAGCTCTTGGATGAGTCATTGTTTTGCTCTTGGAATAATGTTGGTAGACCAGCCCCTCCTGCGAAAAATTCAACACTGTTCCAAATTTTCTCCTTTTGTGAATAATTTACTGGAGTCCCACTGGTTCACTTGAGCCCCAAAGCCTTAGAAGTCATTTGTAACACTTTCCTAACTGATAGTCTTTTTCATTGTGTGTGTGTGTGTGTGTGTGTGTGTGTGTGTGTGTGTGTGTGTGTGTGTGTGTGTGTGTGTGTGTGTGTGTGTGTGTGTGTTTTTAATCATGGCATGATCTGAGATCTTTTAGTGTGCTCAACTTTGTAAGACAGGTTCCATTTAAGTGATTTCTTGATTCAGTAATCAGGCCTGGGTGATTGGGCGTTCTATCCGATCCTCCAGCACTGCTCGCCTCCAGACTGTTCCACCATCTCTCAGGGATCGCGGAAGACATTCATCCAGACTCTTCTGTTCTGGCACCTAGATGGTGGAACTTCCTCTAGATGTCCGTACAACAGAGTCTTTAAATGATGACTCAAGACGTATCGGTTTCTTCAATGCGTGGAAGAAAGTATCGCCCCAAATAAATAAAATAAAGAAATAAATATTTTTTTTCCAACTGTGTTTGACTGATTGCACTTAGTTAGTAACCTACTGTAGTAACCCAGTGTAAGTATCTATCCAATGACTGAAACTTTAAAGCACCTTTTGTAAGTCGCTCTGGCGGGGGTAATCACTTTTTCACATAGGGGCAGGTGGGTTTGGGCGGCTTTTTCCCTTAATAATTGAAATAATCATTTTGGATTTTCTTTGGAATTATCTTTGTGTTATGTTAAAATGAATTTACTAATCTGAATCATTTAAGTGTGATAAAATAAATAAATAAATAAGGGGGCAAATACTTTTTATATGAAGTTTTCCGCACTACTGGTCGGCTAAATATGTTAAATAAGTAAAAGTTGGCTAAAGGAATGTTTAGATAGCTTTGCTTCTGTCTCTGTCCATACACAACCCACTACTATGATCTGCTCCTCAACAACACACTATAGAGCCATAACAACAACAACAACATAAAAACTATGATTCGGATTCACACCACTAAGTGTGTCTTAGTGGTAAGTATGCAGTATGCAGTCTTGAGTCCATGTGTGAGGGCAGCAGAAGCCCATAACATTATCCTCCGGATATTAAATAGAGAGGCATTTTTATTGTAGCATCATATCACAGAAATGAAAGTGGGAATAGAGCTACTGTAAATGAATCTACCTCAAGGTTGCAAGTCCAAAGCAGATTTCTACGGTGGTCACTCCAGATTTAAGAGCACCTGATTTAAGTCTGTCTCTCCCTTCACACATCTGGTGAAAGATTCCTACTTCCTACACACACATGCTCACTGGTATTTTAAGTAGTTGAGGATGGACCTATCTTTGAATTCATTGAAATATTATGTATTAGTCATAACGTCCGTAAAAAAAAAAAAAAAAGAAGAAGAAGAAGGAAGACGCTCTCAGGCAGGGAGAGAGTGGAAAAGTCTGGGGAAACCTTAGGAAAAAATATGGTAAAAAGACTGTGTTTACGACTCGAAACGTTAATCTCTTTCAGTGTTCTTCAGAGATTAGAGATGATGACAGCTAATAAGGTTATGTCTGGATGCAAAACCCACACACCACTGAGACCCACTAACCACAGGCAGATACTTTCTGCTACCACATTCATCAAGCAGACTGCATGGTACTTGCACAGCTTAAATAAAACTATTACCGCATTCACACACACACATATATCATGCCACCGGCACCCACACGGAATGCTATTAAAATCTGAAATTCAAGCATATGGTTGACCGGTTTAGCTGCATAAGACCATCATTAAATATTCTCAACCTGGACAAAACATATTACACAATCTCCTGGGCAAACACATTAATCTTGTTCGGTTATTCAGTCATAATATGCCAGTCAAAGAATACACAAGGAGAAAATGTAAAAAGCATAGTGAAACCCAGGCAGCTGGGATTAATGTTAGAACGGCGAATTGAATCACAGGGCTCCTTATATAGTCTGTAAACACTGATGTCCCCATCTGAATAGTGTCTGCCATCTAAATATTCATAACTGCACTGGATTAATTTGTCAACACAATTGTAAGGGAAAGATTTACAATCCTGGTTACTTATTTTCCCAGTGAAACATTGAACCATGCTGCCCCCAGATGGTGTAATAAGATTCAGATCGTGACAACAACAAAAAAAAGAAGGTCAGTGATATAACCGCAATATATAATGAAAATACATCTACAATGCATAATACGTATATTTATAATACAAAAATACTTATCTTAAATTACACATTCTTAGCCGCTGATAGACAGACACTGATAAACTGCTGCCTGTGTGGTCACAAGGACCTAAGGTTTTTGATGGCACCGCGATGACTTCATCATAACCACCATCACATCACAAACACACCTGCAAACCGGTCAGCTGCTGTCATTTGCCTGGGGCGAACCACAGAGACTGAGAGCTAAGCATTCGCTCACCATTAGCAGATGTACTATGAGGTTTATACCATCTGGAATCTGTCTATTCTATCCAACACCCGGGAAATGACTCTGAGCAAATAATTAATAGATGGACCAAGTTAAAGATCCTCTACTGTCTGACAATCAAATGTTACTGAATGTTAAGATGACTAACAGCTTAAAGGCTTACAGTAAGAAGGAATGTTTTTTTTTTTTGTCCCAAAGAATTAGTCATGGAGTTCTGGAAGGCAGTGCAACCATCGATGAGGTTCTAGAAAAAGCATACAGTTTATGCAGTTATCCAAATCAGGGAATAATGCATAAAGCAGTAGAATGCATAAAATCATACAGATATAGGTCACTTCATTTTGATGTAAACAGTACAAGGCTCTTTATAAACACAAGGCTCCATCCACAGGCATTTTTCCCAATATGAAATTTGATATATCTTACTTTGGATTTCCAACCCCCGCTTGTTTTGTAACTAATAAGAGAAGACTGAAAAGAGGCAGATGTAAGACTACTCGCTTTTTCCTTTAGGGTCACCTGAATCTGTAGTCATTTTCGGAGCGGAACAATAATGGCACAAAAGCTTGAAATCGTCTCTGCATCAGTTGGGATGAACATTATGAAATGTTCAATGGTTTTTGCCAAAACAAGGGAAGTGCTTTATTGTGCCACTTAAATATAAAAACAGCTATTATATGAAGCTCATTATGCATGTCTGTACATTCTGATTTATAAAGTACATGCTGATATTGAAACCCATTATCTATTATTTGTGTGATTATTAGTGGTACTTGATCTGTATTGCTATTAGGGGCAATGGTGGCTGGTGGTTGGTGATCGGAGGGTCGAACTGTAAGTTAGAGCTCTGCCACCTCTGTGTTTCCCCACTGTTGGGTTCTTGGGCGAGTCCTTTAACCCTATACCCATACAATACAATTTATTTATTCCACTATTGCCAGTTGCCAAAGCCCAGAGGATTGGGCATCGGACTACCAAACCAGCAGTGTGAAAACCACCAGTGCTGCAGAAACGACAGAACTTGTTGCACAATGAAAGAATAATAATTGATATTGTTGCAATAATAACTGCTACTCATTAAACTCCTCTACTAGACTTGTTATCATTTCTGACATTTTATCATAGTACTTTTTCAAATGGTTAAAAATGTTACGCTGAAATAAACTTTTTAAAGAAAGTATATTATGATGTACTGTACAAATGTATAGCATGTGCATTGTGAAAACAACAAAGGTTACATTTGTCCTTGCTACTCCTGTCTAGATAAACCGGACTTCCAGAACACAGAGCCAGAGCTCGCTTCATGGAGCTCCACGAGGCAGGCTTAGATTTCCACCGCGGTATCTTTGTAGTGGCAGAATCACACAGATCCTACTGTCCCTCAGGTGTCAGTCTTACAGTGCACAGTGTCTGCGTGGAGCTTTAAGACACTGGGCCCTTTCTCTCCAGGCCCAGGAAAAGACATGGCACAGACACAGACGCTGATTACGACAGGTTTAGATCCTATTATACTGCCGGTTTAATTAAGAACTTGTTGATCTTGAGGCTTTGACTTCACAGTGGCCTTTTGTAAAGGACAAGGCTTAGGGTCTGTTTTCTCTGATAATGAAAAGGGGATATGAAGGATATATAAGATAATGTTACATTTTCTTTACATCGAGGTTAGAACAGTAACCTTTAAAAAATATATATATTTTATTGCTTCCTTCCTGTAGACTTCATGGGGAGAGAAGAGAGACTATATATACTGCTTATTGTTCATGTTGAATAATATATTTTAATACCATCAAGTTTGAACAAACTACTTACAGCATCATTTTCAAAAAATTTCCATATATTTTATATTTTATATATTTATATTAAAACGCCGCTATTGCACGTTGTAGACAGCAGGCTCTGTCACTGTATGTGTGGCAACATCTGTGGTAGTACACAAATCTGCTAGGTAAAGTGTTATGCAAGTAAAAGCGTAAGACTTCCATTTACATTACTACTACTACTGAAAAAGTACTTACCTAAAAAACTCATTAATTTAAGTAATTAATTAATAGTGAGCTTGCATTAACTCAATGTAGCCTGTAAGTCTCTCTCTCTCTCTCTCTCTCTCGTGCTGTTTTCATCGCTGTTTAAAATAGTCTCCCCTTCTCATTTCAAACACCTGCTACATGATTGAACATTTCACAGAAGGAAGGCAAAATCACTGTATGTATAACAGTCTGCAGATGGTGATATTGCTGCTTCAAATACTACACAGTACTGTGGTTATGTACTGTAACACAACACCATTAACAAATGTAGTGAAGTATAAAGTACAGCTATTTGTTTTGTATGATATAGTGGAGTAAAAGTAAAAGATATCTACCATTAAAACTACAGTTAATATATGGCTAAGTGAAAACTCTACTTAAATACAGTAACAAATTCCTATGAATTCTGACCTTTGCAGAAACGAATTTGCCTTTATTATTATAATGATTTTTTTAAAATTGTCTAAAGTAATAAAGGCATGTTGTAATTCTTTAGTAAAGATCAGACCCCACAAGCCTGTCAAAGGTCACTGTATACTGTATGAAGACTTGCATCTGTCTTGGGTTGCCCATTAATATGGTCCAACTTTGTAAAAATATATTTTGGTGCAATGCACAAATAAATCCAACTAGAACCAAAAGGTTTAATCTAAAAATAATAATAAAAAAAAAATAATAATAATAATAATAATAATAATAATAATAATAATAATAATAAAATAATAATAAAATAATAAAATAATAATAATCATAATAAAATAATGAAAAAACTATAATAATAATCATAATAAAATAATGAAAAAACTATAATAATAATAACAACAATACTAAAAAAATAATAGTAATAAAACTATAATAATAATAAAACTATAATAATAATAATAATAATAATAATAATAATACAGATTTTATGGTTTTCAGTCTTGATTTTATTTACATGCACTCGAGTCATCCTTGACCTGCTGTGACTAAACATTCATTAACTTTATAATTTTTTTTTTAATTGGTTGCCAAATGAGCTTTATGTTGTTAAATGTTAGGGATTTTTTAAATCAATTTTAAAAAATCAATTTTTGTTTTCCCCACAACTATAAGATGTTCACATAGAGACAGTCACTATTTTACAGTTCAGTTAACACTCACTCTCTTACAAACCATGCCCTTGCTGGCTGTAAGACAAAAAAAAAAAAAAAACGTGTCTGTTGTCGTGCCAGCTTTCATCAACCCTCGGCAGTCACGGTGGTGAAGATTCTATAACTATAGACTTCCTGCATGCTCCAATAAGCATTGCTAACCTATCTGCTTCCTGTTTTTAATTAGTTCTGATGACAGACACTCCGCCTACAAGACACGCACACACAAATCCATCAAAGACTACTTTGTGTACAATAGACAGAGGAAGCAAAAAAGGCCAAATCTTCAAAGACCACACTCCTGACCTTATTATTCCCCTGCCTATAGCACTGTGGGGGCATTAGTTGGCAGAATAACTGTAGGTGGATTTAGTATCTGTCATTTGGTTAACGAGAAAGACTGTAAATTATACCAATGGTAATGTGACAGCTTTCAGAACGCTGAGAGCTTAGGAACGTGCTCGACAGATCTTGCACAAAATGTTTTCAAGTTATGACTGCAGTCATTTTTGGAATATTTTGGAAGTTACATCATAGCACATTTTCCAGCGCTATAAAACTAATTAGTTTTTTTGTTTTTTTCTGAAGCCTCTTGGTCCAGAAATAAAAAAAAACACAATCATAAAATTAGCTCCTTTCGAAAAGAGACAGTAAAATCACTTCTAAAACCAAAATATTAGTAATGCTGGTGGTTAGCACCGACGCCTTGTACCTCCAGGGTCCGGGTTCGATTCTCGTCTCTGTGGGCATGGAGTTTGCATGTTCTCCCTGTGATTGGTGGGTTTACTCACATTGCCCCGTAGTGTGTGAATGAGTGTGTATATGTATATGTCTGTGCCCTGCGATGGATTGGCACCCTGTCCAAGGTGTACCCCGCCTCGTGCCCCAAGTCTCCCGGGATAGGCTCCAGGCCCCCTGCGACCCTGAATACAGGATAAAGCGGTACAGGCGATGAGTGAGGGAGTGAGTGAGAGTTGCGGTATAATTTCTTCCCTCTTGTAGCATTAAAAGGTGCAAGGGCTGTATCAAAAGAAATGTAAACTTGTATAACTTTTTAATTAACTGAAATCTTCTCTATTCAAATGTACTGTACTACTCAAGCTCTGAACCCAACTCTCAAATCTTTGAAAATCCCCCGTGTGCCAGTTAATGATCTCCCACTGTGCTACAGAATGTTTAAGTAAGGCCATGACCCCATTGACAAAAGAAACCAGCTCAAAGGATGAATTGAAGCATTGAAGACCAAGTCGGAGGAAACCCACCAAACATGTGGAGAACATGAAAACTCAACAGACACAGACCCGAGGCTTCCTAAACCTTGGAGATGCGACTCCACGATGCTAACCACTACACCACCATGCTGCTAGGATCATTCAATGTTTTTTTTTTTCTTCAAACAATTGACAACCAAAGACATAACCAAGCACCACTAAATCCTACAACTTTTCATGCACTACTGAAATACATACGCTACTAAAAAGACCTCATGGATAAGAAAGACCTCTGAATAAGTTACGCCAACCTGTGATGAAGCATGAGCAAACTCCCTAACAGCATTCTTCTCCCTCTTGAATTAGTAGCTGATGTTTGACAGAGGACAGCTAGCTGGTGGGTGGGGACTAGTGAAAAAATATTCTGAATTATTCAAGATGCCTTCAAAAACCAATAAACAACAACAACTGCCACATCAATAAAAACTAATAATAATAAAACCATAAAAGGTCAAGACATTACAACGATGAGAAACACTTTACTAGTGGATTATGCAAAAAAAAAAAAATTATAGGGAAAAACTTCTAGTTTTCTTCTATGTTGCTTAACGGTGGTTGGAATCTCGAACAGAATGGAGGTTACATTACCACCAACTGTAGGTCTCATTCTCTCAGCCTCTTAAAGCCCATTTTCCTGACCAACCTTCCTTAAAAATGTCTAATGCGACCTTTCCTGATCTTGTCTTGACCTGCTCCATATCTTAACCTCTTCGTCTGCTTTATCCGGTACTTCCATACACTCTTACTTCTCATCATGTTTCCTCTCAGTACCAATCAGCATCTTTAGTTGGAGTGCTGTAGGTTTCATCATTGCCACCACCTCAGCTTTCCCGTCCTTTAAAGCCGACTTTCCAGTCATCTTTCTCAAAAACAATAAATGCTTCCTTTCCTGAACAGTGAAATCCCCATTCTATCCATCTTTCTTGTGAGTTTCTACTTGTATAAAATTGACTGTGACAAAAAATAGTGTGGCTGTTTTTTTTTTTATCTCAGACCAGACCAGATTTTGGTCCTTATTGGAAGAACTGATGAATAGGAGTCTAATTTGATTGATTGATTGATTCATAGGCAACAACGGAAAAAAATTGAGGGGGGATTTTCAAGTATTAAATACACTGATGAGCCATAATATTAAATATATGGTTTGGGTTATGGGTCCCTCTTGTGCCACCTGGGCAGCTCTGGCCCCTTGGGGCATGACTCTAAAGGGTTTCTAAATGTGTGCTTTTGTGTCTGGCGCCATGATGTTAGCTGCAGATCCTTTGGGTTGGGATGTGGAGCCTTCGTGGATCAGAATTGTTTGTCCGGCAGATCCGGTGGGTTCTTGAGTGGAATGTGACTTGGGGAGCTTGGAGGCTGGCTCTGTGGCCTTGGGCTGTTTGCCTGATGGGCTCGTGGATTATAGTGCACAGTGTGTTCAGGTGATTTCCCATCATTGGCTTTTCTGTGGGATCAAATTGGACTAGCTGCCCTTTGTTCCCCACAGACGTGGATGAGCCTTGGGTACTCAAGATCCTGTCACCAATTTACTGGTGTATGGTAATCAGTAGTGTTTAGCTCACATGGTGGTAGGGTTAGTGTTATGGCTGATCGTTGCATATAATTGTTACAAGCATATGTAAAGTTTTCTTTTTTTTTTTTTTTTTACTTATTTTGACCTGCTAAAATGTTGTAAAAAAATTCTAAAACAATGCTAGAGTGGCAAATAATATTTAATTGAAATAATTGTGTGACATTTCTCAAAATGAGGAACACATGAGACCCACAGCTGTTACAGATACAGAAACATCCTGAAATTCAAAAATAAGCCTTAAATTCACAGATATGACAATTAATCCATGCAATCAGTGAACTAACTGTTACAACTGGATAATAATTTCAAACAAAATATCCAAGGTGCTGCAGACAAAAACAATAGCAGCTTGGGAATAATGATGTAGTAAGATGATCATTAAGAAAGTAAAGTATGTATTTTGAAAGAACAGCAAAGAAAGTATTACTATAATCATACACAGTCCACTGTGAATCGTTCTTAGCTATTCTCTTATAGATATATATGAAATGTATTAAATGTTTTATAACCTCTGAGGCGTAATTCCAAACTAAGATATGGATATTCCATATATGTCGATCTGTGACACATGCTAGTGTGTGTACTAGCAGGCAAACTGCTGGAAATCTATTCTGATTGGCATCAAGACAAATAGATATTTAAAGAGTCTTGCATTTTAACGAGGATAAAAGTGTATATTTTCTTGGGACAATTTTTTTGTGTTTGTTTTAAAATAAAACATTCAGGAATACGTTCAGCTAGATGTTGTGTCAGGGTAGGTTTTTTCAGCAGGCTCTGGATTTCTGGACTTGTCCCCAGGTAAATTAGGTGCATGTTAGTAGGGAGTAACGAGTCATTCGGGTTCAGTCTGAGATTATGGTAGTAATTTCAGCCGCTGACAGGATCGTAGGCCACTTGTCCTTGAGAGGTCGCAGTGTGACAGCATGCTCAGTGTGTGCCCTTCTGCACCATCTGTGTGAAGCGGTTGGTGATGGCGAGAGTGGTGTCGATGAAACGCTCCACACAGCTCACGAGACACGTCTCTGTGCGCGAGTCCAGTTTCGAGCTCGGCTTGTCTATACATTTGTCCCAACACACATCTGTGAAGTTGTGTACCTGTAAATACAGTCTCAGGGTCAATTCAAAGATATACATATAACAGGAAGTACTGATACAATTCGATCACATCAAAGGCATCTATTTTTGTATATTTTTTGACACAAAACGTATATGATGCATGTGAGCATGAGGAAAGTTTCCATCACACCACTCAGTTGCTTCAGCAAACTCTACCTCACTTACAGCATTAAATTAGTATCAAATGTGTAATCAAAGCTTTCATATGGAAATTTTGGTGATTTTTCTTTTTGACGAAAATCCATTTCTGTAATGCAGAGGCTCGCGCGCTTCCTCATGCCATACCTGAGCCTGAAACTGTGCTTTCTGTTGCTCCACAGCGATGAGACGCTGAAGTTCCGCCGCTTCCGCTTTATCCGACGAACCGGTCGACGGCATATCGAAACTACTAAAATCTGCCATTCTCTCTCTCTCTATATGCGATATTTCACAAAACAGTGCGAGACGCTTAACAACAGTCACCTCAAAGGGTAAAGTACGGAGAGAACCGCATGCAACCCGGAAGGACTTCCGCAACCGGGTGGATATGACGTCACACGCAAGCCATCGGCCTGCGAAAAGAAATAAATTTCCTGAATTTAGTTTTTCTTTTAAAGACGTTTTTTTAAATATACTACGAGGAGGATACACATTTTATAATACATTTAATGATTATAATTATAATGTAACATTTCATAATAGTATACCCCTCTTTCTTGTATATATGTATGTGTGTACACACACAGACACACACATATACATACATACATACATAGATTATAGAATCATTAGAAAGTTGTCAAATAACTTAGTCATATGAAATAATTTTTTAGTTTATAGTTGATAATATACACATACATAATATATTTTCTTTTTTTCTTTCTTTTTTGTGTGTTCTTTATGGTATACTTTTACTTTTTCGCTTTTGTAATTGTTAAACGTTTTTAACAATTAAACATTTTAATACAACCATCACTGTACCATTAAAATTTTGTGTTAATGTAAGTATCTATACCATATTTTCTCATTTCCAGTTTTATAATTATATTGACCTTACAGGTTTGTAGAAAGAAAGGAAAAAAGAAAAACAATCCTCATTCGTTCCACTTGGTGGTAGCAAAGGAAAAAAGACACGCTTGAGACACGCTTCCGGTATGACTGGCACAAACAGGAAATATGTTGTTTAATTGCGATGCGAAGACGCGTCCGCCATATTGGAAAGGGCCAGATACTGACAAGTGGGGCGGGGTGGGTTGCCATAATAAAACCCCCCGTGATGAAGAGTCAAACACAACACAGCGTCTAAATTATACATACACAATCAAAAATAAACATACATCAAACCAAATGTTTGGTTGAAAATTTTAAATAGCAAGTTTCATCTTTAATCAGACACTTCTGGTAGCATTGCAAGCTTCTGGCAGAATTCTGGTGGGATATTAACTATTTCTCTTGATATAATAAATCAGTTACATTTTTACTTATTTGTTTATTCATTTATTCATCTATTTAATGTGTACATTTTATACTTTTTTAAAAAGACAATTTTACTGACCTATTTATTAAAGCTCACAAATGTTATTGTTCAATATGCCTAGTACAAATAAATAAATGTAAGTGTCAAAAGTCATGATACCACCACTACCATTTTTAACAGTTGCTACAGTGTTTTGGGAGTTGAATGCCTCACCTTCACCCCTCTGAAAATACCTTTGGTCAAAACTTTTCTCCAAAAGGATTTTTCTTTGTCCATGTGGTCAGCTGCAAATTTCAGTTTAGCTTGAAGGATTAGAGCAGAGTCTTCTTTCTTGAATGGCAACCTTTTACTCCATGGCACCTCAACTGACCCTGGACAGTAACACTGATGTTTCGACAACTTCCATTGTATGGAAGGATTGTACCTTCCTGGTTCCTTTGTGGTGCCTGGCCATCCAAATCAATCTCTATGCACAACGGCTAACTGAGAGTGACCATTTGGGTCTTCTTTGACACATTGGCAAAGTGGCTACACCTCACAGTAACTTAAATTTTTTTTGAACTGATCTTGGAAACTTTAGTTGTTTAAAAATGGCTCCAAGAGACATTCCTAAAATGAGAAAATCTCTTATTCTCTGTACAGTGAGCTTATTGGACAGTTGGTCAATGTGTTAGTCAATACAAGTACTCTCGAACAGATCTTTTTTTATGCTGGCATAGAGAAACTGTACCTGTAGTCAATTATGATTACTAACAAGGAATTGAGGTTCTTGGGTCTTGGTAAATTGGAATATATTTGACAATAACTTTCAGGACGGTGGCACAGTGGCTTAGTGGTTAGCAATGTTGCCTTCATCTGACAGCAACTGTGAATTACATTTATAAAAAGTTGTTCCTATGAACATGGTGGGTCCATCATTGTGAAGGAAGTTAGGGATGACTAGGACTCTTCCTAGAGCTGCTGTCCAGCATAGCACAAAAACCAGGCTGAAAGGCTTCTGATGACATAGCATCAGAAGTCCTCCAAAGAGTTCCTACCAGTAGGACGATCATTGCAGGAAAACCCCAGAAATAAAAATTATAAAAAGGAATAGAAACACCAAAAAATTTAAAAACAGAAAGCACTGAATGTGTAGAGCACACCAACTTTTGCGGGACACAGAAATACATTGCCAAGTGCATAACATGAAAATTTGGAAAGGGTAGCACAGCAGAAGTCCACACTGGTTCCACTGCTGTCAGCCAAGAACAGTAATCTGAGCCTAAAGCAGGCACAGGCTCAAAAAAACTGGACAGCTGAATGCTGGAAAAACATTGCCTGGCCATTCTAATCTTCATCTGGATAGGCTACATATACACCACGGATAGGGCCAGGAAAAATTAAGAAAAATTCTAAATCTTTACATTTATTTCAAGTTTTACATGACTAGATTTTTGGATCCTACTTTTTCTCTGGCAACTTTGTGTACAATTTGGTGGCATATTGATTTGGTGGTTAGCATTGTCGCCTTGCATCTCCAGGGTCGAAGGTTTGATGACCACCTCAGGTCTGTGTGCATGGAGTTTCCTTCAGGTACTCCGGTTTCCTTCACAGTCCAAAGACATGCATATTAGGCTAATAGGCAAATTGCCAGTAGTGCCAGTCAGCTGCATTTGACACAGTGTACCACAAGATTCTCTTGTCTATTCTTACAAACCTTGGAATATGTGGCATGGCATGGCAATGGTTTGCTTCCTACCTGGAATAGATGGGTTATATGAGGTGAAATTGAGTGGATCCACAACTTTCTATTGGTATCCCACAGTACTTGTCCCTTAATACTTGATCCTCTGTTGTTTTCCCTCTATAGCTGGTCTCTTGGTATATTTATATTGGTATATCCTAACACATATAACATATTTTTATACCATTGTTATGCAGATGACACACAACTCATTCTCCCCTTTCCTCCCTCAGACACGCAGGTTTACACCCGGATCTCAGCATGTCTGGCAGACATCTTATCCTGGATGACAGCTCATCAGCTAAAACTCATTCTCAGTAAAACCGAACTGCTGTTCATTCCAGGTGATTCATCCCCCTGTCAAGACCTTGTGACCTCCCTGGATTATAAATCAGATCACTCCTTCAGTCACTGCCCTCAATCTTGGGATAACTCCGGACAATCAACTGTCATTCCCCCCTCATATTACTAACCTTACTCTTGTCAATTTCCTCTGTTTACAACATCAGAAGAATTCGTCCATTTCTTTCTACACAGGCTACTCAGGTGCTTGTTCAGTCCCTTGTTATTTCAAGACTGAACTACAGCAGCTCATTCCTGCCAGGTATGCCTCTGTCCACCATTTGTCCTCTACAGCTACATATCTTGTTTTGAACCTCCCACACCACCCCTGCTTCACTGCACCCCTGAGCCTCCAATAGCAACCTCCAACATCAACTGTTATATTGAACTTACAGCCTCCTAACACACAGTATGACTGCAGATCAATCCATGCAATCCATTATTACCCAAATTATGATGGGTTCCTTGTTGAGTCTAGTTCCTCTCATGGTTTCTTCCTAATGCCATCTCAGGGAGTTTTTCCTTGCCACCGTCTCTCTCTCTCTGCTTGCTCACCAGGGACTATCTAATCATTTTGATTCATAGACATTTTGCACATTTCATACAAATTTCCATAATTTTCTTTTTACTGTGTAAAGCTACATTGCGACAATGACAATTTTAAAAAACACTATACAAATAAAATTCTTCTTCTTCTTCTTTTTTTTTTTTTTTACATAAAAAGGATATTAAGACATTATACAGTATAAACCCTGGATACTGGATACATTTTAATAAAGACATAAATCATAAACAAACAAAAATAGTCATGTGAATATGTCTTTTAAATGAAATAGTCATATTACGTGATCTGACTATTTGGCTAAGAATTTTTAAAGTTTTGATACCTATTGATAATGATGGTCACTGAGAGGGAAGCCACCATAGCTGCATTTTTCCACACCCTTTTCCTTGCTCACTTCTGGATCAAAGTTCAAAATTCAATTTTACTAAGCAAAATGTTTTCATACTCTAAGATCAAATTCTACATCTATTGTTTAGGCAATTTAATGCAAGGACCTATTTAACTTATTTAAATACGTTTGGAAAAATGTGGATTCTTGCATAAAAAGGGTTTTAGGCATGTTTATTTTTATTATCAGGAAGTGACCCAGTTTCATGCATGTTTACATAAGATTGCACTTTTGCTACAAGGCAAATCAAAAGCTTCTCATCTCCAGCTTGCTCATCTCTTTTCTTTTTGCCGCCTTTTACATTTAATTACTGATAATTTTTTTGTTTAGTATTATGCAAAGGAACCCCAGGAACACTTGTTTTTCTTGTGATAGTCTAACTGGCAATGTCAGTAATGTATGTCATTTGCAGCTTGTATAATGTTTTTATCATGTGTCATAAAAAAGGCATGCACGCCAATATTATTCAGACAGATGGGATCTCATCTTAAGTCATCCATTAGTACAAGGATAATTCTTTTTGGATGGAGATTTTCACTTGAAAATGTAAATACACACAAGATAAAGCTGATTTAGATCTGATTGATTACAACAACAGGAGGGCTACCATGCATTGTAGTTATGTAATCTATGCCAGGTCATACTGATTGCTTACAGGATCATTCTGCTAATTTGCAGGGGCTAATTCTTTGGTCACATGATACGAACACATGTGTACACACTGAAAGACATTAAGATTTTCCATGCTTAGATAAGTGAATCAAAGAAGAAGGGGTTGTATATCAACAAAGTCCAAAGTGGTGACCAAAATGTGCCTTACTGATGGTGTGCATTTAAAAGTCTTCCAAAAACAGAGTGAAGTCATGATCTGGATATACTACCTCCACTTACAGTTCCAGACATAGTAATGAGATGGGGAGGGGGAGGAGGGGGATTTAGACTGATTTAGACTAAGTCACCTGAGCAGGCCATGCACCAGTTGCTCAAATGTGAACCTTAGGTCTGGCCACAGAGATGGCAACTGGTAATGCTCATGAGATAATTAAGATTACTAATAGCCTGACCTGAAAGATGACCTGAGATCTGGTCATCAAGTGTGTCCATACTATGTTTAAATGACTTTAAATGACTAAGGTTTAACAAAGTACACAAGCCCCCTTCCCATAAAAAGGTTTGGCTGGGCCATCATGTTACCAAGCTTAAACATGCATAAAGTGTATCAATCTTGTAAACCACATTTACTTACCAAAACCCACCCCTATAGGCCCAATATATAGACCACTACAGGTCCAATCTACAAGCAGGTGACGGTGATACACTGCTGGCGGAGGAGCTGAACATCATCTTTGCTTGCTTCAAGGTGACATCAGCATGGGTGGATACACCATATCTAGCAGAAAACAGCAGCTCCACCCTCAGAGTGGAGTGGGAAGTATGGTGCACACTTTAATCCAAAGCCATAGGACGTGATGGAGTCCCCGGACTGCCAGATCATCTGGCCGGTGTCTTTGTCTGGTCACTATCATGGTCTGCCATCTCATCCTGCCTGAAGTCCTCCACCATAGTTTCTCTACCTAAGAAACCAGCCATCACCAGCATAAACAACTATTGACTGGTAGCACTTACTCCAGTGGTCATGAAGTGTTTTGAAAAACTGGTACGGAGTCACAGCACATCATTCTTGCCGCCCAACTTTGACCAACATCAATTTGCATATAAAAGCAAATACAATAGGTCTACAGAGGATGCGAGAACAACATCTCTCCATACCACACTAACAAATCTGGAGCAGCAACGAAGCTACGCTCGGCTCCTCTTCGCCGACTGTAGCTCAGCATTTAACACTATCCTCCCACAAAGACTAGTGTGTAAACTATTGGACCTCGGGTTGCCATATAACACATTTCTATGGATCAAGGACTTTTTGGCAGGATGCACACAGAGGGTTAGATTAGGCCCATACACCTCCTCAGGACTGGACCGATTCCTGGGTACAACCATAAAAGAGCTGGTTAAGAAGGCACAGCTGAGACTTTACTTTCTAAGAATCCTCAGAAAGAATAACATCCCTCAGATACAGTTGTTGTCCTTTTATCGTTGCACTGTAAAGAGCAGTGTTGGGGGAGGTTACTTTTTAAAGTAACTAATTACATTACAAAATTACTGTCTTCAAAAAGTAATCAGTTACATTACTGCGTTACTTTCTGATAAAAGTAACTAGTTAGAGTACTATTCCATTGCAGAAAATGAAAACTCCTTTATAATGATTCTACCATCATCACTCAGTGAAGTTTGGCCTATAATCTGTTAACTACTAACACCCCTATTTCACCTACGCGGTGATTCACCCCGAGTTTTGGCGCTGTGATTAGGTTTCCATCTTTCCGCACGTCGGTCCTCTCATAGTCAAACCGCATAGGTGAGATAGGGGTATAACAGCAGGGATAACAGAGGGGGCGGGTAATATGCATCTTCATTGGCCAACTGCTGTAGAGCAGGAGTTACAGGACCCATTAGCCAGCTGTTTAAACCTCCGCTACATTCTCAGAACAAGATTTTTGGCAAGCTCTGTTTTTAGAGTACAAAACTGTTGCAAGATTTTTATTTGTGAAGGGTTTATGATCAACACAAAACAGCTTTAGGTACAGTTACTCCAAATCTCGATAGGTAATAATCAGGCTATAATCACTACTATGTTGTAGGTGCTTAAGAGAAGTGTGTATAGATCATAAAGTGTATCTCATATTTTTCCTCTTTTCGTACTAAAATTAAGTGTCTGTTTTTGTGTGAAAAAATATAAAAATGTGATGGAACGCTGTGTTTAATCAAGTCAGCTTGCATGGGGTGACATGTTAACACAGTGCTGTTTTGTGTAACCCTGTTATTCGGCAATTACTTGTGCCCTTTCCTCCTTCATCGACTGATAATATTAGCATACGCTCAGTGCATGCTCCAAGTGAATAAATATTGTTTTTGGTTTTTGTGCGATTTCCATTCAATAACAGAATTCTGCCCATTCATGTATACTGTATTATATAGGGATGTCTAAACAAGTGTCATCCCAGAAATGTAAAGCAAATCCATGCTTGATGAATGTGTATTAACAAATCTTTATGAAAGTGAGCGATTTTGAATTTAGATCATGTAAGCCTACTGTACACTCACACACTTCCTCTCTTAAGCCCCCACAGTAGCAGTAATTATAGCCTATATTAGACTATCAAGATTCTAACTGTACTTAATTTTTTGTTCTATACTGTTCTATACTGAGATCATAAACCCTTAAAAAAAAAAATCCGGTCACAATGTCTAAACATTATAATTATCTTTATCCAGGAAAACCGGTGCTCACCAGAAAACCTGTATGTAGAGTGTAGTGGAGATTTAAACAGAATGCAGCCCTGTACCACCAAGACTTTTCACTTGATCTCACACTAATCCACCAGGCTTCTAATTTGCACACACTTCTTCCAAATATCTAGTTATGACAGTTTAATTAATCTCATGACAGAGGTTTATCATGTGTGGTAACAAATTAACCACACATGATTAACCTCTGTTCATGAACAAAATTCACAGCTTTCAATACTGACTTTTCTCTTTGAGAGCACAGTATTATATTTTGATATTAAGTTATTTAGGAAATAAATGTTTCACACTAAAATTTGATCATTAAAATGCAAAATCATAACATACCTTTCTTATTAACTTCTCAAGCGAGTGGAATATTTAATAAGATTGTGACATCAAAAATGCAAGGCATCGTGGGACTTCAGGACTTCAGGAAGCTATTGCAGTGAATAATCAGAAAAGGGCGTCTCTACCATTGCTTTATATTCTGCATTACTCCAGATTTGTAGATAAACCATGCATGAGAGACTAGATAATCACCATCTCATTTTAAGATGAAGTGCTCCTGTGAGTAGTGCCTTCACACCCATATATTTTCTAAACTGGTCACTACAGATACTGTATGGATGCATGTGCTTATCTGTGATTATACTCAAGTTTATAAATCCCCTTGCATATTTGAAGGCAATTTTAATAAATAGTGTTTTTCATTTTTGTCACATGCAAAAAGTCATATAAGACAGCAAGTGGCTACTGTAGCAAGCTAAACGTATACAGATTAAAAGAGGCACTGTGAAGCTTGCTGATCAACTTAACTTTAAAGGTTTCAGTCAGGTAAGCTTGTTTGTTTTCCAGTGTGTGTCTATCTAGAAAAACAAAAAAAAGTAAAAACTGACATGCACCTTGATGTGAGAAGTAGCTAGGGCCTTGTGTAATTTTTGAGTCTCTACATGTGTGTACTATATAGGGCCATCCAGGTCTTAGCTTGGAGCAGAGCTATGTTGTCAAGTCTTTTGTTGGAGTGCATGCTGGGGAGCCGTCCTGTCAGCCTCACCCGGGATACCCTGGAGATCCATCTCTCTGGTTGACTCACCAGCTATAGTTCATTTCCCACCAACCCACTCAGACCCTCATTAAAAATGTGAGAACAGAAACACAAATAGCAAAACAAACAAACAAACAAACAAACAAACAAACAAACAAACAAACAAAAGCCCCAAACACAAAACTTTTATCTTAAATGTGTGTTATAATGTATTGTCATTTTATAATAAAAAATAATTAAAATACCTTTTAAAGTTGTTTTCTTTTTGTGTCAGTAACTGATCTTTAATGCATCCCTGGTCAGTAGGTTGAAGTATGTAGGCCACACTTTTCACAGACCATTATAAATTTAATTCTGCTGGAGAAAAAACAAGCACAGTACCCCTTATTCAACCACCTAAATCTTAAGTTCTTTCTTGTTAAATATAAATTGCAATAAATGTTTTCCCCCATATTATTATTATTATTATTATTATTATTATTATTATTATTATTATTATTTTACACTGGGAAGTTTACAGCTAGATTTTTAGAGAGGTGCTGAATGCTTTGTGCTCATTCAGCATTACACATTTCAGTGCACACACCTCAGCCCAACAGCATTAGTGAGTATTTCTGCCCAGTGAGGCATAAGAGCATTACTGAGATTAGGCTCTAATGATGGGTGATGGTGCCTGGAGCAACACTGACATTCCAATTCATTCCAAATGTGCACACAACAGCTTTAGCAAACCATCATGGACTATCTGAGACATCATGTCACAGTGCAAATGTTTTATTTATTTATTTCTACCTAAAAAGCAAGTACAGGAGAAACTTTTTGGGGGCTATTGGGTTTAAAAAAAAAAAAAAAAAAAAAAACACTTTACACAAAGCAATATCAAAATGCATTACACATGTGTATATGTGTATTGGCTAATTGGCATAAAAGTCTGACATATTTTTAAAACAAAACATTATACTGTATTTACCACTGCCGCAGATAGTTAGCACGTCACCATCAGTCCAAACTGTTTATTAGTCTTTGAAATCTTCTAGTCTTCTACACCAACCTAGACATAGGTAATTTATAACTATACTTATTTTCTGTTTAACAAATTTAAATCACTGTTTTGTTGGAAT
Organism: Clarias macrocephalus; assembly: GCA_011419295.1. Lineage (NCBI taxonomy): Eukaryota > Metazoa > Chordata > Actinopteri > Siluriformes > Clariidae > Clarias > Clarias macrocephalus. The sequence goes on along the minus strand of JAAGKR010000026.1, from coordinate 239,840 downwards.
GGCCTTGATGCACTGTTTTCAGATTGTTGATAGTCAGGTGACTAACAGGAGTTGCTTCCTACAAGCAGAACTGAATTGTGATTTCTGAGTTTGGTACTTTTGCTTTCTGTTGGCACATGCAAAAATATCTTCCGGTGCTTCATGTGCTTCTTTGAGAAAAAATTAAGCATAGCCTTCTGGTTACAAGTGCCAAAATGTGCAGATGTACTTCAGGTTACACAAGTAACATCAGGACGAGTCCATTTTTGTTACTCACTTACTCACCATCTATACCACTTAATCCTGTATTCATGGTCACAGCGGGCCTGGACAGACCTACATGTCTTTGGACTGTGGGAGGAAACCCACCTAGCACAGGGAGAACATGCAAACTCCATGCATACAGAGACGGGAATCGAACCCGGACCCTGGGAGGTGCAAGGCAACAGTGCTAACCACCTCACCACCATGCTGCCTCCATTTTTGTTACAATTTTATATATTTTCTCTAACAATGTTCCTTTTTCTACATTCTTTGATTATAAGACACCACTTTTACAGTACAGAAACAGGGCTGGAAGTTATTGCCACATCCCAATACAGACCTGACCTTGTTCCAAGCTTGTTACACATATTTAGGCCATTAAAAAAAAAAGTGTTGCTCAGGCCAGAGTCCCATACTGTATGTAAAGCAGGAAGTCTGACCATGGCTGCAGTTTAGAAAACTTTCTACCTTTGGTTGGTTGTTGCCTTTTAGTTTACAACAATATCTACTTTGATAATTTCTAAAATTCAATTAGGAATGGTTTTATATATATATATATATATATATATATATATATATATATATATATATATATATATATATATTTGAAAATTTGAGCCCAAGCTCTTATATATTATTTTTTGTTTATGTATAGTATGTTGAATATGGAACGGATTTCTTAATCCTGATACTGAAACTGATTTATTTCACACCATGAAAAATTATAGTATCTGAGCACTAGTGAAACATATGTACATCACTGTATCAGGGGATTATATAGAGAAATAAAGGTAGTTTTTACTCTCATACTGTAAGTGTGATCTGTTATTCTACTCATAGAAGGCCTAGGTTTGACTTGAATGCCTGTCGGAAAACCTAACCTACTTTTGACACAAGTGATTTAACATAAATACCTTAACGAAAATGGTAAACCTACTCCAATGTTACAGGATAACAAGAACACCGCAATATACAGTAGGGGTTAGTTTTCAGGAAGAGGCAGAGTTACAAGTATGGTTACATAACCTGGCCAATGACTGACTGCTGCAGAGCCAAGCAAAAGGAAATGACCCATGTTTACTGTTGGTGCACTGCACATTCAGGATACTTCAAATACTAAATATACTTATAAGAAATAATAATTGTAAAAAATGATGGGTAAGTCATTAACTTGTGATTTGTTTTAATTCATTACTTAGTCCTAAAGTCTTTTAGCTGTTTGAACCTTTAGTTTTATCTAATGCAAACGTGCTAGTCCCAGTGCTAGTCAGTCAGTCATTTGTTTGACTTATTTGTCACTATTATGAATATTAGTTACTTTCGCATATATTATTGTTGGAAGCATGCAGGTATTAGCCTACTGTGTTAATAAAGTCGCATATACAGTAGGCTACAGTATATGACGACCTTTATTATTCTCAGCCAAATGCTAGGGCTAGTTGTTTGTATCAAATAATGTGCCACTTCTGCCCTCTAGAGGTCACAGACAGAACTTGGTCCTGTCATACTCGCGGTTAATTTTTAACACGCTTAGTGTTTCTCCCCGCGTCCCGCGTCACCCCCCACACACACACTTTAATGACGGGTCAGTTTTATTCCGCCAGAGGCGGGGTCTCATGTGAATGACTCTCTCTCTCTCTCTCTCTCTCTCTAGCCTTACGCACCCACATCCGCGTTATCCGCTCTGCCATCAAGAGCGCATCATCTTTCACCATGTCACATGGGAAGCCTGATCATACAGGTAAGAGGATGCTATTTCAGCCATGCGCCTCCATTTGTATGGGAAAATGCCCTAATCACATTAGCAGTGTATGTGTGTGTGTGTGTGAGTGAGTGAGTGAGTGAGTGAGAGAGAGAGAGAGAGAGAGAGCGAACTTGTGTGTCTCAGCTCATATTGCTTGCATGATTTGGATCTTCTGACTATTAAACAAAATAAGATAAGATACGCCTGGTTCATCTGCCAACAATCATGATCGAATCTCGGTTTGTATATACATACATAATTATTTACTTAAATACATAATGTATAGCAAACACATTTAATATTATATTTAAATATTTATACAAGTTTTTTTTTTTTTTTTTTACCCTAGAGGTGTCTATAATTTTTTTTTTTTTTTGGCTGACTTGGTACACACACACACACACACACACACACACACACACACACACACACACACAGTGTTTTAAAATGTACATCATTGGCAGCAGGGATTTTGACAGTCAATTATTGTAATTTTTTTCATTATACAATCGTCCTCTATTTACTAGAAGTGTGTAAGGATATGCAAAAGTAATGCTTTGGTACAGGACAGAAGTTGGCTCTAGGACAAATTAAATGAGGTGCTTACACCACCAATGAGTCCTGTAACGTTACACTTAGCGATACGAAACTAACACAAAGGACGGTTTCTCACAACACAGTATTAAACAGACAGCTGGGTATATCTATATTTAATACACAGGGTTTAATATGCTGTTAGCCCACAATTTGCAGCTATTACAGCTTCAACTCTTCTGTGAAGTGTTTATGGGAATTTTTGATGATTCCTCCAGAATCGCATTTGTACTGTAAGGTCAGACACCGACCAATGCTGGACGAGAAGGTCTGGCTCGCAGTGTCCCAAAGGTGTTCTATTGCTTTTAGGTGCAGGCCAGTCAAGTTCTTCCACACCAACCATGTCTTTATGCTTTGTAGGCACTAGTAAACAGTAAGTGGATAAAAAGAAACGCCTCCTCTTCTCCAGCCCGTTTGTCATGGTCTTTATCAAAACAACGAACAGAGAATGCGCTTCTCATTGGTCAGGACTCAAGACCCAGGATGGCATCTTACTGAAGGGGCAGCACTGAGTGCATGAAAATAAGCGCAAAGTTCAGAATGATGATTACGTTTCAACGATCTGTTTCCTTTTGCTTATTTGCATGTTGCATATTTTTATACATGTTGTTTTATATGTTATTTTTACCACATTGTGATTATATTTACTACAAAACTTTATATTCAAGGTCAAACCGAGTAAAAACTACTGGAATTTCTCGTGAATGAACCAATTGACCCCCCCTCCCCCAAATAAATAAATAAATAAATAAATACATTTTAATTAAAATAAATAAAAAAACTAGTCTGGGCTGCAATGTCTTTTTAAAATCATTGAGAATGATAAGACTGAACCATATGCTTGAGCACCAACACATTTTTATACCTACACTACTACTACATAACACACACCGTAGTCAAACCACTAAAAAAAACAACAGATGTTAGACGTCTGTATGCGGTGTAATTAGGATGCTGTGTGCTTACTGGATCACTGCGGCTGACGGGTATTTACTCCTTGGGTGTTGAAATTTTATACAGAATGACATGGCATCCTTTCTGTAATCTTTATTTTACCCCTAGTTAACTTTGCAACATGTACTTCACTGTTGTCCATTATGTATCAGTGGCCTTTTCCATGAACCAGAGAGGGGAAATAAAGAACCACCTCACCCACTAGTTGCATCTGGTTACGTGAATGATGTGCACCTTCTTAGTCCACTCTTCTTTTTGTTATTTGAATTCCAATTTACTTTGCCTGTTCACTGTGTTCTACTGATTCCTTGTGTTTATTCACAGTAGCACACAGTATTTGGTGAATAAGCTTTGACAAAAGGTCTTAGGGATTAGATGGCCCATTAGATAAAATCAACCCTTAAGCGTTCATTGGCTGTCTGTGGACTTTTTTGAAACATCATCCTGAAAATGTGGTATTTCCAATTTTCACCCAGTGTACGCTCAGATTAAAATGAAAAGCCTGCAGTTTGAGCTAACTGAGAAATAAGTAGTGTAACCTACTGCTAAGTTTGATCTTTACATATTGTACGGAGTTTATATAATTTTAAAGTCTGTTAATGTTTTTTTGGCATGTGACTGCAATGATAAAATTTAAAAATACTAAAATATAATTAGTATTTATTTATAGTATTTATTTTATTGGTATAGCTAATTGAACAGTGGATATTGTGACAAAGCGGAATAGATTTATTTATTTTTGGCTGATACCAAATGTCATAACTATTAATAGTTACATTTATAATTGTGTGCTGTAAAGTCGAAAGTGCAACTGAATAAAGTGAACATAGTTCACTTTCAGTTCATAATGTCTACTTTGATACTTTCTAAAATTCAATTAGAAGTGATTATAAATTTGGAAAATTTGAGACCAATTTGGAACAGATTTGTTAATCCTAATAATTAAACTGATTTATTCACACCCTGAAAAAAGATGTTATAAATGTCTTAATGTGTCACTGGTTATGAAACTAAACACCTAAATGAATTTAGATAGGATGTGCCCCAAACAAACAAACAAACAAACAAACAAACAAACAAACATTCTTTCCTAAATAAGCAATCAACTAAATAAAAATGTTTTTAAAAGGGGTTCATCATAATATGATAAGTATATTTTCCTCTGTATGTAAAGCCAACACATATTTGGTTTATAAAGGGCAAAAAAGTTTAGGCAGTTCATTATGTCTGAAATGATGTTAAATCTACTGTACGTTTCAGGCAAATACAAAAAGTGAATAAGGGATTAATAAACAAATAATTGTTTATTATAAATGCAAACTCCTAATGTGTGAATGACAAAATATTATTCCCTTTCAAATGTTTACAGCACTAAAAATCTACTTGCATTACTATCCGTATTTAAAGCCCATTAGCTGTACTCATGTTATAGTAATGATGGTTGAATGGAAATTCAAAATGATCCCAGTCTTCATTTTGCATTTTACCCACTATAAAATGTACGAGACTATTCTGTAATACCTCTGATACTAGATAGATAGATAGATAGATAGATACTTTATTGATTCTAAATAAAATTCTAAATATTACTACTACTACCAATAATCGTAATATCCTTTTCAATTCATGCATTGTTTCTATACATGTACAGTTTAAACTAAGCACTGTGGAATTCTTAATATAAATAAAACAAAAATGTTGGCACGCTAATAATTACGCTTCTAAAACAAGGCTCTAAAACTTTTTTTTTTTGGACACCATTTTAGTCCAAACACCATCAATGGGATGTATGGTATACGTAATCTCTATTTATTGTGAATATGCACTATGTCTGTAGTTGAGTCAGTAGAACAGCCCAGATGCAATTTACAATAGAAAAAGGCTTGCCGTTGTTGATGCATCGCTCTTTTCACTGTAAGCCATGCAAATCAGTGGCCTTTTTCATGGATCAGAGGATTCTCAATAAAGCGTGTTTTGATTAGGGTTTCTTTCTTTGTGCCCATCATTTCTTTGTGTACAGTATAAGAATGAATGCCTCTATCCATGCTTTATTGATGGGGTACAAGGGTTAGCCCTTTTTTTTGTTTATATATAATTTAGATTACAGCCCACCTTTCTCGTTTGAGCTGCTATTGGTCCACAATTGTCTTGTTATTCGGATTCCAGTCCAATTTACCAGTACATTGTGTGCTAGTACATGTTGTGCACCAGTGTCTGTTTTAAGGAATTAAATCTTTTTACCCCAAAAAGTTGACCCATCAACATCTCCTGAATTTAGAATTGCATATGTCTGCTTTCACTTGTACTGTCTAATGTAAGTTGTTTTTCCACTGCTTATTCTCTGAATAAATCTGAAAGACTGAAATTTAAGCTCAAACATTGTTTAATTTAAAATGAAATATACTGCAGGCTCTTGACAGGCAGCGGAGACCAATAAAACAACAACAAATGTGAGGGGTGTTCTAATCAAACCAGTACTTGTGATGAAATGATGGTGTAAAACCGATTCACATTACAGAAAACTTAGTTGCTTTTTTTGTGAAATTCTCTGTTACTGGGAATATTCTGCCTACAAACATTTTTTTTCGAATGTTTGTACAAATTTAAAATGTACTGTAGTTTTGTGTTTTTGAAAGGTATTCTGTTTTTAGACAGGTTGTAGTACGTGTTACTCAGTATGTTATGATATACGTCATTTATATGCATAATCTGCAGATTATTGTGTTATTGCTATTATGTGATTTGATCTTTTTTTTTTTTTTTCAGTTTTGAGCAATTACAAAAGAGAATACCATAACCATACTAAGGGGAGGCATGGGCTTCAGTACATTGGGCCACTTGTGCAAAGTGTAGAGGAGACATCAGAACCTCTTCCTACCACCATCAAAGGCACAATACCTACATGGATTTGTGGAAATTTTCTTCGCAATGGTCCTGGAAAATTTGAATTTGGAAACCAACAGTAAGTAAACCTCCTTACTCAATTAAACCAAAACAACATAGTATTGCACCGTTACAGTATGTACTACTTTTTTTAGCCTTAACCTGCCACACACACACGCTATTTGCAACAGCAAAATAATGTGAAAAGAATGCTTTTTTTGTTTGTTTTACCATTTCTGGGTTTACATGATTGATTTGATAGAGGAATCGATTATGGTTGAATGGTACTTCAATGATTAGGAGTAGAATGATTGGTGTGGTAGCACGCTTTGTGGCACTGGTGTTCTTTATTAAGTCCATTTTAGTCTCCTTGCAAGGCCAGGGGTGTTTGGGCAAGACGACGACTTGATGGTGCCTTTGGCCCTACATACCACAAGGAGGTTGCACTCTTGGCCCCAATGCTGGGTGTGGAAGCAGAGGTGTTGTCCTGGATAATTACATTGAGCTGGGCAAATTGGGGCTGTCCTGTTCATCCCTCTCCTTGATCAGGCAGACTTGGCCTTGTACTTGAACATGGTGTGCTCTTTTTGCTCTTGTGCAAAGTTGCCTGTTGAGACACAAAAGGAGAAGGTCATTGTAACTAATATAATAATAAGGAATAACCTTTTGGCCATACATCAGTCCTGTCATTCTTCTTCTCTTTGGCCAGGCAGGCAAAGCAGGTAATTGGACCAGTTCCTCCTCTTCTTCCGTTTGACTATCAGTCCCTCAGCCAGCAGCATTAGACAGGTAAGTCAGGCACCAGGACAGTATATACCGTAGGCCATTTCTCACCTTGACTTTCTACCTCACCTCAGAGAGAGAGAGAGAGAGAGAGAGAGAGAGAGAGAGAGATTTACCTATTTGACCTAATGGCCTAGGTCTGGGTTGAGCAAGAAAATATCCATATCTCCTGTATTGTTCATTGGGGCCGGAGTGGTGGATGCTTGGGGAGTTAGAGTTGAAGTGAATTGTGAGGAGTGATCCTTGGGTTCCGTTGGCATATGTCACTTGGGGGTGTTTCAACCCAAAGCCACTTTTTCAGTCTGGTTCTCTTGGGGACAGGTCTGGAATCTTGAGAAAGATGCATTGACCCAATGATGGAAGGAAGGTTTCAAGGTTGGTAGGGTAGCAGTGGTGAGCTCAAGGTGTCCATTTCTTTGCTCTCTCACATTCTTACAGATGTTCCCTTTCGAATCTAAAAGGTTTATTAAGATTTGTCACTTCCAGATTACTTCCACTGAATCCAAGCACATAATCACATGACTGAATCATAAGATAAATCCCAGGACCCGTTTAATGTCCACCATTTTCGAATAGAGGGACCACAGGGAAGAATACAGCATCAAGTATGTGTCCCAACAATGTCTGTCCCATGGATTCATGGGTCTGTCATACTGTCCTCCAAACACACACAACAAAGTTTTATTGTTGATGAGTTTATTATTTCACATACACCTGTGGTGCCAGTTTGTGACTGAATATTCTCTCTATTTTCTTAGCTACAACCACTGGTTTGATGGCATGGCCATGATGCACTGCTTTCAAATCTCTGACGGTCAGGTGACCTACAGGAGTCGCTTCCTGCGCAGTGAGGCTTACAAGCAGAACAGTGAGATGAATCGAATTGTGATGTCTGAGTTTGGCACGCTTGCTCTCCCTGACCCATGCAAGAATATCTTCCAGCGTTTTTTATCCTGTTTTGAGACAATGAGTGAGTATAGTCTACTGCTTACAATCCCAAAGATGTGCAAATTCAATAATTCTGAATTGCTTAGCCAGGGAATGTAATTTCTAGAGAGACATATTGTCAGTGTACAGCTATTTAGGAGGATTTCATAGGCGATTTGGAAGAGAATAATTCAAAGTGAGCCATTGTTCTGTATTGCTTAAGCAAATGCCAGAAAATGTGTCCTATCAAGTGTAAAATATCAGGAATTTATTAATTGGTATGTAGAACATATCAAGTTTTGAGCTTATGTAGGATAAAATTCAAAGTTATTTACCACCAGATTGGGACAAATTGTGAGTGGGTTGGGTTTTTACTAACTTGGAGGTCTGATATGAATTTGTCCCAGGTCAGTGTTGAGTGATCCATGTAAAGCCTGCCTTCAAATGTGTGTTGTGTGTTGTCTATTTAGCATTGCTCTGGAATGACTGTGGTCTAGAAATGTTCCCTCTGCAGATTCAAGAGCAGATTCTGCTTATGTTGCCCCATTTGGTTCCTGTGGTGAGGCAGGTCTTGCTTTTCCCACCACCTTATTGATTTTGCTACACTAGGATAGGTAGGTTGTCCTCGGGAGCTTAGTGAGATGTTCATAGAGAAGCTTAGCTGTTTTTTCAATGACCCTGGGCATACTCATCTGTTTTTGATTTATACACCTCTGGACTCTCACTGCCCTACCCATTGCTGACAGTGTACTGCAGACTGACTGTTCCAGATCACTTTTTGATAATTTGTTTTAGTGCCTCCCAGCAGGCTCTAATACTGTATGTCTCTTTTTTGCAAGATCCAGGATTACTTTTTCTATTATTTTCATCTCCGTAAAGGAGTTTTTTTTCTTTAGTTGCTTTCCTAGTGATTTGAAGATTCAAATTCTTTTCTCGTCACTGGCTTTGGACCACTTCATCTTATTTCCTATTTGCATGGGATTAGTATTACCTGGGGACCTCTAGTCATTTGTAATAATTGCGGAGGTTGTCTGTGATCTCAATCTCGTGTGAAAGTAAAAATTCCCGCATAAATAACGTACCATATTTTGCCTTCCTATTATATTAATCCTGTGCGAATAAGCATGTCTGTGATTTGGCCAGGATTTTGCAGGGCCGTATATTATTTTTTTTAAAGGTTTTTGTTGTGTGCCCGTTCATCCCACTTCTGCAATGAATGGTGGCTGCGTTGGAGTGTTTTGAAAAGTTTTAGGTGCTGGGTCATATTGCTTTACAGTATATAACAATACAATGTGCTGGAAGAGAAAGCTGAAAACCATCAGAAGAGTGAATGCACAAAGGAAAAAATGGATTTCTAAATCAAAAGAGGTAGCGAAATAATACTAATCCCTGCCAATAAGACATTCTTTGATCAAGATTGATCTTTAGATTTTTAAGAATTCTTTACGTCTTAGGCATTGATTGATCCTTTTTATTCTATGTTCATGATATTTGTCTCCTTTTTAAAATACATGAAAGTTAGGTTATATGCCTGTCATTCTTGTCAAAAACACCTCATAGGGTGCCACTGTACCAGGTAATGTTTTACTCCATTAGGGTCAGCGGTAGCTCAATGTTTAAGGCAAGGCCCTTAACCCCTTAACTTCTCAGATGTATAATGAGAAAAATGCCGCTCTGGATATGAGCGTCTGCCAAATGACTAAATGTACTGTAAATGTAAATATTGTACATAGAGGAATTGAGAGCTCAGATTGTGGAGAGTGGGTGTTTGAATGTTTTTGGCGAATATGGAAGTACGTACTGTATGTTTCATTTCTATGTGAGATGGCTGGAGTAATAAACCTGTTCTTAAGTAGTTTTGTTATTTGTTGATTAACATTGGTAGCTGGGAGAATGAAGTTGGAGTTTGCATTAGAGTTACCTAACTTGAAAAAAAGTAATCAAACTCTTGCGGTGGCTTTGGCGCTGTCGGAAGAGTGAGGATAACTGTGCTGGAATTACACGTAGACAAGTTGAATAAATGCAGCAGGCTTGCCGATTTAACTAATGAAACTTGAAATGTGATTAAAGATGAAAGACCAACAGTTCGCGCTAACAGCATGTGCAGATCTGACTTTGTCAGTGAAGTCGGTGTTAAAAAGAATTTTTGCAGTAAATTAGTTTTACATTTACTGCAATAATATTTAATATTAATATATTAATAATATATTTGTAACAGGTACAGTTTGTGGGACGATGGAATGGCATAGATTAGCAGAGGTGACGGTGAACAAAAGGGTTTATTAAAGACAAAACAGGGAACCAATGGAACAGAACATGAACTTCAAACACAGGACATACAAACTAAACATGACAAACTAAACCAGGAGGAAACTAAACATGACAGATTAGACATTACACACAGACTGAGATACAGATAGGCTAGGAGACAGACAGACAGACAGACTAGGAGACAGACAGACCAGGAGAACACGGAGCCAGGGAGAACACGGAGAACTAGGAAATCACAGAGAACAAGGAGAACACAGAGAACTAGGAAATCACAGAGAACAAGGAGAACACAGAGAACTAGGAAATCACAGAGAACAAGGAGAACACAGGGCTAGGAGAACACAGAGCTAGGAGAACACAGAGTCAAACAATATACCAAAACAAACAGGAACCTTAGAAGAACAAAGGACAAACAGTAACCCAAACGAACAGTTGCAAGACAAGGACTACACAGAACTCAGGAACATTTATAACAAAAACACTAATTAGCAACCTCAGTTCAGGTGAGCGCCACATCACCTGACTGAGGTGCATTCTGGGACATGGAGTTTTACACAAAAGAACACAAAGAAAACAGAAAACACAAAGGAAGTCTCTGGGCGCTTAGGCGCCCTCTAGGGGTGATCCCTGACATTATTAATATTTACATTTACAGTACATTTAGTCATTTGGCAGACGCTCATATCCAGAGCGGCATTTTTCTCATTATACATCTGAGAAGTTAAGGGGTTAAGGGCCTTGCCTTAAACATTGAGCTACCGCTGACCCTAATGGAGTAAAGTGCATATTTAACAGAGCACAGGTGACAGAGAGGCATGACATGAGCCCAAAATAAACACCCAAGGACACTAATGCCCGGCACAAACCCACTGGACAAGTATGGGTGCAGATTCAAATGTGCTGTATGTCAAAATGCATGCCACTGGGCAAAGGACTGCCTACACAAAAGACGAACAAGATAGGGGTTCATGGATAGCTCAGGGCATTGAATTATGGTTCGGAAGGTCCCATGTTCAAACTCCACAACCACCAAGTTGCCACTGTTGGGCCCTTGAGCAAGGCCCCTAACCCTCAAATGCTCAGGTGTATAATGGGATAAAATTGCAAGTCACTCTGGATAAAGGCATCTGCCAAATGCCTAGATGTAAATCTAATTAAAATGACCGAGGACAGTGGAACAGAAAATGTAGAAAAATCCAACACTACACAAAAAAAAGAGTTGCTTTCTGAAGCAGCAAGACCGGTTGTTGGTCTACTGCTAGCATCTCAGTACAACGGAACTGTGTCTGTAGATCTGCATGACCTCGAACAAAAGTGTCTGATATCTCCAAATTATTGATCAGTTCACACAGCCTAGTTCAGGGAATATTCTGACCACCAAAAGGTCCTGTGAAATTGTGAAACAAGTGTACATGACCCATCTCAGAAACTGTTCAATGATAATGGTGGAGAATTCAAGAATGATGAGGTGAAATACAGCAGCATACAGCCTGTGAAGCAATGGTCTTCTGGAACGACACAACCAAACACTTTGAAATCTTAATAAAGGTGAAGACAAGTACTGGTTGTGATTGGAACATAGCGATGACCTGGGCTCTTATGGCAAAAAACACCACGCAAAATGTCTATGGCTACAGTCCACATCAGTTAGTTTTTGAGCAGAATCCTAACCTACCCTTTTTTACTGAAGCTGAATTTTAAGAAAGAATATGAATACAAAAGGTTTCCAGAGTGGGAAGGACCAGGATTTGTTATTGGTCAGGATGGTGCTGTGGAGTTGGTCCGACATGTAGGAACGTGCATTAGGGTACATCATTACAGATAGACTGTGAACATGGATAGGAGATTGATTATGATAAACAGGAGAAGCACTAATCGAGGAACAGCATGGGATAAGAAAATTGGAGAACACAGGAGTAACCTCTAGGGTGCATAGTAAAGCAGAACACCATCAACTTGTCATTACAGAAACAAACATCTATAGCAAAACAGAAAAGGCATTTTAGCTTAAAAACAGACAAGTTGTGAAATACAAGGATAAAGAGAAGAGTGTACTACATAGAGTGAAAGTTTTGCATGCAAAGCTAGAGCTAAATATAAAAACTGGTATACTTTTATGCTTATTGAGCCCACTAATCTTGCAGGCACTTTGGAGTCAGTCGACATGTCAAAGGTAGAAGACTTTCAGGTGGATTCTACAGTGTAACAAATGCTTGTACAACAGATGTTTGTGAGGACATTTTTGCAAGAAAAGGAGACAATATTTTACTTTTTTAGACCAGATGGGTTTGTTCCCTCAAAGAGACACCTACTGGACCAGTACCAAAAGCATGACTAGGGGCTAGAGGTTTTTTGAGGAGTTTGAGGATGTCAGATGTGCAAAAAGACTCACCCACTTGTCCTTCAGAAGCACTATGGCTACTTGTGCCACTCATCTGTCGGAGACAATAGACTCTTAACTCAATGGACATAAAATCTTAATTTCTTTAAAGAATCAAACTGACAATGACATCTACAGTACAGTATGTTAAGCCTCCTCCTGAGGCCAGTTGTGAGGGAATAATATGGAAGCTCAAGAACTGTGTATAAAGTTTAGCTGATGCTTCATTATACTGGTCCAACAGTGTAAAGGAAATTGTAATAAAGGCAGGAAAGAAAGATGTCCAAAGTAGATCTTGATGTTTTTTATTGGTTAGATAAACATTCCACTGTGACGGGGAGACTTGCTTGTCATGTACATTTGGATGACTTTATTTGGGGTTTCACACATCAGTCAATGTTTCAGGTAGGATGTGAGGAACATGAGAACTTTTGTTATGTGGGAATAAATACAATCAGGAAAGCTACATTTATATGCAGGCCATTCATTTGGATCCAGTTTGCATACCGCCCGAACCGCTCTACGGATGATACTATCTCTCATCTCCTCCACACATCACTCACTCATCTGGACACTAGAAGGGGGAAGTACGTTAAAATGCTTTTCATTGACTACAGCTCAGCATTTAAATACCATAATTCCCTCCATACTCACCACTAAGCTGGAGCACCTGGGACTCAGCTCTAATTTCCTAACTGGGAGACCACAGACAGTAAGGATGGGTAAATGCGGCTCAGCCTCCCTCACCCTCAGCACTGGAGCCCCTCAGGGTTGTGTTCTGAGCCCCCTGCTGTACTCTTTGTACACGAATGACTGTGTGGCCACTACCAGCTGCACCACCATCATTAAGTTTGCTGATGACACCATCGTGGTGGGCTACCTGAACGATGAAACGGCCTACCTGGAGGAGATTGGAAATCTGGAGAACTGGTGCCAGAGGAACAACCTCCTTCGAAACATCATTAAAATAAAAGGAGTTGATAGTGGACTTAAGCTCTAAGCAGGAAAGGAACTACTAGACCCCCATGATCAATGAGAGCCCAGTGGAGAGAGTGAACAGCTTCAAATACCTCGGTGTTCACATCACGCAGGACCTGTCATGGTCCTGTCACATCAACACCGTGGTGAAAAAGGCCCAACAGCGTCTCTACAACGTCAGACGGTTGAGAGACTTTAGACTGCCTTCTAAAGGTGCTCAGGAACTTCTACTCCTGCACCATAGAGAGCATCCTGACGGGAAACATCATGACCTGGTTTGAGAACAGCACCATGCAGGACAGACGAGCCCTACAGAGGGTGGTGCGATCAGCTGAGCGCATCATCCGCATCGAGCTCCCTGATCTGCACTCAATCTACAGCAAGTGGTGCTGGACAAAGGCCAGGAAGATCGTGAAGGACCTCAGCTACCCCAGCAATGGACTGTTCTCTCGGTGGTCAGGAAAGCGCTTCCGCTCCCTGAAGGCCAATACAGAGAGACTGAGGAGGAGCTTCTTCCCGCAGGCGATGCGGTCTCTCAACCAGATCACTACACTGGACTAAAACACCTCTGCATTTTTGCACACCTCATAGTAATGGACAGATATGTTTTTATAAAAAAGTTTTTATATTTCTCATATATTTGTTTCTATATGTACATTGCACATTTGCACTCTTATTTTTATTTTATTCCACTATTTATTTCCTTATTTCTTGTAAATTGTTTTTACATTTTTTAAGGTCACGGGCGGTCATATAAGCATTTCACTGCATATAGTACTGTGTATTTGACAAATAAAATTTGAATTTGATCCATCTCGATCTGTTGAACACTCATAGATCTAAAGTGGGTCTAATTCTCTGGGTTGCAAGACAGAGCACACCAGATGTCATGTTTGATGCGAGTAACCTTAGCTTCAAGCATTAAAATGCATCTGTGCAAACAATTCAGAAAGCAAACAGTTGTGTGCAAACTGAAGTCTAAAAATGTAATTCTAAACTTCCAGCACCTCGGGAAAGTGATACTTCTTTTCAATATCTTTTGGATGGAGGTGCTCAGGGAAGACACTTTATTGGTGAAAATGGAAAGTTTCTCTTTCTTGCAAATCAAGAGTCAAGAGGCTTGTGCGGTACACTTGCTGGAGAAACACTGGCGACGTCTGATGGCATTATCAATATCTGGCTACACTATTGATGCGCTAAAGTCCACAACATCAGTTGCTGAAAAATTATTACATCTGGAATTAGAAGCATCTAAGAACTTGTCCAATCACAAAAGATTGAGCGATTGTAGTAGTTCAACACAAAAGGAGTGCCTCAACTTTCCAGTTGCTTAAAAAGAGCTCTTAATGTAAAGAGTGGCTGTGTAAATGTTTTTTTGTTTAGTTTTTAATGCAAGAGTCTTTCATGTTCTTATGTCATTCAACATATTGTCATTTGTCAATTAAAAGTTGCTCTAAGCATTTATCTTTCTCTATGGGGTACCTCTGCCTCTTCTTGCTGTGGGATTGTGAGTTGTCCTAGTGTGCCTATTATTAGTGCTGCAGATCATAGTACGATGTTTGGCCAGTGCGAACTTGCAGTAATCTCAGCTCGAAACCGAAGCTCCTAATCCATGTCCAGTTATTCCCAGGTGTCAAGATCAATGACTATAGAAGTGGAAAACAACGTGTGCACTTATAGTGTAGTAGTAGAGTTTCAAACTGAGAAGTGGTTCTGATCAGGGTTTTGGAGGTGATCACCGATCCCTAAGCACACAAATTAGAATCAGCAGTGTGCAAATATTATTAACATCTCAAAGAAATTAAAATTTTTATTTATTGGAAGGCAACATATGCACCAAACTCCATTCTTTTATTATATTATGTGTTAATTACTGTTATGAGGGGGAGCCCCAATGCAGGAATTAGAGGGGAATGTTGATTATGTGTACCTTGGCAGGGATTAATCGATTAGGGCAAGCACCTCGCAGTGCTAAGGAAAATGTTTACTCATTCATTCATTCATTCTTCTCCTGACCTTTATTTCTTTATCTCTAACAAGATATATTTTTTCAGGCCTCTTTTCAGCCCTCTCTTTTCTTAATCTTTTCACCTTTCTTCTTAGTTTTCTATGTTCTCTTTTCTTAATCTTCTCACTTCTCTTTTTAGTTTTCCCTTTTCTCCTCTCTTTATCTTTACATTTCTCTTTTTCAAATTCTTTTTTCTCTTCGCTTTACTGTTTCCTTTCTCTTTTCCCTATACCAGAGCACCGCTCTCATACCTGGTGCTATTTAATGTTCACACATAGTGTGCTCGTTTTCTGGAGGTTTAAATAACCTGCCGGACAGGTGTAGCGCGTCTTCTCTGATTGGCAACATGGCGGGGTTGCCTAGCAACCACGGCCGTCTGCTGTTCTGCCTGCCTCTAAATCTGCCTAGTTGTCTGCAGATTTGCCCTTTGCGCGGGTGGCCGTGTTACAGGTTACAAAGTAACTGAAACCAACTAAATAAACTAAACCAACAAACCTAAATAAAATAGGTGGTTGAATGAGGGTAGACTTACAAAATATGGCTGCTGCCCTTGTGGAGGAATCATAGACAACATTGCATGAGCCAAACATGTTCATGAATGGTTTAAAAAAAAAATGCAATCTAACTGGAATAGGAAATACCACAAAGTGTAGTATTTCACTTTGTGTAATGCAGCTAGCTCAATACTACCTGCTAGATGCCCAACATAGGGTCCAGAGCACTATCAAAGAAATGTCTGCCAAAGATGCCCCGAATGTTACAAGACAGCGGCCAGGAAGGTTTACCCCATTCGAGCTGCTGTTCAGGATGTGAACACGGGGTCTGCTAGGTGAAAGAAGCCTGGTAATAGCAGCCCTCCAGGGCTCTAGGGTTCACTCACCTTGTGTGGCACAGCATCATAGACAGATCCATCCAGATTTACAGAGACTTCCAGAGTCGGAGCCTGGGCAACTTTGACATCGTGTTCAGCTACTCTTATAAAAATGTGAAGTAAAATGTATTAATTTTGGCCAGTATTTTTTACGCAATAACCAATGATGCACGCATTAGCATTAGGCAAAGGGAGGAGATGGAGGGGAAAACGGAGAAACTGGGTAGGGTTGGCCAATGGCGAATTGGATATAGCATTCTGAATGGATTTCTTCTAACAGTGCCTTAGAGACACGGAGACATGACTGTAATTCAATCAATGACCTTTCATTGATAAGAGAAAGAAGCAGCACTGAAACAATACATCAATTCAATTCAATTAAATTTTATTTCTATAGCGCTTTTTAACAATGGTCATTGTCTCAAAGCAGCTTCACAAAAATGCAAAGAAAATTTATGGAAGTGTGTATGTGTGAGAAAATGTGTCTAGATAATGAGACTGTCCCTGATGAGCAAGCCAAGGGTGACGGCGACAGTGGCAAGTAAAAACTCCCTGAGATCAGGTATACATGTTGACGCCGTTGTGTCTTTGCCAAACTGTTGCCACAAAGTTAGTAAGACTAAATTACCTAAGAGATCTAGGACCCAATGGAAAACCTTTGGGATGTATTGGCGCACCAAATACGCATCAGGCCTTCTTATTCTTGACATCAGTACCTTAATGCTGGTGCTCTACGGTGGAGTGGGAACAGCCATGTATTAAGTCCCATTGATTTTTGAATGGGATGTTCATGTGGCCAGGTGTTCACATACTTTTGGTCATATAAGGTACTTCTGTCAAATAAGCAGAGACCTGTGTTCCACATACTAAAGACAAAGACATGTTTGTGCTGTGCCTTTACTGACATTCTGATGTTTATCCCTTGACAGAGCCCACAGACAATGCTAGTGTGAACTTTGTGGAATACAAAGGCGACTACTATGTCAGCACAGAGACAAACTTTATGCATAAAATTGATCCAGACACTCTAGAAACTAAAGAGAAGGTAGGTAATCTGAAACCTTTCTGACATTTGTTTATAAAATTGACATTTCAAGCTTAACATACACTGATCAGCCATAACATTAAAATGCAAATCATTATGCCTAGTATTGTGTAGGTTCCACTTTTGCCGCTGGGCCAGCTCTGGGTCCTTGGGTCATGACTCTACAATACCTTTGGGGGTGTGTAGGGTGTGTTTGTTTGTGATTGGCCTCCATGGATCAGACTTGTTGGTCCATGCTTGGTCGGATTGAGATCTGAGGACGTTGGAAGCTGAATCAACAAACTTGAACTCTTTAACTGATAATCAATTTCATTTCATTCCCCTATGTTAGTGTTGTGGCTGATCTTTCTCTTTTTTTTTTACTTTTAATTATTCATAGTCTCAAAAATTTTTAGGTCACAACAGATGGAACAGATATAGATAGTTTTTAATTGTTCTCGTTTTTAATAATACAAAATAATAATAATACTCATTCTTTAAACTTGCCAAGATATCTATTTTTTATATTTATCTGTTATGCTACAGGTAGAAAATTATTATTATTATTATTATTATTATTATTATTATTATTATGACCTTACCCCTCAAACCCAAACTCACTTTTGGTTACACCCGTCTGCATACGTTAACTACTCAAGTACAATCTCACTCATTTAATTATTCTTTATACCGCTTATCCTGTACAGTGAAGTAGGAGCCCTGGAGCAGGGTACACCGAGGCAGGGTATACCCTGGACGGGGTGCCAATCCATAGCAGTTCACGCAAGCGCACTCACTCATACAGTACGGGAATTTTGAAATACCAGTTAGACTATTCTATATGTCTTTCGACTATGGGAGGAAAGTAGAGCACCTGTTGGAAACCCACCAAATCACAAGACATTGTGTACAAATTTGAAATAGAGTATATTAATGCACAGGAAGTGTAGGTAACAACAACAACAACAAAAATGTCTGAATACTTACAGTACTTCTACTCACTGTTTTGTAAGTAAAAGTTAGTATTCAGTAATGAGTATTAAGATCATTTGATCCTCTACACATATTTTTACATATTGTTTTGAACTGAATGTTACTGCTAAAATGTTTGTACATGAGGTTTGTAAAAGCAGTTGATATTGGTTTTCATGTTCAATTCTACGGTATTTCCACAATGTCAAAAGGTGGACTGGAGTAAGTTCATTGCTGTTAATGGTGCGACTGCCCACCCCCATATTGACCCAGATGGTACAGTGTTCAACATGGGCAACTCCTATGGCAGGAAAGGTGAGATTTTGACGCATATCTTTACGTATTTGATAGATTTGAGAAACGTCATAACTGAGCATTATGTGTTTGATAGGAGCGTTATACAACATTATCAGGGTGCCTCCAAAGACTGAAGACTCTGAAACGCTGCATGGGGCAGAGGTTCTATGTTCCATTTCTCCTGCTGAAAAGAACAAACCTTCCTATTACCACAGTTTTGGTAACTACACATGCTTAACACACCACAGCTATGAAAAGGTGCATTACTGATTTAACTTGAACATTAAACATCTATACAACTCATTAGCACCAGATATCTAGTTTTCAGGAGTGGAGCAGGAGAAAATATAGTGTATCAGACACATATAGTGTGTGTCTGATATATCGCAATGAGTTCAGTTATGTCTAACCAAAATAATGAGGACATGCCCCCGATATATAGTACTGTACGAATGTCTTGAGGCATCCCTCATTTCTTCATATTTTGCCTCATAGTTTTTTAATGTAGTCTTGAGGAATATTAAGCCACACTGTTATGTGCTGTCATAGCTATGAATCATTCAAGCATAAAACGCGATCTAACTTAAGGCATAAACAGGTAAGAAACAAGTGCATATGATGACAGATGATCAGGCCGGTGATTAGTATGAATGCTGAATGCTGAGTGCTTAAAACAGACGAGAGGGGAAATGAGGTTGCTGCTGAGGTTGTTACATAAACAGCCAAAGTTTAAGTTGTATCTATGGGCATACATAAAAGGCATCTTTAGAAAACATTTGCTTCAATTTCTTTATTTTAATTTACATAATTCAATTCAATATGAAGAAATTAAGAGAGGCTCAAGAATTTTGCACAGTACTGTACAACAAAGGGAAATCAAACCAAACATCCATATGTAAACTGACCTTCTTTTAACCCTTAAGGGTCTAAGGCCTTTCTGAAGACCTGCAATGATTCAGCGCTCTTCTTAATTTTGTGAAAATGAAAAAAAGCAATTAGCATTTACTTACATCTGAATACAGTCGTTTACATAAATCTTGCATGTGAATGGAGCGCTAAGCGTGGGGGGCGGGTCTCCAGCACGCACGTAGATGAGAGTCTGACATAGGACTGTTTTTTATTTTTAACATTGATTTAATAACAAACATTTATTTGGCAATAAACTTTTTAAAAAGAAAACCATCTATTGTTTGTGTACATATTTTTTTGGTTGTTACAATATAATTTAATTCACAAAAATACTTGCAAAGAGAAAAAAAGTGATTAGCATCGTAGCGATGCCGTTGACCCCTAAGGGTTAACCAGGATTCAAGCTCACTAAACATACCTTTGACATGTATTATCCTGAAGTCCATGAAACAATGTAAAAATGCAGTTTTTACTACTACAGTGGAACCTTGGATTACATACAGTAATTCATTCCGGAAGCGGGCTCGTATTTCAAAACACTCGTAAACCAAATCGAATTTTCCCATAAGAAATAGTGGAAACTCAAATTATTCATTCCACAGTCCAAAAATACATAAAAATAATTTATACAATATATAAAGTAAAAATGGAACAACTTAACCTGCACTTTATCTTTTTAAAAAAGTACAAATAAATCCCAACAGATAAGTGTTTCCGTTTCCTGTGCGCGCAGACGCTGTTTATGTGTGTGTGCGTGTTTGTGTGTGTGTGTGTGAAGCTAAAGTAAGGAGCCCCTCCCCTCTCCCGCTTCTTGTCTTACACAGTTACCCTTCCTCCACTCTTTTTACACATGCGTGTGCACACAACGGAAACACTGTTTTATCGGAAAAATAAACAAGAAATCTCTCTAATGACACTCGATTGAGCGACACAATAATGGAATCACTGCTGGTCACTTGACGTTTGAAAAGAATCGCGACAGAGCATTGTTTCTGTGTAGAGCAGAGAGTGTGTTTGTGTCTGTGTGTGTGTCTATGAAGGCAAAAGTAGGAGGGGTCTGTGTGTGTGTGTGGCACGGTGTCCAACTTACAGAAAGAGAAAATGGATCTTTAACCTCTCTAATGAGAGTTGCTTTTGCTTTACATGCCAGCACACACGTGTTATAATAAACTGTACATGCTCGCTGTACACACACGCAACCTCTAGGATTTAAACTTTGGGGTCATTTAGATAAGTTATGTTTTTTCAGGGTGATAATTTTGCTGTGTATTAAACATAAAACAAAAAAATCTGTTCTGACTTACTCTTTCAATAATGTGTGAATGGCAATAATACATAATTCAATTATTAAATCTGATATTAATGTTATCTTGTTACTGCATATTATACAGCAATTAGTTCCATCCGAGTAATCTGACTGGATGAAAGCCCTCCTATGACTTGTGATATAGAAAATTATAAATGCATCTCTGGTCTTCAAACAGTCATTAATTACACTAACTGTCAGTCGCCAGCATGGGTGAAACAGGTCAGTACGGTCCACAGTTTATGGGAGAGCTGCTGCCTGCAAAACCCACTTTTAAAACCAATCATGAAAGCACTTGTGCAGCAAGAAAATGCACCTGATAACACTGTCATCTTAAACAACACTTTGTCTCCTTAGTAATTGTTTCTAAGTCATTTAAATTTGCCTCTGAACTGTCCGTGTTACAGTATCTCACTATGTGAGATTATAACTTCCATCCTATTTCGAATGAAAAAATGTAAATTTTATTTGTCACATAAAGTCATACATAGTATGATATGAAGTAAAATGTTTGTACAATCACCCATGAACTAAAATTGAAAAAGAAAACAGATTATTCAAATAAAGAATATAAAATAAGAATATAATGAAAAATAAAATATATAAAGTTAACATTCAAATAAAGAATATTAAGACTATAGTAAAAATTATACAAATATAGAAAAAATAGAAAAAGTTTAGCTGTAGTCAGCACTTTGGTGTAGTGGTTAGCACTCCCGCCTTGCACCCACAGGGTCCGGGTTCGATTCCTGTCTCTGTGTGCATGGAGTTTGCATGTTCTCCCCATGCTTGGTGAGTTTCCTTGTGCAGTCCAGAGAAATTAGGTTAATTGGCATTCCCAATTTGTCCATTGTGTGTGTGCCCTGTGATGGATTGAAACACTGTCCAGGGTGTACCCTGCCTTGTGCACTAATTCACTAGCTTTCCATTTAATGCTATATGGGTTTCAACCCTGAAACCTGGAGGTGGGCAGATATTTCAAATCTGATTATGTGGAAATGAAGTACAAAGTACAGGGGTTGGACAATGAAACTGAAATGCCTGGTTTTAGACCACAATAATTTATTAGTTTGGTGTAGGGCCTTCTTTTGTGGCCAATACAGCATCAGTTCGTCTTGGGAATGACAGATACAAGTCTTGCACAGTGGCCAGAATGATTTTGAGCCATTCTTCTTGCAGAATAGTGGCCAGGTCACTACGTGATGCTAATGGAGGAAAACATTCCCTGACTCGCTCCTCCAGAACATCCCAAAGTGGGTTTAGATCTGGTTACTGTGCAGGCCATGGGAGACGTTCATGTTTATCAAACCACTCTGTCACAAGTCTTACTGTGTGTATTGGTGCATTATCATCGTGATAGATGGCACCACCTTCAGGATACAATGTTTGAACCATTGGGTGCACATGGCCCTCCAGAATAGTTCAGTAGTCCTTGGCAGTGACGCACCCATGATATTGCAGCCCAAACCATCACTGATCCACCCCCATGCTTCACTCTGGGCATGCAACAGTCTGGGTGGTATGCTTCTTTGGGGCTTCTCTACACTGTTACTCTCCCAGATGTGGGAAAGACAGTGAAGGTGGACTCAACAGAGAACAATACATGTTTCACATTGTCCACAGCGTTTTTTTTTTTTTTTTTCGCTGCTGGCACCATTGAAATTCAAACAAATTATAATCTGTTGATAATAAATGGCTGTAGTATAAAAAGCTATCATCACATCTGTGCTGATATTCAGTAAAACACCATGACCTTGAGTGTGATATCGATTAGTTATAAGTTTAAATATAAAACCAGATATATTGTTATAGTTATAATTTGATTTAGAGAAAAAAAAAAGCCTTGGTATATTTTTGCTAACCTTTAACTTCCCTAGCTTTAGCATTTTAACTAAACTTCACTATAGTCAAAAATTTGTGCTTTCATTTTCCACAATAAAAAATGGCACCTCACTTTTAGTGATTCTGAAAATTTCAACTTAACTGTATTGCTTCCTTACTGTTCTTGCAATGCTTTGTATTTGGTTTCGCTATGGCTGGATTATACTGGAGTCTCTTTCTTCTCTTATGATTCAATTGTTCAGAGAGAAGCTCAGTTTATTTTTTATTTTTTGCCTTTATCTGTTTTTTTCCCATTTATTTATTTATTTATTTATTTATTTTGTACTTTGAACTAGCTTTGAGTTGCATTGCCCAGACTTTCTATCAATGCCCCTGGTTATTCTCAGGAATGACCTTGCTAGGAAAATATATGGCATCACGTTCAATTAATTAAAAGGTTTTAATTTTTTTTTGTTTAAAAAAAAGGTTAAACAAGATTGTTGCTCCTTTAAAGTTTTAATTTAAGTCATTGTTTGAAACATTCAAATGTGTAACTTCTGTTTTTTTTTTTTCTTCTTCCCAGCCATGAGTGAAAACTATGTGGTGTTTATTGAACAGCCAATAAAGATGGACCTTCTTAAGATAGTGACGTCTAGAATGAGGGGGAAGGGCATAGATGACTGTATCTACTGGGACCCGAAACAAGAGACTGTTTTCCACGTTGTAAACAAGCACACTGGAAAGGTGATGCTTAAAAATGCTTCTTTAACACCCACGCGGAAACCATTGAAGCTACTTGATCTTTTTGTCCTACTTTAAACTCTTGGTTTATTGCATACAAAATATTCTTTTTAGTTTAGCATTAGCTTTCATAGTTAGTAACAAATACATTTTACACTGGATATGCTTGTAGAATGTACTTGATCATAGTACACATGTAAATTTGTCACACACTTCACACATTAACAGACGTTTCCTTGGTTTTGTAAAAGGTGAGTCCAGTGAAGTACCACACCAAAGCTCTATCAACATTCCACCAAATCAATGCATTTGAGGAGAATGGCTTCCTCATAGTGGATATGTGCTGCTCAGATGATGGCCAGGCCATTAAAGTTTACAACCTTCAGAACCTACGCAAGTCAGGAGAAGCATTGGATGAGGTTAGTAATGCTGTCTTTCTAGTTTTATACATTTCTGTTCAACTTTATCAGCATTAAAGATGCAATAGTAAGTGATTCAGCTTATGTTTGGTTTCTTTTTCAGGTGTACAACAGCTTATCCATGGCATTTCCTCGCCGCTTTGTTCTGCCTCTGTGCGTTAATAATGATACGCCACTGAATCAGAACCTCAACACACGGCTCAACAGCTTTGCTTCCGCAGTCTGCTTTAGGAAGAATGAGGTGGGGTGTTGATGGAGAGGTCTGATCTGACTGATAATAATCAAATATTAGCCATGCGTAGAAATTATTTTGAGTACTTTATAACTATCATACATAGGCTAGGTAAGGGGTGGCATGGTGGTGTAGTGGTTAGCACTGTCGCCTTGCACCACCAGGGTCCGGGTTCGATTCCCGTCTCTGTGTGCATGGAGTTTGCATGTTCCCCCCGTGCTTGGTGGGTTTTCTCCGGGTACTCCGGTTTCCAACATGTAGATTAGGCTAATTGGCATTCCCAAATTGCCCGTAGTGAGTGTATGTGTGTGTGTCTGTGCCCTGCGATGGATTGGCACCCTGTCCAGGGTGTGCCAAGTCTCCTGGGATAGGCTCCAGGCCCTCCGTGACCCTGAATACAGGATTAAGCGGTATAGAGTGAGTGAGTGAGGCTAGGTAAGGTGTAGCCAGTCTGTTGCATTAGTGCTGGTGGTCGAGCAGAACCGCTATATTGGATAGAGCTACTATCACTGCAAGTGAAGCTATTGCTAATGATATTTGTAGTCTAAGAAAGAAACAATCTCTGATGAGAATGAATTATTGTAAGCAGTTATAAATCAGTTAGCAAGATTTGTTGTAAAAAGGATATTTTAGATGTTACCTCATCTAATAAGCTTGGAAAGCGTGCCATGCTGTCTTTTGTTCTTTAACAATCTGATCCTTCAGTTGACTGTAATTGATGCACTTTTACTATATACAGTATATGCTATATGTATTTACATAGAGAGGGCACTGGTGGTAGGTGTTTCGCCCACCATGAGGAAGGCCTGGATTCGATTCCCAGCCTTTGCCCAAACCCCAGCCACTGGAAGCAGTGTCGGTCCCAAGCCTGGATAAAATGAGAGGGTTGCGTCATGAAGGGTATCCAGCGTAAAACCTGTGCCAAGCTCATATATATGGAACGGATGGTCTGCTGTGGCGACCCCTTAATGGGAGCAGCCGAAAGACCAACAACAATGTAGAGAGTGACAGTGTCCAAATTGTTTCTGGAGTAATTGTCAGCACTTTTATTAGCAAACTGAATCACTATTGACAAAAGGGACACAGATTTGCATTGTGATCGATATGCTCATGGCTAGGGTTACTTAGAGTGGGTTAAAACACTGTGGAACAAACAGCCTCTAAATACATTATGTTATTATCCACAAACACTCGTAAACCAACACTGGTCTTTCTCTGTGTATCCTGCTTCCATTTCACAGCTGGCACATCATCGGGCCCTCCCTGCTACACATGCCTACTAATCTTCTCTGTCAGGATAGGAAATCTGCCTTAACCATTAACCATGCCACTTTTTTTATCAAGACATACTGAGATTTAGTGAAGAAGCATTACCTTTGGGTATTATGCTGCTATCCACCAGAACTAACAAACAAGGAATGTTCTACATCTGATAGCCTGATAAGGTTCAATCCATGATTTTCCTGATTAATGGAAGGATGGTGTTCAGTGAGAGAGTTCACTGTCTGAAAATTTTGGCATGATGTACATCACCTGCGGATGCCCAGCTAACAGAAATAGGTCACACACACCAGCACAAATGTGCTGTATTTACAGATGTTCATGATTTTTATAGTTTTATTTTGCATCGCTTATATAATTCTTCATTACATGTCAGGTGTACTGCATGTCTGAAGATCTGCATGATGATGAACTGCTGGAGTATGGTGGTTTGGACTTCCCTCACATTCACTACAAAAAGTATAACACCAAACCATACCGCTATTTCTATGGCTGCGGTTTTGGCCATCTGGTGGGAGACTCGCTGATCAAGATGGACCTGATGAATAAAAAGCTCAAAGTAAGCTCATATCAGTCATGCAGTGCAACTTTTTGGAAGTTCATTTAGATGATTTTGATGAACGAAGCCACATATTTTACAGTACTGTATATACATATGTATTGAATTACAATGGTTTGTATACATATTATCATATAAATTTTAATCAGTTTTTTTTTTAATCAATTGTAATTTCGAAAGTGTCTCTTCCTAATTTTGTGTTCAATGGTTAGGCATGGCATCAGCCAGGCCTCTATCCATCTGAACCTGTGTTTGTCCCATCACCTAATGCAGAGGAAGAGGATGATGGAGCCATCCTCTCTGTTGTCCTCACACCCACAGAGGTACTGTATGTGAAAACTGTGAAATGCTTATTAGTTATTGAAGTAAACAATCAGCAGACAGACGTTTTCTGCCAAGCAGTTTACATTTCAATATCGTTAATGAGTATATTTTCTGAAAGTGACTGTTATCTGTGTGGGTTTAGGATAAAAGTACATTCCTGCTGGTTCTAAATGCTAAGACGTTTGAGGAGCTTGGAAGAGCTGAAGTGCCCGTTAACATTCCATGCGGCTTCCATGGAATTTTTAACTCTTCAGTATAGAACAAATCTCATCTGATGCAATGACACAGGAAGGCTCAACCAAGTCACTTCACTTAATAAACAGATTTCTTCTGCTATTGGCTTGCATGGTTTGCACTTATGCTTTTAGAAGAGAGGTACCAAATTTTTGTTAAAAAATTCTTAATAGTATTATTATCTATTATATAAGGATATTAGATATATAAAGTTGAACCTTGGATTGCGAGTAACTTGGTCCATGAACGTTTTGCAAGACGAGCACAATTTTTTAATTCATTTTAACTAATAAATGAGCGTGGTCGTGACATACCAGTAGTATGCATGCGCTTTGATTACTGAGCGTCTATGGAATAAAATCACTGTCAAAAATAATCGTGCAGAAAAAAAAAGTTTTGTGTGTAATTCTGTGTTTTGTCCAAGTTTGATTACAAAAATCTACGGTCACGACACCTTACAGATACATTATTTTGTGTGTCTTTTTGTAAGTAGCTCTGGATAAGAGCGTCTGCCAAATGCCTAAATGTAAATGTTTTGATATACAAGCAGAACAAATTATGCTAACAATCCAAGGTTTAACAATATATATTATATTATATATGGATACCCATAACCTAGACTGTGAAACTAGAGCATAATATGCAAAAGAAAAGAAGAGAAACTATTCAAATGTCTTAATTCTTGTTTAAAAAAAGGTTTTAAGCACTATAAAGTCTTAATTATGTTTAAATATTTAATTATTGGATCATCAGATACATAAGATGCTCTCGTATCACTAACATGTTATGTTCATTTCATTAACTTTTAGTAAAACTGTCAAATATACATTTGGATCCATAAGTGTTTGGACAGTGACACAATTTTTCATATTACTGCCTTTGGACACTACAACAATAGATTGTTAAGCATTCAAGATGTGAACTTGAGTGTAGACTTTTAGCTTTATTTTATACGGGTTTAACACAAACCTTAAATAATGTCGACCAAGCACAATAATGTCGACCAAGGAGGCCTGGGACTCATTTGTAAGTGCTCCAGTTTATCCCAAAGGAGATCAGTGGGGATGACTCCGGTTTCCTGCCACAGTCCAAAGACATGCAGATGAGGCTAATTGGTGTTCCCAAATTGCCCGTAGTGTGTGTACACCGTGTCCAAGGTGTATTCCACCTCGTGCCTTAAGTCTCCTGGGATAGGCTCCAGGTCCTCCGAGCCCCAGTATACAGTACAGAGCGGTATAGACGATGTGTGAGTGAGTGGTGGCCAGTGCCATCTGCTGGCAAATATGTGTCTCAAACTTCTCAAATGTATTCTACACATCGTTTACAGTACAACAAGAACAGGAATATTTGTTGTTGTTTTTTTTGTTGTTTTTTTTTTTTTTTTTTTTTTTGCTTGCTTGTCCTGATTTTTTTAAATCAGTGTCTCATAATTTTTTTTCTTTATTTAGTAGTAAATAAGTTAATAAGTAGAATTCTAAATAGACATCCAACAAGTAAATGTGAAGTTGTTTAGATTAAGTATAATAATAGTTTTATATTTCTTAATTTAAAAAAATGGGGGTAAGCTTAAAGAAAGCATTTTACGCTGTAACTACATAATGTTACTTTTATGTTGGAATAGATTGCCAAGAGGCTGTCAAGAAACTGGTCCTAAGTTTAAATTATCCACAACAGCTTTGCTTCAAAAACACAAAAGGAAAAGGGTGAATGACAAAAATCAGAATGTTGAAGATCTTGTCCACTAGGCGGCAGTACACCTTTACAGCAGCTAGATGTGGATTACTCTAATAAGATTCATCACACAAGCTAAAATACTACTCTGAACTCTTGCAGATAATTTTCCAAAATAATTAGCATCTGTTTAGACCCAGTTATTAATTAGTCTTCTTTTTTTTCTTTGTATAACACTTTGTTGTTTTGTGTTGTGCTTTAGGAATGAGAGCTCTTAAATGTCCCATAATCCGAGCACATCAGATAACACTATGAGAGTCAGACTAAAACACACAAGCTCTGATTTATAAGATCCAAAATAATGAGCACTAATTTGCATGCTCAATCAGATAAATTACACAAGCAAAAAGTAGGAGTGTTTAACTGAGTCTTGTCTTTGCCAATAGTGAGAGCAGAGAGTAGTTCACTGGCTGCAATCATGAGGCTTGTTAAAAATAATAATAATAGTAATAATAAAAAAGGGTAAAAAAAGAAATCAATTTTGTGCCAGATTAATTTACAAATATAAATGTGTTATATGCGGAAAAAAGAAGAAGTGTTAACTACACATATAATAATCATAAAGGCATGACCCTGAGTTTTAATCACACATATACAGTAAAGCTTAGACTCGAGCTTTGAAACTAACAATAGAAGATTGCATTGGATCAGACCTAACACTGCTCCATTTTTCTTTGGGGTCATCTGAAGTCAGCAGTCTATTGTAATTAGCACAGAACAACTGCTGCATGAAATGAGAAAATAATTTCTTCATGTAACAACATCAGTTATGAATAAAATTTTCACTGTTCTTGCACAGAGCAGCAGCCTTTAGTTTGTTTGATGTGATGTCATATTATACCTCATTTTATTCATATTAAGTTAAATTAAATAAAATTATGTAGATTTAATGAAAGGAATTTAATGAAAGGCTGCAAAGTGTCTAAAAATTTATTGTTTTTGTAACAACCTCAACAGCAATCCGTTCCAAACACTCAGCATTCAGCATCATCAGTATACTGCACCTGTTTCTCACTGGTTCATGTATCAAGTTATTAAGTTCAGTCCATTAAGTTTGGACTGAAAATGTGAGCCAAAAAACTCAAGCCTGTAGAACTATTCCTCAAGACTACATTAAAAATACAAGAAAGTCTTGGCTCTTTGTAAACAAAATGTGAGGTAATGTAAGGTGGAGCTAGACTTTTGCACAGTACTGAATATTACATATTCGTATTATGCTGATGGTGAACTGCTACGCTTGCAATCAACTTGCTTAGGTCTGAATGAAGTCAAACACACATAATATTAGTGTCACATGCAAAGTACGGGAAGGAAAGCATATGCAAATTAGGTTCTTGCATGTTTTAATTGTTCCCAGTTCCCAGCTCAGAAATCAAAGAGACTCCCGCAAGAGTAAATTAAACTTCAGAGAACCAATTATAATGCAGACTAAAGGTCAATTAACATCAGACACTTTTTAAAGGTGTGTAAATGTCTTTATGCTTTCCACATCATGTGGGATTTGAATAAAGATGGAATGCTGTGCAATATCCATAATTCCTAATATTTACTTTACCCAGCCCTATATCTATACAGCATGTCTACTCTGGGTACCGAGGTCAATGTGGATGTAGTTTATTATACAATCCATATGCTTATTTTGAAAGCAACTTAAAAGTAATTGTAGTAATTGTAACAAAATGTGTTGTTACATTTACAGTATGAACCAAAAAAAATTGTTTTTTTCATTGCCACCAGCTTCTCTTATCCCATTTTTGCTTTGCTTCTTGTGTATGAACTTTCTCTGGGTTCTCAGCGTTTCTTTTAATCCTCAAAACCATACTAGTACACAGATTAGTAATAGAAATTGTAGGCGTAAATGTGTCTGCATGGTGCCTTGAGATGGGTGTATTACTGCCTCGCACCACGGGGTGAAAGTCGTTTTAAATTCTTGTAGGTACTTCTGTATGTAGAAAAAAAAAAGGCAATAAAAAAAACACACACACACACACACACACACACACACACACACACACACAGAGGTGGTTGATAGTACTGTAAATCTTGTATGTTTCTCCTTATTTCTGCACTTATTCAAATTTGGAAAAGCCTCAGCGAGTTAACTGTCCCAAAGGGGGGGCAATAACTGTTTTAAGGTTGACATAGCAAAAAAAGAAAAAAAAAAAACAAGAAACTATCTATGAGGTAAAATCCAGTAGACAGAACAAAGCTGAAAGTTGAGTCATGGATCCTATGCAAACCCCACCATTATAAAGTGATTACTGAATATCAATGAAAAACTTGGTCTGCACTTTCACATGTGGCTCTAGCACAGGTACTGTATGTGTTTGTCATCATGTAGTTAGATTTGGTTGAGGTTAATCAAGTGTTTCTTACCTGACGCTATCGGCTGATTGGATGTCATCCGTCGCTATTTACACAGTCATGCATTCACAACCATGTGATGTTGAGAAGTTGACTGCTAAGAACTAATGAGTGAATCATAAACTATATAGGAATGTATTAAAGTTGCGCTTCATTTAAAAAATATATATAATATGAAAAACACTTCACGTAATAGAACATTTCATAGTTTGCACAGTAGTAATACTATTGATTAATCATACTGAAATGTCTGGGGTCGATTTTTTTATTTAATTGTGTTGAAAGTAAAGTTGATTTAATTTCTTCCCTCATAATATTCCTCATAAAACGCAATGTTTCATAAAATTAATAACAATAACAACCCTTTCCTGTGCATTACAAAAATAGAAACAGTAATAGAAAATGACAATAAAAATAAAAAAAAATTTGGACAATGGACCATATTTCGAATGTTACAGACGAGGATTAGGGCAACTATTTAAATAAATAAATAAACAAATAAATAAATAAAAATAAAAATAATGAAAAAAAGTCCAGACTTTTTTATGCGCATTCTTGGATGGAAAAAGAGGTTTAGAAGGGAAAAAAGTCCGAATTCCGAGAAAAATGCCAGAACTGTTTTTTTAAATAGTGGCCCGAATCCATCCTAATTTTGTATAATTTGCAGCAAACCCCAGACCACTCTTTATGAGAAACTGGGAAACTGGGAATTTTGATTGTGCAGAATAACAGAAATATGGAAGTAAAAACTCGCTTTATTTCTATATATAAAATCCCCTGCTAACTAAGCACTGCCAGTGTTTTACTAGTGCTTGGTGTGATACTGTATGCTGGCCTCCCACAAATTCATTTAATGGCCAAAACATGTGGAAAGGTCAGGACCGTACTGGGTGGTGTGGCAATAACTCCCAGCCTGAGTTCCTGTAATGTGCAAGTGGTGTCTGTGAATGATTAAGTGTACAGCTCCCACAGACAGATGCATCTCTCCTGCAATTTGGTGACAAGTTATACATTGATTTTCAAGAATCAGGCCTTCCCCTCGCTG
This sequence comes from Clarias macrocephalus, assembly GCA_011419295.1. Lineage (NCBI taxonomy): Eukaryota > Metazoa > Chordata > Actinopteri > Siluriformes > Clariidae > Clarias > Clarias macrocephalus. Next base: position 207,945 of record JAAGKR010000026.1, on the reverse strand, counting down.
AATGTTGATGGGAACGACTGCAGTGAGATCTGAGCCACCTTGGCTAGGATCATACGATCTTTAAAATGTTTGCACCATTCAGATATTTTACTGTGACTAAGCGTCTCATCACTGTACTGTGTTGAAGTCTTTCGTAAATGTCAACTGTTTTTATGCCGTCATTTATGAAAAATTTCATCACAAGTCCTGGTTTGACTTGAACGACCCATGTATGTACAACAATTAACCAACCCATCAAATTGCTGCTTTCTCCTCTGATACCATTATATATAAACCAGAAATTGTTTGTATAAAATAATTAATGAATTTGATGAGTTCATTCAATAATAATAAACCGGGAACAGTTTTTATTTCACTGTACAGCTTTTTCACATTTTTTTTTCCATCCTCAGGAAGTGAGAAACTCTTCAGCACTGTGGAATGAGAGAATTTTAGTCTTACTGTATTTTATTGTCTCTGTCCAGCTTCTCTCAGGGCAAGGTGTGTATGGGTGCAGCTTTACTCTTTTTCTTTGTGCTTCACCATTCTACTCTCGTCCTTTTGTTCTGTTTTCATTCTCCTGTCACCAATTCTTCTATTCTTCCATCATTCCCCATCTCTTTGTACCTCATTCATATTTCCTCTCTTGTCCTGTACTCTTTGTCCCCTTCCTTTCTTGCCTTACTATTCCAACTCCTCTTAATTACTTTCATGGAAAGTGTTTCAAATACTTTCATACAAACGTCTGTAATGTACATGTATTCCCAACAAAATTAACCAAAATCACAACCACTTTCAGTAAAGGGGAATATTTACTCAAAAATATTGTGCATCTTCACTTAGGGCATATCTGTCACATTGCAACCATAGAATACAAACCAACATTTGGTTTGATATGAATTACCATTTTACAAATGAAATGAATAAGTGGGCAGTGAATGGCAACTTCAGCTGTTTTGAAGAGATGTTTTTATAAAGTATGTGCCCTAAAAATGGCAATTTGCTGTTGCTTCAAACAATATATTTTAAAAATCATTTAAAATGCAAATTATTCATATTCTTTATGAAGTATGATTAGATTAGATATTTAATATATACTTTATTAGTATGATTGATACTAAAATTGGTGTAAAATTCTAGAAGTATATGTGCAAAAATTGTTGCTTAAATTAAATAATTCCATGCAAAATTTTGGATTTTTCCCCAAAAACCATCCATTGCAATATCTGAGAAATTTTTTTTATTTGAAAGATTTAAATTCCAAAAACGTTATAGACACAACATAAAAGGGCATGAAATTGTATTTAGTAAATGTGTTTCTTTTTATCTGAGAAAAATATAAATGTGCATGCATAATTCCAAAAAAAAAAAGAAAGAAAAAAGAAAAGAAAAAAGCATGGATCGGGAGATAAGAAGCATTAAGTATTATGACAAATGGTGATCCTATCTAAAAGTTCACTTTTTCACCTAGGTGAGACACTTTTCAGCACCAAAACCTTTTTTTTACCCCTAAAGAAAAGAAAAAATACAACAACTACAATATTGTACTGCAGTTTGCCTTTGAAGGGCAGTATATACTTGGGAAACAGATTATGTCCCCATTCATAAATACTGGGTTTAAGCAAAAACCCATAAAACACAGAAACACACCCTCTATAAACCACATTAAGAGAAATCTATCATCGAAGCTGTATTTGTTCCAATTGATAAGTTATTAGGATGAAACCACAGTATGCTGCTAACACAAGACAGCTGTCGTGTTACTTTGTAATAAGACTGTGTGAGGGTGTGTGTTCATGCTCTGCTGTCCTGGAAATCCACCTGAGATACCTGCACTCTGCGCTTCCTACTGCCTTCAAACGGCTGCCGAGGAGAGGAAGCAAAAATCTCCTGAGAGCAGAACAAATAAGCCTACAGACAGAACAGGACAATGTGTCTCAAGAGAATTCTTGTCCTTCCTCCTGCAAAGCTTTGAACAATGTAGAATTGATTAGATACTGTATTCTATATTTTATAGCAAACAGAATTTTCAACACTGTGGAAGCTTAATTACTTCTCACTTAATTACTGTACGCTCATCACCGCAGCTCCTTTGCTGTACACACTGACAACAGTATACCATCAGGTTTAATTAAAAAGGTAACATTTGATTTGAAGTGTGTATACATAGTTTTAAATATTTTAATAATTTCATAAGAATTGCATTGATCTTATCTATGATGGACATTTCTGAAAGCCTAGAGCTGAATCCCTTGAAGTGAAGTGTGTTTTTATTTTTTATTTTTTCAATCCACAGTTTTCATTTGCAGTCCGATCAAGGTTTTTCCTTTAATTACTTCTCTTTCAAAAAAGAGCACTTTTAAGGTTTTTATTTTATTTTATAGTGCTTCATACAGTAGGTGTGTTATAAATAAAGCATTGATTGCCTTCTCGTTAGAGGACATTAAAATAATAAATTTAGCTGACATAAAAAGGGTTTCATAAATAAATGAATTTGTATTAGGTTTCGTTCATTCATCGTTCATAATATCATACATTTATCTTCATCATACCATGCTTTTTCTCTCAGGTGTGAAGTGGGAATACCCCCTGCCTGCGATGCCGGTACATCATGCAGCTGTATTAGGATTGTTCATATTTGCTCTAAAATGGAAAAAGATCAAACACCTCAGTTGAAAACCATTCGATTCTACGCTTCTCTAAGAAGTAAATCAGTGAATCCTAAATAGATCCAAGATAGAAAATATCTCAGGAATTAAACTGCTTGATGTACTGTAGCTGTCACTGTCCCTAGCTTTTTAAGCATTTCTCCACAAGTTGACATCAGTAGGAGAGCCATTACAACAATTTGCTGTAGTTCTATTTATAATCTTGTGGGTAATACGAAGCAATCTCTGAAATGCTAATATTTCAATGAATCTTCAATTTGTAACGCTTTGAGAAATGGTCTGTAGTCCAACTAGGGACCATGGAGGCCAATGGTGCATTCACATGCGCATTCACACATTACGGGCAATTTGGTGAATTCATTTTAGTTGAATTCATAATTCAGAAGTTATCTATCTGTTTTATTAATAAGTGATTGGAAGTCAGAGGAACTTTGCATAAGTATTCATAGTGCCATCTTTAATTTGTCAGCCTTTCTGATTCAAACTAGATCGGAAGAAGATTTTCCATTTAAAAATGCAACTTGGTGATGATAATCATTATTTTATGGTGCTGCAAAGCTAAGGCCACCAAAACACAGTGAGTATCCTTTAAGGTAACTCTGTGGTTCAAGCCCTGTTAATCTATGCATGGATGTAGACCGCTAAGGTATTCCTACTGATCACTTTTATCCTACTGTATATAGAAACACTTTTTCATGAAACTGTCCTAATGGGAGTCCAGGATCGTGTCCAGGATCAAAGTCTTCCCATCTACAGGGCAAGACGGCTGACTGATAGGATTTAAGATAACTATGTTAAACAGACCTTCAACTCAAACTGGGACTTGTGATGAAATTTCTCATAAATGAAGGCGCAAGAAAACAACTGATATTTATAGAAGTCTTCAAGTAAAGTATCGTGATAAGCCTCTTAGCCTCAGTAAAACATTTAAAGGAGGCCATACTATTCCTTGAAATGAATAACACCACTTGCACATTACAGGAACCGTAATCTGGGCTGGGCGTTATTACCGCATTCTCCATACAGACCTGATTGTGTCCAAGCCATTTATGCATGGTTAAGCCAGTAAAGGAGTTACTACTGTAGGAGGCCAGGGTTTCAGAATCAGGATTAGGCAATCCAATCATGGTTTCGGGTGTACTGAGAAAACCTTGACGTTATCCAAGCACTAGTGAAACCCTGAAAAATAAAAAAGTAGGTTTTATTCATAAATTTTGTAGTTTAGCCCAATCGAAAGTCCTGGTTTGACTTGAAATCCACTTGGAAATTACATGCTCGTAATGATATGATGTAATCATTTTATTAGGATGTGTGGCTATATTTGAATTGTCTTTTTGCCATACTCTTAAAATTACTCAAAAAATCTTATAATCTGACCTATAACTATTTTTAAGCATAATTTAAAATATATTTATTATTTAATACATTGCTGATATTAAAAGCAAAGTACAAAGTTTTATCTCAGGCTTAGGGAATATATTACATTACAGTGCAACATTATAGTTATTGTTCATTGATATCAAATGTGCCTGTTATCCTGTATACGTATAAAATATGATTAGTATTATGAAAAAGTTTGTTTAAGTTTATTGGTATGGAGGTGATCTTGATGTGCATTTTATGGAACACTGATACATTAGGTAGGTATGGCAAGGTCATAGTAATCTCTCTCTCTCTCTCTCTCTCTCTCTCTCTCTCTCACACACACACACATAACCTTTGATATTTTCAATGCATCTACTTGTAGACTTACTCTAACCTATAAAACATGGCTGACATATTAATTAAGTCTGCTGGTCTCTCTCTCTCTCTCTCTCTCTCTCTCTCTCTCTCTGTATCTGACTTTCTCTCTCTCATGCACACACACACTCACACACTCACACACACACACACACACACACACACACACACACACACACACACACACACACACACACACACACACTCCTGCTGATTCCAGAGATTGGATTGGATAATGAAAAGGATCTTCACAGCCAATTAGAAAGAGCTGCTTCTGTGCTTTCCTAGCAACACAGCCGCTTCCTTTCAGCACCAGAAAGGCAAACCAATATTACAAGATGAATAATGGTGAGTTAAGGGTTTTGGAGTGGGGGCTGGGATATGGTAAGTTTCTCTCTCCTTATCCCTCCGTCTCTCTGCCTCTCATGCCTTTTCTGCTGCTTACGCTTGCATGCAGGCCTTCCTCTTTCCCTCTGTTTTTCTTTCGTCACTCTTCCTCTATTTTCTTTCCCCATTCGCTCTCTCACTCCTTCTCTCTTTCTATTTTTCTATATCACCTCCCTCTCATTATCTCCCCTCCTCCCCAATCTCTCTCTCTCTCTCTCTCTCTCTCTCTCTCTCTCTCTCTCTCTCTCTGTCTTGGCTGCCTATGTGTCTCTGTTAGGGGCATACAGGCGGCTCCTGTTTCATACTCTTAAAGGACCAGTACGGTGCGGCACATTTGACTGGGCCAGGGGAATTCTGGGTAACAGGACGCACTCATTGACCCTGGAAGAGCGGGAGGCACTACTCAGGGAGTCGCTGTGGAGTAACAATCTCTGCGACCTTGTTCAGCCCTCTTTTAAACACACACACACACACACACACACACACACACACACACACACACACACACACACACACATCAAACAAACTGCATGTCATGGCCGTATAAAAAAGCATACAGAGATTTAATCTAAGTTTAAACGTAAAAGATTTAACCTAATCAAGTAATATGTTTAGATACATCAAGCTTCACTTGTTCATTTTTAGAAAATCAATGAAATCGATTTTCTTCCAGAGAATTACCTTAATGAGTCATGGAATTTGTTTTAGTGTTTCTAAATTCATTTTCTGCCAAGTCTATTCTTTGACTTCATACTGTAGATCAAATTTCCAAATTTGCGTTGTGAGAGCTACATAATGGTGTTATGTCACATCATAGGTAAAAAAAAAGGTATTTCTCTTACATAACTTGCTTAAAATTTTTATTATTTATTATTTTATTTTATTTTATTAAAGGTCTGGTACACAACCAGAGAAATCTGAACATTTTGATTTCTGTCCATTAAAAAAAAAAAACTTCATGTCTGTATTAATTATTACAAAATGCAAAGGATTTAAGGTTTTAATTAAATTCTTTATTACAGTATGTGAACAAAATAAATCAAGGTGTTATATGGTTTTGTCAATGTTAATCATGTGCATTTACTGGCAAAAAAATGTTTCTGTGTGCAAAACATGGTCATGCCAACACACATCAAGACAACAGAGTCACAACAGTTTTAAGCTTGGCAATTTCTCTGTTTAACAGATCTCTCTTTTGTCTCCTCACCATTTCAGTTACAGCTAGCCAAACAACCATACGGCTCCATCTACTACTACAGCTCCTCCACTGGCCTGCTGCTAATCTAAAAATTATCTCCACTAAAATAACCTGGCTCAGGTCTAGATTCAATAACCGAGGACATGCATTAAATATAGGCCTGCAGAGAACAAAAGCTCTGATGAAGGCAGCCTTGATTTGATATACTTGACCGTACCCAAGGCTAAGTGCTTTATATTACACTATAAATGGATCTGTATACCTCCCATCTTCAGCGGACTCACAAATGATATTCTTAAATTTACCACTAGCAAAGCTTTGCATCAAAATTTCGAGAGAAAAAAAATGTTGATTTATCAAAAGAATGTACAAAAAAGTGGACTAATGTAACTGATGTGTGTGTGTTTGTGTGTGTGAGGAACTGTACAGTAGGTAGTTTTCAGTGTTTGATCAGTGTTGGTCACTTACAAAGTATATACACTGACTACTGTACCTTAATCCTGACACTGAAGAGCTGCTGTTGTACCTTCAATTGCTGTTCACCATCTAGTTATCTGGGTAATGATGTTCGGTTTCTACTTCGAAAAAGCTTTACTTTCAGCTTTAACTCTTTCATGCGCAAGGCTGTTTATGGAAAAAAAAAATAATAAATAAACTGCTCTTCCATATCACTTGAGACGAGTACTGTAAAAGAAAAAATAATAATAAAATAAATAAATTATAATAAAGTCTCTTCCTTAAGTTGATGACAACTCCTGCTTTCTTTAAAACATTTGCACAATTTTTGAATGTTCTACAAAGAGTCTCATGAGTCTTTGAGAATGTTTTAGAAAATGTTTTACAAAGAATGTTTTACAAAGAGTATTAAGAATCTCATCATCACACTCTGCATAAAGTCTTTTGTAAATGTACATTTTTTTGCACTTTCATTCATAAGAAATTTAAAACAAGTGTTTAAATACGGTATTTAATGTGAGCTGCATTTCATTAAATAGGGGTGAAATTGAACAATAGTTAAAGGCTGATATTCTTGGATGGGCTCAAATGCATAGTAGATGGATGTAATAAAAAAAATGTAAGATTTTAAAAAAAATATTGAAAAATTGAGAAATGTAAATTATGGTTATTTGTTTGCATTAGTTCTCAGTATTAGAAATTAGAAATAGCATTACTAGTGTAACTGGAAATACTGTTATTTTACAGCGTTCTACATCTGTGGTTTAACAAGGGGGGGGGGGGGGGACTTGTTTAATGACAGGATCTGTGAATTAACTTGCACAGACTCAAGGCTAAACCCCAACAACAAATGAGTGACATTGGAATAGAAACCTTCATTACTACTGAATTCTTCTTAAAAAATTTCTTCAGAAGACCCCAAAGTAGTAAAATCACCTGGCTTGTACTGGACCCTGTATGAATCAAAATAAAATCTATTCCTTTTACCCCATCTGGACATGAATCATGGATTTTCTAACATGCATCACATCTTCAGGATCTCACCCACAACGCTTTACTTTTCCAGCATTTTTGTTGTTGTTGTTGTTGTTGTATTTGTTCTTCACACCCAGCTTTTGCATTTGCTTTACATTACATGTATCTCATTAGCTCCTTAACCACATGATGTACTGTATATACTCTATACTGTACATGGCCTTTTCTTAATCTGTTCTTCTTTGCTTGCCTAATTCATAATTAAGTTTGAAATCCCTTGAGAAGTTTGTGATCCTCCCTTGCTTCATTTGCCCAAGCCCTTACATTTTCAGGATCACTAATTCATTCAGAGGTTAACTCATAGGAACCATTGCCAATCAGTACAATATGGTTAGAGTAAGAGGCAGTGAACTGATTATATTTTTGTTGTTGTTGTTTAAGCCTTTCTCATTATTCTCTAATTTTGAGCAAAAACTTAGATCAGAGGTCTACCCTACATTTATCCCATAACTTTACGTAGGAAGAAATACATTTTTGTAAATGGACCCATGAATTAAAACATGGCAGTTACTTTGTTGAGCTCGAACAGTTTAGCTGTGATATCATAGCAAGCTGATAGCTCTTCTCTCATTCTTGCATCTTTGTCTTTTCTCTTGTACTCCTCACCTCATCTCTAGAGGAATTCTGCCTCTGGGCTTTTTAATATTCCATCGGCTCCAGTGCGGCCCAGCTAACCCAAGCTGACACCACAGATTAAGTGCAGACAGCAGGAATGTCGCAGCGCTTTAATGCCACGTGGAGAGCCGCCAACTCGACGTCTTCAGTGAAGAACTGAAGGAACAGGGAGTGTCTTACGGAGGCCCCCGTTACAGGGTTGAAAGAAGTGCTAGGAGAAGACCAACCTGAGAAGGTAAAAAAAAATAGCCCGTGCCTTGATATGGCCTGAAACAAGATGCAGTTATGGGAAGGGATTTGTTTAAACGATGAAGAAACGAAAACTGTGGTCACTGCATATAGAACAAAGCTTTTCAATTTGAATAAAGATGCATTCACATAAATCTAAGTTTTAGTTTAGTTATGAATCAATAATCAATAATGGTTATTGTTGTTGTGTGAAGCGCTACTAAATAAACCTTAGTCATTAGACTCTGAGTTACTGATCAGAAGGTCAGCAGTTCGAGCCCCAGCTCCAGCAGGTTTCCATTGTAGGACCCTTGAAAAAGGAGGCGGTGCTGGATCATGACTGAACCTGCGCTATGACCCCAGTTACGATGGGATACGCAAAGAAAGAATTTCACTGTGCAGTAATGTATATGTGACAAATAAAGACAATTCTTACAAATTGTCTTTTTAAACAGCACTGTGCAAACGCCTTGAGCCAACCCTCATTTCTTCATGTTTAGCTTCCAAAGAATTAGAACTTTTTGTATTTTTGAAGTAGTCTCGAGAAACAGGTCTTTTCAGCTCTTATTTTTGGCGAGTTTTGGGCTCTCATGTTCAGTCCAGTCCCTGTACCTGAGCAGTTTCAGAGGAATGTTCTTCATTTGTTAACACATACAGTGACCTATGAATCATTCAAGCATAAAAAGCATCTAATCTAATCCATGAACCAGTGAGAAACAGGTGCAGATGATGACAGATGATCAAGCCGGTGATTAGAACATTCAGTTCGATTTAAATTGTATTTGTATAACACTTTTGACAATGGTCATTTGTGCAAAGAAGCTTAACAGATTTTCAATTTGGAACAAATTAGTCCAGAGTTTGGTCCTGAGGAGTCCTGAGGAGCAAGCCAGGCACGACAGGGGCAAGGGAAAACTCCCTGAGATGACAATACGTAATTAAATGTAATTCAATATCCAAAATGATGCATGTTGCAAGACATTTACACAGTACAGTACATGCCCATCTACAGGTGTGAATGAGTCTCCAAATAGGTATGTGTGAGATGCCCTGCGGTGGATTGGCATCCCAACTATGGTTCATGAATTGGCAAATTTAGCAAATGACTAAGCAATTCTTTGAGCATGAGAGGTTGTATTGGATTTCACCCATGCAAAGTAAAGTTTGAAATGCCAACTATATCCCTGAAGAAAATCATAACAATTCATAAAAAGTCTCACTTTCATTCATGCTGAATCATATAACTGTTTGTACTTACATCCAGATAAGGAATCGTTCTGTTCTGGTCCATATTTAACACTTTCACCTGACAATATGGAATGATTACTCCGTTGAATAAGTATTCAGTTGTACCCATACTCAATTATGTTATTGGACATGAAATACCAGTACTTGACATTTAACATTAGCATTAATACTAGTATTGTGGTCATGTAGGAAAGGGGCTTCGACCCCGATCACCCGATTGATATAAATCATGCTGGATTAGGCATATATACAGTAGCTTGTGATGTTTAAATGTAAGGCACTATTTTGTTTGTGGGGGGGGTGGAAGGACCAACCGTTCAATTTTAGTTCTACCCTAAAAAGCGTGTTTCACATTCATAGTTAATGCATGCGAAGTTCAATAAATAGCTTTTAGGTCCATTTTGCCTGCATTACAAATAGAGACTGATTGTGCTGCTTTGATTAACGATGAATGCATTTGGCTAGGTGATTAAGTGTCCTTCTATTTGCAGCTTTGCGAGAAATCAAATAATCCATCCTGCTCTTCCCTTTAACTGCACCAGCTTATCAGATGTCCATGCATGATGAGGAGTGGAGTGGAATGAGAGAGCCCTTTCAGTGATGGGTGGGAAACCCTGCAGTGCCAGCGGTGCAGTCGCACACACTTGGCATTCTGCTGGTGGTCCGAGTTGCTATGGTAACACCAGTGAGACTTTGTTGATTTCACATTTTGCAAGCAAGATTTAACTCTATAGTATGTTTAATGATTACATGCTTTTAGTTGTAAAACACATGATGCTATACATAGAAAATCATCATTTATGATGTATTATATCTTATACTGTGTGTGTGTGTGTGTGTGTGTGTGTGTGTGTGTGTGTGTGTGTGTGTGTGTGTGTGTGCTCACATTTATCTTCAATGTAGCTGTTCTTGGTGCTGGACTAGTGAGTGACTACTGTTTGATTGTGATATGCCCTTGATCAAATCACTTGTTTTGTGTGTTCTTTATAATTGGTGTGTAGATGAAATTTTTGTCGTTTAATCAATATTGTAAGTGCTTGTCTCACTTCTGTTATGGCTGTTCTGTGTTTGGCATTTCTACCTTAACTTAGTGGTTTCTAATTATTAGCTAAGTCCTTGTGATTTCGGTTTTGTCCTTGTGATTTTACAAGGTTTTTAAAAGACACTTGAATCATTGATCATGTTCATTCCTGAAAGAAAATGAGACTGCAGAAACGCATGAGCAGGTGAGCAGAGAGAGCAGACTTGACAATACTGTAGCAAAACAGGTTGAGGCCGATAAGGTGGCCTCCTACAAAGAGTTCCAGGTTGGCCCTTCCACACACAGTCCCGAATAGAGACTGATGGATTCGGCTCAAATACAAATTTCCAGGTAAAGATCAACAGGACAGTCAGTGATACCCAGCTCTAACTGGAGGTCTACACAGAAACCACCATGGCCCAGATCCAAGTGAAGGTCAATAGGGTGATAGGTCAGGATTGCCTTTTCCTTCTCTCCCTGACCTGCCACTCAACACTCTACCGCCACTATAACCCAGAACAGCCGTCTTCCATGAACCCTTTCACCTTTGAATCTCTTTACCCTCTCTAGCTCTCCAGCTTTCTTATGACTGTCCAGGACCCCCTCTCGACATGGTTTTTCATTGTGGTAGCCAGGAAATTTCAGGAAATCACTATGGAGGCACTGGACTATAGCTTTTATCAGCCCCCCATGAACATAGACATAAATACCTAGATGCCACAGTGGCCACCGGAATATATATCAACACCTCTGCCATATTGGTTCAGGCAAGACTGGCTTGTAAGCAAATACAAGTAAATGTGTGTGTGTGTGTGTGTGTGTGTGTGTGTGTGTGTGTGTGTGTGTGTGTGTGTGTGTGTGTGTGTGCGCGTGTGTGTGTGTGTGTGTGTGTGTGTGTGTGTGTCTGTGTGTGTGTGTGTGTGTGTGTGTGTGTGTGTGTGTGTCATCTATAAATGTGAATTACTTGTTATATGAGATATGTAACATCAAATATTCAATAGTATGGTCTGTTATCTTACAGTCCATAACATATGGAACATTTTTAAAATGGAGAGAGGTTAAAAGAATGAGTTTGAGAGACGTATTAGCCAGGCCAACAGGAAAGGAGTTGCAGATTAGTGAAAGGCGGGAGGTTCAAAGAAAGATTAAAGATTAAAATGTGTGTGTGGGTGAGAGAGAGAGAGAGAGAGAGAGAGAGAGAGGTAGAAAGTGAGAAGGGTGAGACAGCGGGCACTTTTGGCACTACAAAGATCTGAGAAAGTTGTTGAACCAAAAAGAGGTGAAAAAGAGGTAAAGTCGCAAGTTAAAAGAACAAGATTGAGGGGAAAGAGAACAAAACAGAATTAAAGCCTCACCAAGCAAAGAGGCCGGGGAAAGGGAGGACTGACACACAACTCACAAAGCCAGAAGAGAGGGGGAAAGAGAGAGAGATAAAGGGTGAGAAATTAAGAGGGGAAAAGAAGAATAGAAAACTCCTGTGGTGGAAATGAACTGATGTAAATTGAAAATCTTGAAAACCCCAAGTTCATCAGACAAACACGCAATCTCTCAGAACAGACATCACCCTTGGGGGGTTGGGGGGTAAGAACTGCCCACGAAGTGAATGAGTTTCAAATGTTTAGGGAAGATTACTCTTTTGGATAGACCATGGAGGTGGAATAGGGGGAGTTGTACAGTATTTGACTTTAGCTTAACGTTTAACAGGCTACAGCACGCCCAGATGTTACAGTACCAGACACACTGTAAAAGTGCTTTATTGGCTATGCTACTGCATCGGAATGTGAGGGTTAGTGTGTGTGTGTGTGTGGTAAAAGGTTACCGTAGCTTAAGAAACATGCAGTTACAGTTTTACTGCTTGCCAACCCAGTGCTTTTACATGTTACTACCAGCTGACTGACAGATAAAATCACAATGAATTTTTATAGGAAAAGAACAACACAGTTTCACTGCTGGTTACTGTAGTTTACATTTTTTTGAAAGAAATGTGTGAAAGAAATAAAAATTCATATTTTTAAAAAGAATCCCAGATAACCATCAGGGATGGTATATAATAAAATTTTATTTGTACGGTGCTTTTAACAGTAGGCATGGTTTCAAAGCAGCTTTTCAGAAATACAAATCCAGATTTGCATAATAAAATGTGTAATTGTGTTGTATAAAAGTGCAATTCATTTTAGGTAACATGAATTCCACTATTTGTAACCTGTCGCATCAAATCAGACACTTGTTCATATTTTGCGTGATTTAAATTATGCATATTTTCAGATATTTGGTTCATTAAGCTTCATACCATGTTCATTACTGTATCATATCTGATTGCTAAGATACAGTAGAAAAAGAGTTTTTTTTTCTTTTTTTTTAACAAGATTGAGGAACCCTTGAGGTCCTTTTGACATCAGGATTACTCTGCTATACCTAAAAATAATGCCACAACAGTGAAAATTTATAAGGGAAATAATTGCATGTTTTACAGTTGGAGCAACCAGCTTGGATAATGTCCAATTAAGTCCTTTATAACATTGTTTAGGATTACATTTGATCAGTTCTGTTTGCAGGATCAGCAAGATAATGTACAGTATTCATCAACCCACTTTTGCCAAATTAGAATATTTGATACTGTACTTCTCACCTACTGCAGCCTATTGGCCATAGCGCAAAACTAACCTGTGTGACTTAATAAATGACTTGCTTTTGCTTTTCAAAAACTTTCTCCGACACATGGACTTGAGAGAACAGTCTTTGAAGGACTCCAGCACATGGTTGAGGTCCCATGCTGGGCTCCAGTGGGTGGTTGTGGCACTTTTATAAAATAAAGATTAGAAAGATCTTTTACTGACTGCATATGCACTACATATTTGGGGTGGATTGAAACTAGTATTTTTTTTTAGCAGTCATTAAAGCTGCACAATTTGATCCAAAAAAATCACACTGTGCGATAACTGCGACATGCAAGTATGAGATGTACCAGTTGTATTCAAATGTATATCTAGGCTAAGGCTAAATAATGACACAAATAAATGTTTGCCAGTATTTATTTAATTCAATTATTATTGACAAATTCCCAACTCTCTCTATCTCTATAACCTGTAATAAATTGCAGCTTTTGCTGTAAAATACTTGCACAGGTCGACATTACTTCCACTTGTATATGGCATACAATGTCAATATCATAATGGCTCTTGTATTGAGAAGTGTCCTTAAAAAAAATCTGAACATTAAGCAAATATGACGGTGCTGTGGTTACCTGGCATAAACTGGCCCGATGTTGAGAAAAATACCCTGTTGGTTTTTTTTTTCTATTTGCTGTCCTAATCAGTTGTTTCTTGGGCCAAACTCAAATCAGTATTCAAACCTGCCGTCTACACATGCTGTGTTGACACTGGCATGGTATTCAGTGGTTTCACAATCAGTAAAGTGTGAATTATGGAAACAATCCAGCCCAAGTGTAAGAGGAAAACTGAACACTGGCATGGAGAGAAACCCCGTTGTGACAAAAAGAGCTGAAAATCAGTGGGAATCAAGTTTTCCTTAGGAGATTCAACAACTTACAGGGTACAGCATGTTGAAGGAGTACAATGTTAATAAGTGAAGGTCTGTATACAAGGATGGTGAGGGAACAGCTGCTAAGCTAATAGCTCCATTAATCCAAATTATGCACTGACGTGAGCAAAAAAAAAAAAGTTAAATGATTTAAAATAATGGCAGTATTTATAGAAAACGTCCTTATGTGACCTTGCCTGAAGATCTTGCCAAGTGCACAAGAATCCAGGTGTTACACGCTGCCCCCGGTGGTTAGGAGGGCTGAAATAAAACAAGTATGAAAAATAAGTATGATCTAACACTTGCTGTAAAAAGTTGTAGCAAGTGACATGACTCCCTCGGCATGAAAAAATGATAAAGATTTAGGTCAATGACAGGGTGACGTTCAATGTCCATACTTTTTCCAGTGAATTACATCATATGAATGGACTATGTTTTTGCCTTCTCTCTGGTGTTGTTACATTTTTAACTGGTATTGTTACATTTTAAACAGATTTGTTTTTGCAACAAAAAAAAAAGCCTTGACCTTGAATTAAATCTTGAACATTTTTTAATCCTGTGTATGACCCTCAGCCAGCTACTGTTATTTTTGGAAAACCATAAATAAAAATTATGAACTGACTCTGTCATTATAAGCGTTGATGATGCATGTAGCGTGCTCAGGCAATCTTGACTATTATTTGCATAGTTGATCTTCCATAGAAGAAAAAATATACTTTCCACTTAACCAAAGTCCACAGAGAAAAAAAAAAAATGCCTGGAAGTAATTTTTGCGCTATTGCTTTCTTTTCATTTTTACTAATCACCTGACACTCTCTAACAACAACAGAGTCAATGTTGAAGACTAAATGTTAAAGGTGTTCTATGAACTGTTAAACAGTGCTATAAATCATCGTGTCCTACATGTTTGCTTTCCACCTGAGAACATGAATAGTGTAGAGTTTATATACAATAGTTATGCCCTATTAACTGTTAATGTGGTGTGCTATGAATAAGAAAGTGATTTATACACACATACAGACACACTGCACAGCTTTTTTTTAATTATGTGTCACTCATTTGCTTGGGCAATATAGTATACTCACTGTAATTTCATAAGAATTCATACAATGTGTTTAATAAAACCTCTTGAGGTTATGTTAAGGTGTGGTCTTATAGGGTATTCAAATTAAACTTGTGAATAGTTGTTATAAAAAGTGCTTGTTACTTTGCTACTGGGAAATATGAATACCTAAGCTAGACAAGTTAAGCTTAGTTGTTTATGTAAAGGCACAGTGACGGGAAAGTCACGATATTTTACACGATATACAAATGTGACCCTGTCAAAAAAATAAATAAAAATAGGATCAATGCACTAAATCTCAGAAAAGCTGGATATTTACATGAGATAATATATTTTTTTTAATCAAGCCAAACCATTATGAGTTAATCATAGCTATTCTGATAATTTCCTAGAGAGCAAAGAACTCTCAGTTCCAATCCACCGCGAAACAGTTATTGTCATTGTCAGGAATCTGAAATCAGATGTGAGCATCCGTATGAACAGCAGTTCCAGTTTCAGTTTACTTACAAAGCCAAGTTCAAATTCTTATGAGTGCATATTAGGTGGACATCGAGCTGTGAAAAAGACCACGGAGTTCCAACTGCATCCCGAAAGCATCAAAGAATGCAGCATGCAGGACGAAAATGGAAAAACGTGCATCATTTCATAGTACTTTCTGGCCACGCCCCTGTCAGCTTTTCAATGCGTCTATTAAGTTGTCATTCATTTCCTATCTCACACATGATCAAATGCTTACCAGGTCTAATGAGATGACACGAGTAATTACTATGTCCGATAAGGACGCACCACACTCTTAGCAGGCAGTTATCATCAATTATCACTTGCTATGTTGTCTTTTTGTCGGGTGGGTTAGAATAAATCCTGCGACACGAACAATGCTTTTCATCACGGTGATGGTTTGAGGAATTTAACTCATGATTTATGTTAAATCCTTTGAACATGACTTGGACACACTGATAATCTGCTGCATATACTTCAAAAACACGTGATGGCCCTCAGTGACTACTAGTAGTAGCCTTGATGGGGGAGTGCCCTAATGACAGGTGGGAATTGGATGCAATGAGAAAATCGTGAAAAATCTCGAGAAAAATAATACTTGGAAAAAAGAGGCATGCAGTACAGTGCAAAAGTCTTGACCCTCCACTCATATCTTCATTCATTCATTCTTTTATCTTCAATACCACTTTTCCTGTACAAGGTCGTAGCTTGTCCCAGAAGCCGATCCCAGTAGGCTCTGGGCACTCAGTGGAATCTATTACTGTGTACTTTAGCCAATTAGCTTAATCTATTAATTAGTCTTTGGACTGTGGGAAGAAACCAGAGTAACCGGAGGAAACCCACCAAGCACGGGGAGAACATGCAAACTCCATGTACACAGATCTGAGGTGGGAATAGACCCTGGAGGTGCACAGCCACAGAGGCCGAAAACCACCACGCCACACCATTGTGCTGCCTCATATCTACAAATTAAAATAAATTCAATTCAATTCAATGTAATTTCATCTTAATTATGTTGATTCATTTAAAGAAAAGAGAACAAATGTTTACTTTAACAGGCTGCTTAAAGATTCAAAAATTGGTTGTTCATGTAACAACCTCAGCAGCAACCTCATTTCCCCTCTTGTCTGGTCCAACCACTCAGCATTCAACAACATCAGTATACTAACCACCAGCCTGATCAACTCTTATTATCTGCACCTGTTTCTCACTGGTTTATGCCTTAAGTTAGATGTTTTTTATTTTATTTTTATGATTGAATGATTCATTGATTTGTGTTAAAACGACTGTACAGAATTTGATATGAATACAGCAGAAATACAGTCATGTTTTTGTTTTTTCTTGCTTAATTGACATGCACACTGCAGCTATCTGAAAAAAAAAAAAAAACAATACAAAAGAAAGACCACAGTCAGACCTATAGACCATAGCATCATTTGGGTCTGGTGCATTGTCTAGTTTTTAGTCTATACTAAAAAATGGGCAGTACAGTATGTTGTGGCAATTGCAGCATGTCACAACACAACAGCATGGCATCTTGCTCAGGACTCATTACCTTGGCAAAACCCAAGTGAAAGCCTGTATGAGAACGTATGAGATCTCACCACTGTACCAAAGTTTTTTAAGATCTCCTCTTTTGAGCTCATGCAAGATGAAAAACTGATAATCTGTTATTTGGAATCAGTTACCAAGGAAAAGATTGTTGGATTACAATGGTAATTTTATCTTTGTTTTAGTCCCAGCATGCATCTGTACAAGGACAATAGAGTATCCAGATGAAGACAATCAATTAGGACAGCACACGCTCATTTATACATTAAAGCAGTTTAGCAATGTCAGTCCACCTACTGGCATATTGTCAGGAGCTAGGACAACCCAAATAAACCAGAAAAAATCCACTCAGACACAGAGAGAAACTCAAACACAGCAACACGGTGATGCCTTACTCCCGGATTTTAGTATCTAATAATACAATGAGAATGAAAAACAGTGAATGAAGGCAATGAAGCTCATGAATTAATGACCCACCCACCCCGAATTATTACACATTTTTGAAGTTGTTAATTGATTGAATGATTTTTTATTCATTTTAATATTCTGATATTTCAGTGTTTAATTCATTTCAGTCAATGATTTGTTTAAATATTATAAGGATTTCATTAGTTCAGCATGCGAACTTGACTCTCCTATATTTTAAGTAAAAATTCATTAAACTGACCTATCAGTTATAAAACTAAAGTCATGAATAGAGTTAAAGTCCTTCAGGTAAGGTTGGAAATTAGCTCAGTCTTCTGGCTTTAAAAGGTTCACTTTTGTAATTGTTATTTTTATTTGCAGCAGCCTCAGACAGAAGCACCTCTGTTCCACTCTGTTCCATGATCTGCATAAACTAGGATGTGTTTAATGTATATTAGATGTATATGATTGTAAACTTCATAAATCAGACGCTAAGGCGGTCATACTTCATTCCATGCACTTAAACCTGCAGTTGTGTCGCTGAAACTTTGGTGAATAAAAGCAATGGTGTGCATGTGTTTGCAAATTACAAAGATGGTGGTACGGATACATTTACTTATTTATTTCTAGTTATTTTCGGTCAGTTTTCTAAGAAAGAAATTTTACATTCTTAGACATTCTACATTCCACGTTGCTAGTAATTACTGTAGTGACTGAAAATCTTTCAATGCAGGCACCACTGATGTCAAACAGTTTCCTCAAACAGCCAACGTGGAACACATAGTCTTTTGAAGGAAGTTGTTTGGGATATTGCTGAGAATCTCCTGAATCTGTGTCCTCCATTGTGTAAGGCTTTGTCCTGTACACTTCCTCTTATGTTTAGTTCCAAGGGAAAATATGTGTGTGTGTGTGTGTGTGTGTGTGTGTGTGTGTGTGTGTGTGTGTGTGTGTGTGTGTGTGTGTGTGTGTGTGTGTGTATGTGTGTGTGTGTGTGTGTGTGTGTGTGTGTACACCAATCAGATATTATATTATGACCTTAGTAGTTCCCCATTTGGCCACCAAAATAGCAATGTAGCAATGCACTACAGTATGTATTCTGACACCTTTCTATGGGACCCAGCATTTAACCTTTTAGCAACTCAAGTTACGGTAGCTCTTCTATTAGACAGAATTACACGGGTCAGCCTTCACTCCCCACGCGCATCAATGAGCCTTGGCAGCCTGTGACCCTGTCACCAGTTCACTGGTTTTCCTATCTTGGATCACTTTTGGTATGTCCTGAACACTGCCACATCCCACAAGAGCTGAAGTTTTGGAGTTGCTCTGATGCAGTCATTTAGGCATCAAAATTTGACCCTTTTGACTGTAGCTACAGTTACAATACATCATTCCAATGATGCCTGAAAGTGGGTGGGTTTTATTAGGCAGCAAGTTAACATTTTGTCCCTAGAGTTAGAAGCAAAAAATAAATAAAAAATTCAAACATGACTTTAGACCTAGATCTACTTCAGATACTCACAGTGATGCTCAGCAGCAGGATTTATGAAATGAAAAAATTATAAAAACAAAACAAAACAAAAACAAAGTATATATATATATATGGAAAATTTTTGTCACCCCTTGATAAATTTTGGTATTTTTTTTAATTGAAAAGATGTTAACACAGTTTATCTTCCAGTCTATCCTGAAAATGTTCAGCACACATTGGAGCATAATTACTTATTATGTCATAACTTGAACAAAGATAAAAAATAAAAACATTATTGTGGCACTATGCAAAAGTTTGGGCACCCTACATAATCAGTACTTAGTAACACCTCCTCTGGCAGATATCACAGCTTGCAAACGCTTTTTACAGCCAACTAAAAGTCTTTCAATTCTTGTACTTGGGATTTTCTCCCATTATTCCTTGCAAAAGGCTTTTAGTTCTGTAATATTCTTTGGTTGTCTTGCATATACAGCTCTTTTAAGATCTAACCACAATTTAAATGATGTTTAAATTAGGGGACTGTGATGGCCGTTCCAAAACCTCCAGCTTGCGTCTCCTGAGGTACTCCATAATGGATTTCGAGGTATGTTTAGGATCATTGTCTTGTTGTAGAAGTAAGCTGACAACACTTTGCTATCTTCTTGTAGCCTTCTCCAGCATTGTGGGCATCAATAACTTTCATTTTCAGAGCATTACACAGCTGCTTAGAGAAACCCATGGTTGTTGAGTGTCTGCAAGTATGTGCACAAGGTTTGAAGAGTCAAAGTATTTGTAAAGCTTTGAAATTGGAATTTACTAATGACAGCTGTTGCCATGCATCAGATCTAACGAGCTGATTAAGGTCTGAAACCTTGTAAAAAAGAATCGGAGACTCTAGTTCTTTTAGGGTGCACAAACATTTGCACAGTGCCATAATAATGTTTTTATTTTATGTTGTTCAATTATAAAAATGTTCAATGTATGGCATAAGAAGTAACTATGCATCAGTGTTTGCTGAAAATATTGTGCATTTTTTCCATCTCCAACAGAGACTGTGTTAACATCTTTCCTAATTAAAAAATCACCAAAATCTGTTATTTATCAAGGGGTGCCTAAACTTTTGCATAAGACTGTATTTAATCCTCAAAAGTTGCATTTGATGATATTTCAGGCTTTTTTGTATTCCTTATCCTTTGTGTGATCTGACGGTTATTAAAATTTAGAAAAACCCAAATGAAAATAGAGATAACATCAGCATGCTTTGGCCATTTTCTTTGCTTGACAAAGAGCAGAAATAATAAAATGCTGGCTTGTGCGGATTTTTAATATCTTTGATTTGGCCCTGCATTCCATTCTGTTTTCCTTGGTGTTATATCCAATAGCTAAAGCCCTGAAAAACCTATTTCTGGACAAATAAAACATGCTCGGCCTGTCTTACTTTAGTACCGGCTACATGAAGAGCGGCACGGTTTTATGGTCTCTAATGAACTCACAACAAACCGAAATACTTCCAGATCCACAGTTAAAGCTATATCTGCAGCTCTGGGTTGTGACTGACCTCCGAACATGGGTGGGATGCAGTTTTTGTCATGAGAATATTTAGAGAAGCCATGTGCTTTTCTCTCAGCTGCAGACAAAACAACAGGATTTACAGCGAATCCGTTCCAATGCAGGCCTGTTTCTTTTTACATAATCTATAGCGTAAATATAAACCTCCGTGACTTCTCATAACAGCACATTAGGTACGGTCGTTATGGTTACATGGCCGGTTGACACAAAATGCTCGATGGAGATTGCAGATAATGTATGTTCAGCTATGACATTTCCTTTTATTACTCAATAATACACTTTTTATTGTAACTGTACTCTGGTGCTGCCACTTTTTCTGTAACATTAATATAGAGTTTATTATATGTGTGTGTGTGTGTGTGTGTGTGAGAGAGAGAGAAAGAGAGAGAGAGAGAGAGAGAGAGAGAGATGCAAGCATTGTATGTGACCTTTTACTTACTGGTTATATAAATCTTTCTTACTTTAACTACTATATACATAATATGCAAACAAAGGATGACATGTAGTCTCTTTACCAAGAGAGAGTATGTATTACATTTTCTATGCAATAGCTATTATGCTACACCTTATATATTTCTGTGCCTCAGGGCTGTCATTTAGATCCAGGAAGGTGTGGCAGCTACTGAACATGCTACACCCTGACTGCTGGATTATGGATAAATAAAGTCAAGTAAGGTTGGATGTTTCTCAAACATCTAATTAAATGATAACAATGCAAAAGAATGGGTTTAAAATGCAATTTGTTATGCCTTAATGTATGTTTTGGAAAATATTATATTTCAAGAAAATGCAGTACTGTGCAAACGTTTTGTGCCACCACTATTTCTTCATATTAAATGTAATTAAATAACGTAGATTAAATGAAAGAAATTGGAACAAATGTTTTACTGCAACTGGCTGCAAAGTTCCTAAAGAATTAAACAAAACAAACAAAAAAAATATGCAACAACTTTAGCAGCAAACTCATTTCCCCTCTCGTCTGTTCCAAGTGCACATCATTCAGCATCAGCAGTATATTAATCACCGGCCTGAACATCTGTCATCATCTGCACCAGTTTCCCACTGGTTCATGCCTTAACTTGGATACTTGGATGTTTTTATGCATAAATGATTCATAGGTCACTGTGAAGCTTCGCAAACAAAAAACGTTAACAACCTCTGAAATTGGTCACAAACAGGAACCGAAAAAGAGAGACAAAAACTTGGCAAAAAAGTCTGACTTTTGGAAGCAAAATATGAAGAAATGAGGGGTGGGTGAAATTTTGTTCCTAGGGTATGTATTAAATGCTTCTTAGACTTTTTTTTTTTTTTTTTGCAAAATCATATAAAATGCTTTTTTTTTTACTCAGTTTGAAGTTTTGTACTATATGATGTTTACATGTATCAAGGTATAAAGGTATAATACCTCATACATTCAATTCAGTTCTATTTGTATAGCAGTTTTAACAGTGGACATTGTTGCAAAGCAGCTTTAAAGAAATAAACATTCTGGATATAAATTGAAATTTATGTTGCTCTGTATGTGTGGTAGTCTGTGGAAGAGAACAAAAACAGAAGGATGTAGCTCTGGTTGAAACAGCACTGGTTTAGCCTTGTCCATATTATAAAAGACAGATGTGGGAAAAGCACAACCAACTGCACATAGTCCCAGCATCTGCATTGTGCAAAATCTTCATATGTATCGGGAGAAGTAAAACCTATGATCAGTCACTTACACAGTTTATAGTAAATGTACCGCAGTTTAAATGTGAAAAAATTCTTAACAATTCACACAAACCATTTTTGATTGAATTAGATATGAAAAGTTATGAAGTTTAAGGCTAGGAGTGGATTTATTATACATATTCTTTCACGCAGCTTCATACTGTATATACAAAAATAATGAAATCTTATACACCTTTTTTATTTTATTTAAAATTTTAAAGGATTAAAAGCTGTTTTTTTCTCACTAAAATAAATTATTGTAATTTAAAATGTTATAAAATTGTATATTATTTGTATTGTATTCATATTGAAGTTTCATATGTTCTCCTTGTGTCTATGGTAAAGTATATGAATTTCCTCCAGTTTAAAAAAAAGAAAAAAGCCAGCAAACGCTCTGTAGTCAGTAATCAATGAACATGACAGAACTGCAAACAGTCGATACACTTGGCACCCTTGGTGATATGGTTGGACTTTCTTCAAATATACACAAATTCAGTGATAAGAATAGATACAAACTCCAGACAAATCCATAACTCCAAACTCAACCTGGAGAGCATTTCATACAACTTATTTATATATTTATTTATTCTTTTTGTTTGTTTGTTTGTTTGTTTGTTTGTTTGTCTGTCTGTCTGTTTGTTTGTTTGAGAAAGTTGAAACCGTATTAAGTATAATCTGGTTTTCATTTTAGGTTAGAACTAATTCTCTCAAAAGAAAGTGCAGACTGTAGGTATACACAGCGTTCATAAATATTGCATGTAACAAACTAGGCATAAAATCCATGAAACATGGTTTGCAGTATATATACTGTATATATAGTGCTGTAAAAAAAAAACAAGAGACCATTGCAAAAAACATTAAATAAACATTCTTAGATTCTTACATGCGCATGTATTGGTGAGTAAACAGTTTTGTTCATTTTCTGTGAACTGCATACAATATTTCTCCTAAATTCAAAATATAACTATTGTTATTTAGAGTGTACAGTACATAAGATCATGCAGTATTTGTAAAGCTTTAATAACTCAAATAAAGCAAAATAAAGCTAATAATTTGTAAGCAAATTGTGTTATGCTTTGGCTAAATAACGTTAAGAAACCCGATTTGCAATTACAGCTTTCATGCATTTCGGCATGCTCCCCACCAGTTTTTCACATTGCTGTTGGGTAACTTTATACTACTCTTTTTGCAAAAAGGCAAACAGCTCAGCTTTGCTTGATGGTTTGTGACCTTCCGTATTCCTCTTGATGACATTCCACAAGTATATACTTCCTAGTTTAATTACGTGAGATCATGGATGATACAGTGGTCCAGGTTCCCGGTTTGATCCAGAGTGTAGGTTTATATCTATTCAAAGAGTTTCTTTGTGTCTATATGGATTGATTCTGGTTTTAGTTAAACTAACAGTCTAACTACTTATTACAATAGTATACATAAGAAGAAGGAGAAAACAACCAGACCGAAATGTAGAAAACACAGGACTGACGGATATGGACTCAATACATTGGTGGAAAAGCAATGCAGAAGAGTGTCAGGTGAGTTTTAGATTAGGGAATGGTTATACATACATGGACATGGAGAAAAAAAGCCAGTTTTTGCTGGACTCATTAAAATAAAAAGGAAAAAAAAAAGTAAGAAATATTGCAACACTGCTAGCTCTATTACTAGTCATAAAGTCATTCTTGTTAGAATAAATCATATGCTGTACTGTATATTCATGTTATTCAAACAGCAACAACTGGATCTATTTTGAATAAGATCTCAAGTATCAGCTGCTAGGACAAAATCAGATGTTGATCAAATATACACAGTCCAAAAGAAATAGGGAACATGCTGTTGCCCAAGTTGAAATCTCCAAATTTGTAAAATTAATTAATTAATTAATTAATAAATAATAATAATAATAATAATAATAATAATAATAATAATAATAATAATAATAAATACAAATAAAAAAAATTGAGAGCTTTGGTAATTGAAGGGTGACTACACCACAGGTGTGTGTGTGTATGTGTAGAAATGCTTTACTCTCAATTTGGGGGAAAGAAACACAGACTGGACTGTGATGGCACATCTAAGAGTTGTGAAAGGTTTTCTGAAGAGAAGGTGATGATAAGTGTTCAAGATGAAACTGCATGGGGAAGGTGAGGGAACGAGTGGCAGGTGATAGGCAGCTGGAAATCTGCCTGTGTCTGGTGAGATTTTGGAAACAACAAGGCTAGAAGATACAAAAAAATGTGCATTTCATATCACTTGATTACACACACACACACACACACACACACACACACACACACACACACACACACACACACACACATTATTAAACCCTTATTAATCTCCCATTTGCCTTTTGTTTTGCATCATCTAGAAGTGAGGTGAGGTGCTAGAGAATGATCTACTGTACGTTTCATCTCCAGCTAGCTCTAAACTCTAAACGCTTCCTGTGCAGGTTTCTTTTCATGAGCGCTAATAAGCTTAGATCTGTCAGGTGCTCAGGTTTGGATCTCCGGCTCAGCCCACGGTAATCCTGGCTTTGATGATACACAGTGTGCTGAAAGGAAATGAAGGGTCTTGTGAAGGACCTATCACCGGGCCTACACAGGAACAATGAGACCAGGACTGGGTCTTTGTCTTTTTTTTTTTTTTTGCATTTTTTTTTTTTTTACCATTTTAGCATTAGCTGGTTCATTCCGACTAAATACGGTGGTAAATATAGGCAGATGAACATACATGGATAAGGTGTTGTACCAGTTTGCCTCAGGTGCATTAACGCACGAACACAGACATTTGGGTAGAGTGGGGCGAGAACAGACTCAATCAATACCGTCTCCACAGAGAGCAGCTGTTGGCCAGGATGTTGAGCAGCACTCTGCTGTCGCTATGGCGACAGCGCCGGCTTCGACAGCTGGACGAGGATGGTGTATGTGCGCACATATGAGTGTGTGTGTGTGTATGAGTGTGTGTGTGTGTGTGTGTGTGTGTGTGTGTGTGTGTGTGTGTGTGTGTGTGTGTGTGTGTGTGTATATGTGTTGATGATTAATCTGTGTTCACCACTTTCCACTGCAGTGTATGTTCTCATCCCCCATGTGCCATATTGCTTCAGCTAGAACAGAAAGAGGAGCCAGAGCCTGTATAGGCTCTAAATTAATTTAGGGTTGACATCGATCTAATCAGTTGCAACCTTGCATGCAGAAACTGCTGAAACAGCACCGTGGTGTGCTCTGTATTCACTGAAGCACCCTACAGTAACTGATCCTACATGTGGCTTTGTTACCCTCCAGAAATTTACATCTTGTAGCAATACGTACATTTTCTCTGTAATTTCTGTAAAGTTTTATTTATTTATTAACAGCAGTGTCATCATAATTATCACTCATCTAAGATATTTAGACCTATATGTCTTACTGTAGTGCATATTCTGCAATTGTTGTGAAAGTACAGTATGCTTGTTAACAGAACTGATACTATACAAATTAATTTTAATAATTGCTGTTACTTTGTAATCTTCTTACAAAATTATTAATAGATTTAGAAAACAAAAAAACAAATTAAAGGCCTGAGTAATTATTAATACAGGACAAAAGAGATATTGCATGTGTAAATTTCTCATAAAATTTATTTCTTCACTTTTATAGAAAAATCTGTGTCCATCAGTACCAGGAATCAAAAATTCAGAAGATGTTGTCAATGACACATGAGTCAGCATTGGCCCACCATTGCCATTGGTTTCATAGTCTGACAACTTATCGCATGTAACCAGTTGCTCAGAAGTGGTTGTCATCAGTGAGGAATAATATAATATAATATAATATAATATAATATAATATAATATAATATAATATAATATAATATAATATAATATAATATAATACAATGCGGCACGGTGGTGTAGTGGTTAGCACTGTAGCCTTACACCTCCAGGGTTTGGGTTCAATTCCCAATTCCAGACTTGATTCCCGCCTCTGTGTGCATGGAGTTTGCATGATCTTCCTGTGCTTGACGGGTTTCCTTCCACAGTCCAAAGACATGTAGGTTACACTAATTGTTGTTCCCAAATTGCCCATAGTGTGTGTGTGAGTGTGCCATGTGATGGATTGGCACCCTTCGCCTCGTGCCCTGGATCTTCTGAGATGGGCTCCAGTCCCCCGTGACCCTGCATACAGGATAAAGCTGTATAGATGATGAGAGAGAGAGAGTGAGCTAATATAATGTAATAATATATATATTTAAAAATGTAATCTACAATTAAGAAAGAATGCTAGCGTCTTGAAACCTGAATGCCCTTATATGAGAACATATATTTCCTCCCAACTATATTGTCTATATATCCTTGTACAATACTCATATTAGAATAGTTAGGTATAATTCTTTTGCCAAAATAATTTTTTAAGTTCATAGTTATCAGGTGCTAATAAAGAGAACCAATGAGGACAAAATTAAACCTAAAAAAAACATCAATCAAAAGGGTTGAGAGATTCTGACACTGAGTACTTTTTATAGATTTTTTATTAAAAGAAAGAACAATATGCATCTTCATACAGCGTTAAAGACTTGCAGTGATGGTGCCTCAAAACCCTCAAAATTGCACTGACAGTTTTATTTTTATTTTTATTTTTTTATGAGAAATATGACCCAACACTGGGGGAACACTCAGATATAAGACAATAAGAATTTGTTTTTGGCAAAAGCCACTCTATGCATGTGCCAAGTGCAATTTCAGGTCAGTTAGGTCAGTGGAGATGTTCAGTAAAAATGTATTCACACAACTTGTAGCTTTTTTTTTCATTCAATGCAAATGTTCCAGTGCTAAACCGATGTCTTGATTCCAATAATAATAAAAGGATTCCTTTCTCAATTTATGCTGCACTTTTAAGGTTTTATATTCGACTTGCCTCATAGAATATGTGATCTCTTAGCCCAAGTCATAACTATGAGTTTCTTTTTTAATGACATGGCTCATGCATATGCTTAGAAATGTGCTTTTATGAAAGCTTTCATTAGCATGGAATGAAAATTCCAATGCAAACAACCCGCTAAATAAAGAGATGTTTAGAGCAAGAATGTTGTAAAGATCAAATATGATGAAAAAAAAATGTCATCTTGTTTAGCCTTGACTAGGCATATACTGGCACTGTTTTCAAAGCATTTGAATCATTTGATGATAAACTAAGCTCAGCTTAGCGAATGAGCCTGGTCAAATTAATAACTTATTTAATTAGATTTTTGGGGGAAATTCCAACGAACACAAATGATTTTGTCGGCCTTAATAAAATGATAATTATAAAATAATTAATACAATTAATTATTTAAAAAAATTTAATGGCTTTTCCTTTTTATTTACCCATTCATAACTTTTGTTGTGATCATGACTAATTGTTACAAATTAGTAATGATGTAACTATGTTGCCAAGGATGAGCACTCTAATTTATTATTTTTTTTATTTTTCATTAAATAACGTCATTAATAGGTCAACTGGTTAATCAGTCTCAGAGTTCATGTGAATTCAGTGTGAATCAGGATGTTTAATTCCAATTTCTAATGTATTTTATGTACATCAATTTAATATACACCCACCAGCCACTTCATTGGGTACACCTTGCTAGTTCTGGTTTGGACCCCTTTTGCCTTCCGAGCTGCCTTGATTCTTCCTGGCATAGATTCAACATGCTGGCAATATTCCCTAGAGATTGTGGCCCATATTGATAGTATCATGCAATTGCAGCCGATTTGTCGACTGCACATCCATAATGCCATAAAGTTCCACCACATCCCAAAGGTGCTCTATTGGATTGGGATCTGGTGACAGTGGAGGTCATTTGAGCACCGTTTGAGATGATTTTATCTTTGTGACATGGCACACTGTCCTGTGACCATTTATGACCATAAAATGTTGGACATGGTCAGTAACAATACTCAGGCAATGCTCAACTGGTGCTAAGGTGCCCGAAGTGTGTCAAGAAAATATCCTCCACACCACTGTACCACCATCAGCCTAAACCATTGATACAAGCCAGGATGGAGCCATGCTTTCATGTTATTTGTGGGAAATTCAAACCCTACCATCTGAATGTTGGAGCAGAAATCGAGACTCATCAGACCAGGCAACTTTTTTCCAGTCTTCTATTGTCTAATTTTGGTGATCCCATGTGAACTGTAGCTTCAGGTTCTTGTTCTTAGCTGACGAGAGTGGCACCTGGTGTGGTTCAATGCTGCTGTGGCCTATCTGCTTCAAGGTTCGACATGTTGTGCATTCATAGATGCACTTTGTTACTTGAGTTATTTGAGTTACTGTTCGTATCAAAAGACGTTTTCATCCAAAGAAGTGGATATTTAATCTTTTTCAGACCATTCTATGTAAACCCTAGACCCTTCACCCTCAATTATGTAGAAGCATAATGAGATCAAATGTAAGGATGTCAGGAGAAGGGTGTTTGCCTGTAAAGTCTGTAAAAAATGGAAATGTCTTGAACCATGTCCACATGCCTAAATGCATTGAGTTGCTGTCATGTGGTTTGATATTTGTGTTAACAAACAGTTGAATAGGTGTACCTAATGGACTGGCTAGTGAGTGTACATTAAAATTAGAGCTGAGGCTAAACTGTAAACCATTCTTAAACTTTTCCCAAACTTTGTGGAAATTCTTCTTCATTTGCAATCGTGCGAAGGCACAGGTCCAGTTGCTAATTATGTTATTTAGCTGGAAAGTCAAAGAAACTTGACGCATCATTAAGCAGTGGTTATGCTTAATAGTAAGGTCCAGAAATCATCATATTATCATTCTGAATTAATGCTTTCATAGCAATTAACTAATACATGCACTAATCCTTAGCCTGCGATGTCCACGGTATACCCAGACTCATGCCCAGCCTCAAGTCTCCAGGGGTAAGCTCCAGCCCCCCCGCAACCCTGTATAAAAAGGTATTAAAGGGGGATAGACTATGAGATGAGATGAGACTAATCTTTAGCTCATCACTGAATAATTAAGTGCAGTTTAGTTTAACAACCAAATGGCTGAGCGATGTGTGGTATGCCTGTAAAATATCATCATGATAACCTACTTCTGCATAAAACTGTTTATTATTCCCTAACACAATACATTTTACATACAAGTTACATATTAGTATTATTATCAGCTCGGGTATGAACCATAATTGTATATAGTGTTTTGAAACTAAATGGACAGTATTTACATAATGAATAATAAAACTGATAATTATACTGCAAAAGTCTAAAGAGCTACTGGTGAGTTCAAGACATGTGGGACATTTTAAGCTCCTGTATGTTTTATGTTTTAAAATGTAATTCAAAGTCAGATCTAAAAACTTGGTTCTCAGTCTCAGGATATTGATCCATTTAAACGCAAAGTATGAATTATGAATATATAAATAGTTGTTATGGCTCAATTATTGTGTCAGGAAAAATAAAAAAAATGAAAATACAAAAAAGGCCTCAAATTTGCTGAACTTCCACTATAATTTGTGTTAGCCTACAGTAGATTGTTCCCAAATGCACCATTCACAGTGTAAATGATGTGTAATGATACTGCAAGCCACATGCTTTAGTAATGAGCTACCAGCTGGATGTTAATGTATATGATTAATTTTTCAGTAAGGAACGGTCCATACATTTAATTAATGATTATTTAATACATTAATAAATCACGGAACAATTGAGCTTATTGTAGTGGTTGATAATGATCTAAATGATTTTACCTTGTATCAATGCTAATTCCATAAAAAGAAAAAAAAACACACAGACACTTTTTTTTTTCTTGAACTTCTTGAGGTTGTGTAAATCCCATTAGTCAGTTCAGTTTATACTTTATTTTATGGCAACTTCAGAAAATTCCAAAAAGTCAAATACAGAAAAGTGAATGAGTTAAGAGGGAGAGACTGAAGGGGAAAGGGAATACAGTGCAACGAGTGCATGAAGTAAGAAGGAGGGACAGAAAGAGAGAGAGGAGAGAGAGAGAGAGAGAGAGAGAGAGAGAGAGAGAGAGGTGTTTCGACTCACATTCCACTATCATTTGCCCCCTTGAAAAAAGAGGAAAGAAAAAAAAACAGGGGGGTATGCCATACACACAGGGCTACTGTCTGGTTTCTATGGAAACGGCAAGACTATTATCGTACCTTGCCATTCATTATGAAAGGACTTTCGTTGACGGAGAGGACTGGATGGAGGGGGGCAAAGGAGAGAGAGAGAGAGAGAGAGAGAGAGAGAGAGAGAGAGAGAGAGAGGGAAAGAGAGGGAGAGAAAACGAATGAGTGAGGAAACCCTTTTTGGAGCTCACAGCTGGGAAACGGTGAGAAAGAAGATGATTTAAACAGTTCAGATCAAAGTATGGAATGCTTTTAGTGCGTATAGCAAAGATTAAGTCATGCAAGCACTTTTTAAATGACTTGACCATAGATTGTTTTTTTTTTTTTTTCAATTCGCAGATGTTTCAAAAAGGACTGAGTGGAGTTACTCTACTGCCATGAAAAGAAAAAAAGGGTTTCTTTAATAAGGTTCTGGAGATTTAACATACTATAGACTTGTCATTCTTTGTTCCTTCTTTGTAAATGCTGAACAGGTGGGCTTTGACCAGTCCCGCTCTTTTCTGGACCATGGAGGCCATGCTGCCTCCTGGGACGCTCAGTCTGACACATAAAAAGCCAGAGGGGTGAAAGAGAGAGAGAGAGAGAGAGAGAGAGAGTTATAAAGAAAGTGACAGAGTAAAAGAGAAAGAAAGACAGAGAGGGAGAGAGAGGCTGCAAAAGACAAGAAAAATGTTAGC
Organism: Clarias macrocephalus; assembly: GCA_011419295.1. Lineage (NCBI taxonomy): Eukaryota > Metazoa > Chordata > Actinopteri > Siluriformes > Clariidae > Clarias > Clarias macrocephalus. Next base: position 176,791 of record JAAGKR010000026.1, on the reverse strand, counting down.
AAAGAAAAGCACTATACACGTGTACCTCTGCATAGCAGACGCCATCGTTCCACCCAATATTTGTAGAAATGTTTTGTAGGGAAGTTTTATTGTTTGATATCATACAGTACGAATGACATTATTGAACCCCTTTATCTGGTGCAAAACTTGAAGAAACACAGAATGCACTTTTTGCAAAAATAATTAACCTAGACAGGGGAATAACTTTATATGGTAACTTTACTGACATCGGTTTGCAAAATAAAAGACAAACAAGAAAAGCACACAAAAAAGTTAAAGTGTTGAGGTGTATATGTAGTTTGCCTTTATTTCCCTCTTCTTTGCTGCATATTAATCAAACGAGATTTAGGAATATATATCTCAGGAGACAGAAATAGCACTAAACAAAGAAAAGGCAGATACTGTACAGTACATGATATAGTGCTATACCTTGAGAAGGCAGTCGGAAACCTGATACTAGTACTATGCTGGTATTAAAATTTCAAGCATAAGCATGAAGCAGGAACCCATCAGAGATTACCCTAATTGCTCTGTCTCTGCAGTGTTGTATACCACTTCTTCCCCGAAAAGGTAAAGTTAATACTATGATGTATTAAAAATCCATAATATCGAGTTAACATTCTGTGAATTCTCCTTCCCCTTCCACACTGAAAACCCCGAAACTGTTCACAGAGATGAAATTTACATGAAGACTACAGCTGACATATTGATTTCTCGAGCACCGGCTCGTGGGATGTTCACCGCTTCCACTCCTGAGACCATGCTGTTGAAAATATTCCAGGTGTCTATTAAGATAACCTGCCATATTTATTCTACCCAGTTATTCTATTGTTCGCACGCCCACGCGCACACAGCAGGGCTTGCAGGGTGTTTGTCTGGCAGTTATGCCTGTAGAGGCTGGCTCGTCTCAGCTCCGCTCTGTAAAGTAGGGCAAAAGCCATTTGAGGACAGGGAGAGAGAAAGAGAACGAGGGAACGAGCACGAGGGAGGGAGGGAGGGAGGGAGGGAGGGAGTGAGAAATGAAAAGAATGCGAACGAATGTGAGGATTAAATAGTTCAAACTGCTACCACGGTCCGGGATATTTCCAGCGATATTTTTTTTTTTCGAGTAGGGTTCCACCCACTCAAACACATCTCATCTTGTACACAGCAAGGGCACAAATAAACACCACAACTCACGTACGTCATTCCACAACAAGCTCAGCATGGCTGTCTGTCTTTTTGTGGCCGTTTTCGCTCCTTTACAAGGTGGCTCTGAGGTGCACCTCTGCTAGATCCTTACTCCAAACTTCCATGCAATACGCTGTGTGACTCACCGTCCACTTTCCCGCCGTTTTTTGCCTCAGTGGGTTTTTTTTTTTCCAATGGCAAGAACAAAATGGCAAGAACAAAAACTGAGACGCGTTTAATGTTTATATGCAGGGTTTGTTGAAGTGCCCTGAAAAAAAAAAAACTCTTCAAACATCTTGTAAAAATATAATTTCTGCTTGTGGATATTCGGAATAATATTACAGGAAATAATAAAAATGATCGCAGTAATGTGCACATTCATGGGTAGATCTGCTTAGCAATGGTTACATTTTAGAAAATCATTCGGGGGGGGGGGGGGGGGAGAGAAAAGTTTTGGTGTTTCATACTTTGTGCCAGATTTACATTTGCATATTTTTTGCTGTAATTCAATTGCTCTTGAAAAACTCCAGGGAGAATATCGCTAACGCTAAGCTAATGCGCCAAAAATCGTCTATTAGTGAAACTTTAGCAAGCTAGAAATAGTCCTAATAATAACTTGCACAACAAGAAATGATATCCAGGAGTACAGAAATATATATTTAAAAATATATTATTTTATCCCTAAGGTATCTATCTATCTATCTATCTATCTATCTATCTATCTATCTATCTATCTATCTATCTATCTATCTATCTATCACATACTCATTATATAATTGAAACAGCATTATTTCTATGTATATCCATGTACAGATAATATTCCATCATTTTGCTTCATGCCATACATCCAAATGGAGCAGACGATAGAAAGTGTACTGTAAGGGTCATGGCTTATTTTTCGGTTTTTCTGGTTTTTCTCTTACTCCTCAAACTTGTGCTCATCAGGATGTACTCTAAAACATGCAGTTAAACTAGTGTAAAACATTTTGCAATAATGACATCACACACCAACACACACACACACACACAGACATACACATCAGTGTAAGTCAATTCTTTTAGGTGTGTGAGTCAGGGTGGTGTATGTGTGTGTATTGGACCATGTGCAACACTGAAATCATACAACTTATGGAAGTGTGTGTGTAATGGGATTCTGGTGGAGTGTGAGACAGTTCGGTGCTGCGGTAAAATCTGGGCGTTTCCAGTCCAGGGTGGGACTGCAGACCAAATACTCACTGGAACAGAGAGAGAGAGAGAGAGAGAGAGAGAGAGAGAGAGAGAGAGAGAGAGAGAGGTATGGCTTTAAATGCTGATGCCTTGAAAACCAGAGTCAGGACACAGTCTGTGGCTGTACTGTGTTCAATACTTATACCCAAAGCGAAGGACAACCCCACCCCCCACATACACACACACACACACACACACACACACACACACACACACACACACACACACACACACACACACACACACACACACACACACACACACACACACACACACACACACACACACACACACACACACACACACACACACACACACACACACTGATCCAGTGTATTAGAGTTTCGATTCAGGCTGAGGAAGAGGACAATCACTAGAACAATGGAGACAGCTCTCCCACACTCCAACTCTACTCTACTCTACTGTACTGCTCTCTCTCTCTCTCTCTCTCTCTCTCTCTCATACACACATTAATCTCACACATATACTAGAGCATATATACTGCACTCCACTGTTATGGAGATATTTGTGCTGCAGCATTCTTCCCTAAGTCTCTATACTATATCATCTCTCGCTGTCATGACCCATTGTACTATTCTATTCTCCTTGTAGTAAAGTAGGGCGATGGAAAGATCCGCATTCATGCATACACTCACTCTCTCTCACACACACACACACACACACACACACACACACACACACACACACACACACACACACACACACACACACACACACACACAGAGAGACAAATGGTACATGTTATATCAGTAACGGTAACATCCAGTAATATCCAGAATATTGCATAGTGACCAATATTCGAGATCAAAACGCTGGGAGCTAAAAATAATTTCCCCATTTCTCATCTACTTAACTAACGAGTGGGATGAGAAGAATAATTACTAAGATTAGCACTGTAATTAAATATTCCAGCTACAAGTTTGAGAATGTACCTCGGAAAAGGTGCATTATTATGCTTTTTTTTTTTTTTATGCTGTTGAATAAAACATGCCTTGATACAACAACTAAAAGCTGCTTTTACAAAAGTGCTACCTTGGCAACGTGGATGGTAAGCATAAAATTGAATTAAAATAATATTAGTAGTAGAACAAGTTAGTAGTAGTAGTAGGGTATTAAATATTATTGTTTGCTGTAATAACACATGTCCTGTACTTTATAAAGACAAGACAAGGCAGCCTTAGTGGCTGTGTTTCATTCACTTCCTTTCTGACTCAAAAGAAGTTTTCCGCCGAAGGGAGCATGCGCCGTAGGGCACTAGACAGGAAGAAAAGGTGTCGTTTGGAACCGAGCCGTGGCGACAGAACTCCATCTTACGCAGCAGGCCCACGAATCACATGCACACGCAGGGACAGGCACATGAAAGGCGCCATGCTGCCTCGACTCGAGCACACTGATACGTCGATACGCTCAACCGCATCAGTACATGCGCATCATGGCAGCTGGCAGCTTTTGTCGAACATTTTTACCACGCAACATACAGTAGCTATCTGAAAATGAAAAAAATTAATAAATAATTAAGCCTTTTATGATCATTAAAGGTGTACCTAAGGTTGTTCGCATCTGTTGCATAAAAAGCGATTAGGACATGGGGGAAATAAAATAAATAAAAATCCAAAATTATATATTTTGTTTATAAATATTTATGATAAACATTTTTGTACACTATTTCTATCAGTAAAAAAGTAAGCTATGAACAAGACTCTTATTGTGCATAATACTGTACGTCCAGCAGGAGCGACTTTATCAGATGGACGACGCTGTGGAACTGAAACCTAAACACAGATATTTTGTCCTCCAGAGTTGGACAATTCTACTGGAGTGACTTTGGTAAGACAATGTCTTAATGTCTCACATGGGACTGTATAAAGTTTAAAGATGGTCATAATTAAAGAAACAGTTCGCAGAGTTTCATTATGAGAGAATTTGGTTTGTATTAACACACACACACACACACACACACACACACACACACACACACACACACACACACACACACACACACACATTACATAGATATAAGGTAGGGAAAAACAAATCAAAAGTGTCATTTTTAACAGCAGCAATGTACAAAGAAACACTGATGTGAGATTTTCAATACACACACACACACACACACACACACACACACACACACACACACTCGCTGAAAGGTATTGTGAGGTCAAACACAAATGTACTGAGCCATCAGGATCACGCTCTCAACAGTACGTTGTGCTGCTCTCAGGACAGCAGAACACACACACACACACACACACACACACACACACACACACACACACACACACACACACACACACACACACACACACACACACACACAC
>JAAGKR010000026.1:140480-167980 GCA_011419295.1 Clarias macrocephalus | reverse complement strand
CGCCTCTTCCACAAATTGGTAACAAGTTATCTGTCGATTTTCGCCTCTGAGCCACCTTGGTAAGGAACCGATTTGGATCATTTATGGATGAATGGAATTTTTTTTAAATATTTGCCCCATTCATAATAAGAGTCTCATCACTGTGCTACAGTAAGCTTGAAGTCTTCCGTAAAAGTCGATTGATTTTACAACATCATTCACGGGAAATTTTATCACAAGTCTCGGTTTGACTCGAGCACCCCTCGTATATATTTGATACACAATATGGATTTTTTTTTTTCATTTTTATTTTATTTTATAATCTAATGGAGTGTAAGATATATTCACACAGACACAGAATTAACACTCAAACACACAGATTTACTGTAACGCCAGTCATTCGACACATTGCATTTTATGCTGCAATGGTGTTAAAATGAATGACATTAACTAAGAATGTACTTTTTTCCCCCCAAATAGTGATATCATTTGCCACTCCTCACATGCACACATACAACTTGCAGGATATGGTTCACGTACTGTAGTATTGACTTGTACAGATGTTCAATTAGGCACCAGACTGCAGTGTACCCAGCACACAATGCTGTGCAAATCTAATTGATATTATTTTCTACTTACATATCGAACAGAAATTTCAAATAACACCCAGGAGGTGAGGATACCGAGACTGCTAGCTGTTCGCATGTGTATATATTTTGTATTTCATGTTGCTCCTGTAGCCATCAAGGTACATTAGTAACATTAAACGCTTTCTACAGTAAATATTCACAGTTGTGTAGAGAGCATTCAATTTTAAACCATATTTGCATCAACATGATACGCTCCATTGAAAGTTAAGTTGGGAATCGGACTTAACTTTTAAAAACAACCTCCAGGAACAAAATAACCTATACAACCTACAGGAGGAAGCGTACATTGGAAACACTGGATAGATATGAGAATAGCGCAGACACCCCAAGCAGTCAACAGGGGGCCCTCAACTGCGGCTTAACTGCTACTGCAGGTGAGAGAGAACAAACACACACACACACACACAAACACACACATGCACGCTATTCATTTAACAAGGAACTATTAAATTACAGAATAAAACACAAATAAATGAACACATTTTGCTTCAGGGCAAAAAAATAATTCTAATTAATAAGCATGTCTGCTGGTGGTGAGAAGTATGTGATGGGTTATTCATAGTATATAAATTGTATATTGTATTGTGTAAAATTATCTTCCAAATCTCATTAATGCCTCCCGTTTACATTTCAATATTCAGTATTAGGCTCATACCCACTTTTAATACTACTGTACAGAGAACTTTGATAAAAGCAATGCACTTGTGAATGTTTCGGAAATTGCGCGTGGTATAAATATAAAGCTCCGAACTCATTGACGGTGCTCAGAATAGCAGAGCCAGAGATTGGGCGTTGTGTGCAATCACTAGCGTGCCAGCGGGAGGTTTTGGTTTCTGGGACTCTTTAGGATGTCGAGGTACAAAGCTGTTTTTGGAGCTGTGTTTTGGTGCAAGGAGAGTCGAATTTTGCACACATTTGGCTAGAAAAAAAACATCCCATGTGGCATTCTGGGCATTTTTTGTTTTAAACAGACAGATGGTGTTGGTGATTTTCGGTGTTGAATCAAGCATGTCTTATCTGAGATAATTATCTTCTGGTCTGAGCCACACGATAAAGGTCGTGAATCAGTGAGACCGGGCGGATTTACTAATTAAGGGGCAGCAACATACTATGTGCTAACAGCTGGAACACTTTTAATTCTTCCTACTGGGACGAAAATACATGAAAGTGGTTTGAAGTTGTCTTCCTGTGGCACTTTCAGGAAAAGTTGCCAGACTAGCAGAAATGCATGAATGCATGCTTGCACATGTATAAATGAATAAACTTTCTGAGCTCGAGCTCAAAATTACTAGTCAAAACACACACACACACACCATACCATACCAACGCACCACACCCACAGTGTGTACACACACCTGGGCTATGCTTCACCACAGGACACAAAATGCCACTGCCCCATGAGATGCATGCTCACACACACACACACACACACACACACACACACACACACACACACACACACACACACACACACACACACACACACACACACACACACACACACACACACACACACACACAAAGTGCAGTTTATGACAGGTGTGCCAGTCAGTCCTGCATTATTTGGCTCGGCTCTTTTGTTTGACGCATTAGACTGCAGGATAGAGGTGTGGCAACACAACTGCCCAATCTCACACACTTCCACACACACTCCTCATCTGCCCATTTCTGCAATAATAATAATAATAATAATAATAATAATCAAACAAAAATTAACAGCCAAGAACGATCAGAAATACTAATATTTCCATAATGCATGTTCAATTAACATGTTCCTCCTACTCCTTCTCAGAACGCTTTCAAATGTTGAACAGCAACTGTACTGGCACCGTATATGGTAAACGCTTTTCTGTGTGCCAGTCATACACTTTCACTGAATCTGTAGAAAGACGCTGGACAACGTTAGGTCGTTTTCTCTGACAAAAATTGAGGAATAATGAACATTTTTCAACATCAGCTATATTTAGGAAATGCCATATGTATCTAGTTAAATAATTACACAGCATAAGGAAGTCTGTCAAAGGAAGTGTATGTCTGCTCAGACAGGAAAGCATTCATACCTACTGTATATCATGTCTATACATTAATAATATATTGGTATTAGAATCACTATAGAAATCAAATCAAAAATAAATCTCATCAGTTGAATGCTAGGAAAAGGTAACAATGATTCACAACCATAATGATCACAAATGTTAAAAATTATAATAATAATATTTCTCAATAACTGAGACAATTAGATGCATAAATAAACATCCATCACGCAGGAACGTATCCCCAAAACATTCCTATTGCACCAAGTTTCCAGTCAGGCGGTGAGCGGAATGCATAGCGTCTACTCGGGGAAAGCTAGGAGGCTGTACAGTTATCTTCGACGGTATTATTCTAAACTATACAACCTACTACCTCATCCCGAGACAACAGCTTCATGTCCAAGTAGAACCAAGGAGAAACTAAGACAGGGATGAAGAGTCAAGTTAGAGTTAGTTCAGGCATTTCTAGTGTATTTCAGTGGAAAAGATCACAAATCTGTGAGCATCAAAAGAAGCACCTTAGATCAGCAACCATCTAAATACATCTAAGTACATCATTGGGTGTAGAATATGGATGGGTTCATGAATGCTCCACTGGGCAGCTCCAACTGGAATTCATTTTAATAGACCAAATTTTTACAGACCTTATACCAATGCAACATGAGACAGTCATATGTAAAGGTGTGTTCAAGTCAAACTGGGACCTTAGATTGTGCAGAGAAACACAACACTGTTGTGATAGTAAAAAATTCCAGTAATTTCTCCAGTTCAAACATGTAAAACTGCTTTGGAGCAAGGTCAGGTATGTACATGGGATGTTGTAATAACTCCTTTAACATGCAAGTGGTGTTCTGCAATGGAAATGTTATTTTTTTTCCATCAAAGGGCTATTAAAGGAGTTCCTGGGAGGCCAGCGTGTCAGACATGAAGCAGGCAGTGAAGCGATCATGGCTCCGACATACTAAAGAGGCTTTCTACAGTACCTTGATGGTATCCAAGCACTAGTGAAACGCTGGGATAAGTGCATTAATGTAGCCAGGGATTATATAGAGAATTATATAGAGAGTTTTTACTCTCGTGACCATGTTATGATATTCTGCACAATCAAATGTCCTGGCTTGAATTGAACTTGTACTTGTACGCTTGTACTATTTGTGACAAGCTAGGATCAAACTAATACCAATGCATCAATGCATCTGAAATATGCTCATTTGCACCATTTGGCAAGTCCTTCTAAAATTAATATTAGTACACAATTGAATGATACCTTAAATTAAATTAATGTCAATAATTGGTGCACCACTGGGCAATCTCAGAGTAAAAATGAATGCCCTTTTCCTGTCTCACATAGAGTTTATATTGATTCTCCATTGAGCGAATCCACATACAGTAGGATGATACATCAATTAAACTTAGATCAACTAGAATTACACCATTTGCTGAACAGAATTAATATCAAGGCACTACTGCGCAATCCCACTTAAATGTAATATCTATACTGTATAACCTTGGGCAATTCTATATAGATATTATATCAATGCAACATTTGGCATGTAGCTTTTAACAGAATTTAAAAGCTCACGTCAAAGTAACCGCAATGCACCAATGGGAAATATCAAGTGGAGCTTATATCATTACAACGTTGGGGAATTCCACCTAAAATCAAGATCAATAACTACTTACAACTGGCTTATACTATATCTTAAATTAAATTAATACCAACAATCAGTGCATTATCTTATCGACCTTTTTATCTCATAAAGCTAGATTTTATATTATGACTCCATTGGACAATAACAAAAGGTTAGATATGAACGCACCAATTGGCAGCATGATATCTTTCTTTGGTGCACATTCTAGTGCATAGTGGAACACTATTCTGCTTTTCTATCTAATGTAGAGCTTTAATCAGTGTACTCTTTATCTCTCGTAGAAACGTGCAGAACATCGCAGCTGTTGTAGGCGAAAAATGGCGTCACAGTGACCTCGCAGACACATACCTGTAGACGCGAGCTTGTGCCCAGAGTTACCACAAGTTCGGATCTACGGGTTTGTGGCAGCTGGCAGCATTGCTCTTAATCAAGTGAATCCGTCTCCTGTCTCTGTCCCAGACCATCAACAATTAAAGAAAACAGCTTCAGAACAAGGGACAAAGCACACTAACAAAAGATGCATTACGTTAGGGCGTGGTCAAGTTGTTTTGGGACTACAGTACACAAAAGAGAAACATGCCTACATACAGTGATGCACCAATTCTGTTTTTTCAGATACTTTCAAACATTCAAAAAATACAAAAAGAAGAACAACAGTTAGATTGGTCATGGATATGATATTTCTTTGGATAGATTTTGTGCAAAACTGGTCAAATCCATAATGCGGTGTGTCTATTACAATAAGAGCAAAATGTCCCACATGCAACAAGTGTAGGTAAAAAAGCTGTGAGAACAGCAAAGACACAACATGCAAATGTATTTCAAATCATTAAGAAAAAGGTAAAATATACATGATGATATAATGTTAAGTAAAATAAAATGAAATAAATAAATGAATGAATAAATAAATAAATAAAGCTAAGCTTACCCTGGAATGCTGCACCAACTCGTTAAAATAAAGCAAAACCAAATATCACATGAAAGCGCGTGTGTCGCCAAAATGAAAATGAAAATTGATTTTGAAGGGGAGGTCTACAAACTTATTGAAAATGTCTTAAAGAATTTTTCATATTGCCATAAATTCTTGTCATGCCAAATTCCTGAGTCTCCACATCAGCAACATCATTGTGTGAAGGTCACGTTGAAAGTCATGGACACATGGTAGCTGGGTGCTAACAAAAATGCCGCTATATCACAAGGATCCACTTACTACATTTTAGCGAGTCTGTGGTAATAGAATACACATCCAAGATTTTTTCGAAAAGCCACGAACATGAAGACTGATAGCCAACTACATTAATTTAGCTCTTGGATGAATTAGCATACGTATCAATCGCTAAATAGTTGATCAATTTTGTTTTCAGGCCTGGACTGCAAAACCAAAAACCTCTTCTTTTACTTTTGTGATATTATTTGCTTTTGTAATGGCAACATAAAATCTACCATAAAATCTGCACCAAAAATCACGTAGTTGGTGGTGCGCAAGCTGTATGCTGGCACTGTATTTGAGAAATCAGACGGTGTAATCAACATTCTAGTGAGTTGTGTGATTTTGTGCAGAAGCTATCTGGGTAATATTTGTTCTATTTTTTTTTTTTAGACAAAAGGCAAACATGAATCATTTAAATTGTCAGACAACCTTGGAAAAAATGACGGGTTACTTGGCGCAGTTTTAGCCATGTGCTTTCGTAAATCTCGTTAATACGAATGCTGAATCAAATCATCAAGTACGCACAGAGCTTCAATAGAACCTGTTTATTAAAGCGTTTTATATATTTGATGGGCCTAAACATACGTTATATCATAGGGTCAAAGAAATGTAGTTAAATTGCAAACTGTATCGTTATCGAAGATTAGAAATGATATTTCGATAACCTTTCGTATGTTGGGCAGATATTTTAAAAAATGCATTTCATCCTGAGCTTTTCAGCATTTGCGACGTTTAGGCGGACGGGAGGAAACGTTGGACTGAATCGTAAGTGCGAGAAGTCTAAAAAACATTATGTGTCAGAGAGGCACGAGATGAAAACGAGCAACGAAGAATGGTGAGAAAAAGACAGAAAAAAAGGAGCATACCGGCAGAGGAAGGTGGCGTGAGGTGGCATGCGTGGTACTGACCAGTGCGGTCCGAAAAGGAGCATTCAGTCTTCTCTTGGCCACGACACAGAGATAGGCTCGGGACGCAGACTAGGCCGATTCCGTTGCCAAAATTTGTTTAAAAATCTGGAATAAGAAAACGGACATAGCACATTAGAACACACTGTTCAAGGTTTAGTTACAAAATCAAATCATTTAATACAGAGACATGTCCAGACCTGAATGGGGAGCGTACACAGAAACCTACAACTACAAACAGCAGACCAAAGTCCCGGCACTACATCAACACCCCAGTATAGCCAAATGCTCGGCGAAAAAAAAAAAAAAAAACTAAAAACCCCACTGTCCCTTCAGTTGCCATCCTGGGCAGCGGCTCCTGTCCACATTTACCAGCGGAGACGAAAAAACCCTGAACGCGGGTTCTGAAAAAAAGGTTCCGTAGAAGAGGAAGAGAGGGAAAAGGCGGAAAGGTCGAATGCGGTGAGATGTGGTTGAGGAGGAGTTTCAACACTGCCCAGGCTACAGGGAAAGTGGAATTTGTGACCAAGCAAAGGAAAGGGTGGTGTTTTTTTTTTTTTTTTGACGCTTCGCTGTGCTCGAGTTTTTTGGATCACAGCAGGCTCCTTGGCTGCAGTTCTGATTCTCCTCAACGGTGCCAAAATGTGCACGGTTCCCATTGTCTTTGACTGCCATGAATAAAACTTAACAGGGGATCGGAGATGTAAAAAAATCAAACGCGAACTGAAAAAGCTGAGCAAAAGTTTGTTGCGAAGGGAGAGAACGAAAGGAGAGTGGGAGATACCGGGAGAGCGAAAGAGAGAGAGAGAGAGAGAGAGACAGAGAGAGAGAGGGAGAGAGACGAAGAGTGTTGCACAAAACAGTAGAAGCTTAACAGAGGATTTTGGTGAGGGTTAAAAAAAAAAAAAAAAAAAAACGGAGCAGAGTACTGAAAAGAAAAAAAGTGAAAACTCAAAAGGACTGCTTTCACACCGGATTTCTTTTTCTGCAAAAACGTGCCATGTCTCTCTCTCTCTCTCTCTCCGGTGAGCTGCACTATCTCTCTCCCACACAAACTCCCTCCTTCGTTCCTGGCTGCAACCAATCCAAGCCACGTAGGGAGAGAGCAAGAGAAAGAGAGCGAGAGAGAGAGAGTCCTCTCATTCAGCGTCATCAAAATGGCTGGAGATGAGTTTCTAGACAGAGCGAGTGAGTAAGAGAGAGGAGAGCCGCTCCCTGCCCTGTTCTCGAAAAAAAATGACAAACCTGGAAATATTACGCTGTCTCGTTTCTCTTTCTCTCTTTAACTGAAGCCCTTCAAATCAACACAGTGGGGGGGGGGAATGGTGCCCCCAAAATGGCCACAGAGAAAGCCCGCCGCTGAGTGAGCGGGCATACTGCCTGCTACACTAAATGCCTGCAATTAACCATTTTGTCTCTATCCCAGTGTCCTTCTGTCCATCTGTCTGCTCATCTGTCTGTAATGGTCCTAAAATCAATTTGCTTGTTTACATGGCTGTTTTAATCAAGGCGCTGGCATGGGCTACCCTTGCCTTCTCTGATGTGTGTGTGTATGTGTGTGTATGTCTGTGTGTGCGCGCGTGTCAGTTGGTCACAGTCTGTCAGACGATCTGCCTCTCGCCAGACACCGAATTGTATTCGAGTGCCGTTTTCCTTCTCTGTTTTCGCATTGTTTCCACATCATTTGTTTGTTGACTCTGACTGTTTGTTATTGATTACTGACATTCTATTTTCATTTTAAACACAGTTAAGAAATTAGGTACCTGTAGAATTATTCATATTATTATTACTTTTATGAAACAACGTGGTTTCATCTCAATATGGCTTCCAAGCTGCTGATGCTTAATATGGCTGGGGGACTGATTTCAGTGGTGCACATGCTGCAGTCATCATATGTGTAACCCTGTATTCATTCCCCCCGATAATTCCCACTGAACCGAAGGTACCTAGACAGTGAAAAACATCACATGGTTTTGTCTGTTCTCTGCATATTTGAAAGTTAAATTCCTAACATAACTAAACCTGAAAGAACTAGACCTAAAAACTTTTGTTGTCTGTACTTTTCTCGTAACTAATGATTCCAACTAAACTGGCAGAAACGTTTCCTGATTTATCCTATGCACATTCTCCCTCATTATTCTGGAGAGTCACTTTAGTAAGTGGCTAACTTATAACGCGAGTAAATCTAGCTGCTGAGATAAACATTTCAGTTGTATAACAACGATATAAAGAGCTACAAACCAGCTTGACATGAGAATCCTATGAACTGCTGCTTGTTAAAGATGGTTTCCATGTAGTCAAATGTGTTAGTGACAATTAATTATCAGTTCAAATTAAATTTGTCATATTTTTAAACCACAAATACAACAACAGCGATACAGGTCCAAAAATAGCTCTGAATACAGATGGTCCATGTGTGGGGGAGTGGACAGACAGACAGACAGACAGACAGACAGACAGACAGACAGACAGATAGATAGATAGATAGATAGATAGATAGATAGATAGATAGATAGATAGATAGATAGATGGATAGATAGATGCATAGATAGATAGAAGTCATTCCCAAAGCCCAATGGGGGACCAACAGCATGAGGAAGTCTCTTTGAGTTCTTGCCAAATCCTTTTGCTTCTATTGAATCTAAATGAGTGAATTTGGCTGTCTGATGCCCGACGTCTGGCCCGGGCCTGCCCACCCTCAGCCATCTATGCCAAGCTGTAAAGAAAGCCCCCCAACAGAACAGTGAACAAAGAGGGCACCAGGACAGAGGGCGAAGCACCAGACCTCTGTCTCCCAGCACCCAAGAAACAAAGCCTGAGACAACATTAAATGCAATTACTCAAGCACTCAAGACCACAAATGCTATTAAATGTCATAATACAAAGCTGAGATTTTAAAGCCTCAATCCACCTGCCTTTTGCATGTGTTTACCAATTTTTAGGCATTTCCCTTCCACATACTGTAATCCCCTATTCAAGAGACCGAAAAGTGTCAACTAAGAACATCCTGTCTTAACAATAACAATACGAAACAATAAAACTGACTCATAAATGTAGCTCCGTTGGGATGCGGACCAGTTCAGATCAAAAGAGACATCTGACAGAAATAACCCAAGAGCACAGAGACTCAGGCTTCCACAGGCAGGTCAGCTTGAGTTCAGGGTAAACACAGCCGGGAGTTTGAACCAGTCTGTAGATGGATTGCAATAAAAGAGCACTGATAGTATTCATTACAAAAACACAGCTAAACCAGGCAGATTAGTTCAGTCTATTATACAGCATGCAGAAATGTTAGCAGCAGTCTTATTACATTCTTAGAATGTAATTATATATATTTTTTTTTTACTCAGTATAAAATAATAAGGATAATACAGTATATGTAATATACTCTAAAGAATTGTACACACTAAATAATTTCTGCACACTGAAATAATTGTGTGAATGTTATGTAGAGTATGTTTTATAGTTTATTAGAGTTGACAATATTCCCACTGGCAGTATTAAACCACATTGTAATGACTGTATTTTAATCAACTTTCAATCAAAAATCAACCCACAAATACATTTAACCAGAGCAGCACATGCATTTGCACATGCACATGCACTTTCCTCCTCACATATTTGTCTTTTGTTCTTTAAAGTTTTAACTTTATCTGTATCATTACACAAATTTTTTGCATCGCTCCTGATCCTAGCCCTTTTGACATATCTACACTGCTACAACTCTATTATACTGTTATGTTCTCTGAGATCACATGCAGTGCTTGTGTACAAAGGTTGCCGATGCTTCCTGTCATTGTGTTTATTATTGTTGTTTTTCCATCCATCTTTTTTCCCCCTACTGAAATTGATGGTGGAAGATTTGCCTATTACGACATCACTCAATCTGCCAAATCTAAAGTGGGTAGACCAATGGCAGCAGATGGCATTTTGTTGTTGATGTTGGTTTTGTCTAAACCACAGGTTATTAGAGATTTTTTCAAACCTCACCTAAAAGATTAAACAGTGCAGAGAGTGAAGTGCTCTATCTTCATTCAGTTTACACATCTGCCTCTTATCAGATTGTAATACAAGTGGTACAATGGTTGTCATCGCTGCCTTCTAAGCAGGTGATCCAGATCCAATTTCTCCCAAATCCAGTATAAGTTACTGAACTAACCTTGCTAGATGACAGCATAATATGTAAGTTAGTTTCACCAGCTAGCAGAAAACATACAGACTGTAAAAACAACTATATAGCAAGTTAAATTTTTTGATCATATTTTTAAATATATTGTGTAATTGGGCATCATAAAACTGTACAGGATTTACATAAATGTGTAAAGTATAATTTGATTTAGCCTAGACTTTTATTTATCAGTTCGTTAGGTTATTTTAAAAATATATGTTTAAAAAAAAACATCTTTTCAAACTTTTAATCATTTTGGGAAATTATTATTGTGACAATTACAGTGAGAATTAATTTGAATGTACTTGCTATTGCGTCATTTTTTTTTTTTTTTTTGGAATCAAAACCTTTAAATGTGTTTAATAGATTTTTGGAGAATGTTGACGCCAAGAAGAGGACATTTACAGGATGTTTTTAATGCCATTGTAGTCACTCCAGCAGTAACACATGACATGGAAGAATAATAATGTCCTGAGACCCAGACTCTAACGTTGTGTACCTTGTAATTTCTTCATATATTTTTTCTTTATTAGAAGAATTAACTTATTCAATGTCATCAAACAGGAAGACGTTATAGGTAAAAGAATTATACTTAACAATCCTCATATGAAAATCTTGCAAGGACATTAGATATATATGTATAGTAACTAAGGTGTCTTATGATGCTGTAGAGGTTTTTGTATTGCTTACAATGATTTTCACCATATTTAACAGACCAAATAAGAATCTTTCCTTTTTCCTATTTTGGTTCCCTAGCAAATCATAAGTTCAATTTCAATCAATATTAAAATGAAATTTCAGTGAAGAACAAAGCTACAGCTACAACAGCTATTTGGTCTTTTCAGAAGAATTACATTTCAACCTGTTCAAAATAACCATTTACAGTTAACATCATTTAAACTCATTATTAATTAGTATGCAAGTGAACCTGATTCATGTAATGTTTGCATATAGTGCCTTGCAGAAGTATTCATACCCCTTACAACCACAAACGTAAATATGTTTCCATGACCAAATTTTTTGATAGACCAAAATAATGTAGCACGTAATTGTGAAGTGGAAGAAAAATGATTTTGGTGGTTTTCAAAATTTTCACCAAAAAAAAAAAAAAAATCTGAAAAGTGGGAATTAGTATTCAGCCCCCTTTCTTCTGATACCCCTAACTAAAATCCAGTGCAACCAATTGCCTTCATTCCTTCATTGCCTTTCACTTGTGTAATTTAATCTCAGGATAAATAAAGCTGTTCTGTGAATCCCTCAGAGGTTTGTTAGAGAGCATTAGTGAACAAACAGCATCATGACGCTGAAGGAACATACTGACAAGGTCAGGGATAAAGTTGTGGAGAAGGTTAAAGCAGGGTTAGGTTATACAAAATCTCAAACTTTGAACATCTCACAGAGCACTCTTCAATCTATCTTCTGAATATGGAAAGAATATGACACAACTTCATATCAACCAATGGCTAAACCAGCCGGGCAAGGAGAGCATTAATCAGAGACGCAGCCAAGAGGCCCACGGTGAGTCTGGAGGAGCTGCAGAGGTCCACAGCTCAGGGAGGAGAATCAGTCCACAAATCTGGCCTTGATGAAAGCGTGGCAAGAAGAAATCCATTGTTCAAAGAAAGTCATAAGAAGTCCCATCCTGTTTGCAACAAGCCATGTGGGGGAGGCTGCACAGGTGAGACCAAAATTTTACTTTTTGGCCTAAATGCAAAACACTATGTGTGACAGAAAACTAACACTGTGCATGGTGGTGGTAGCATCATGTTGAGAGGAAACTTTTCTTTAACAAATACATGGAAGCTGGTCAGAAATGATGGGAAGATGGATGGAGCCAAATACAGAGCAATCTTAGAAGAAAACTTGTTAGAGGATGCAAAAAACTTGAGACAGGGGTGGAGGTTCACCTTCCCTCAGAACAATAACCCAAAACATACAGCCAGAGCTACAATTGAATAGTTTAGATCAAAGCATATTCATGTGTCAGAATGGCCCAGTCAAAGTCCAGAGCTAAATACAATTGAGAATCTTTAGCAAGAATTGAAAATTGCTGTTCACATACTGTACGCTCTCCATCAAATCTGACTGGGCTTGAGCTATTTTGAAAAGAAGAACAGGCACAAATTTTACTCTCTAGCTGCGCAAAGCTGGTAGAGACATACCCCAAAAGATGCAGCAAAAAAATGGTTCTACAAAGCATTGATGTTGGAGGACGAATACAACTCCACCCCACACTTTTCAGATATTTATTTGTAAAACATTTTGAAAACCATTTCTTTTCCTTCCACTTCACAATTATGTGCCACTTTGTGTTGGTTTATCACATTTAAGTTTGTGGTAAGTTTGTCAAGGGATATGAATACTGTATTTTATTTATTTATTTATTTTAGCTAATTTGTCCTGAAAACATCATTGTAAGTCAATTTTCTTTTCTCAGTTTATCCCTCAGTGTCCAACAGGTTAACAGTATCAACTAAATTTATCAGACTTTTTTTTTTCTCTTTCAGGGTTTTTGATATATTGTTTTTTTAAGTTACTAAATAAATGTGCTGTATATTTTCCTGCACTTTGATGCCTAGATGTTTTGCCAGTTTTTTGCATGAAATACTAAATTTGGTTTGCAAAGTCAGTGAGTCAAGCCCTTTGGGTTTTATTTTTCATATTTATTCCTGTACACCTGTATTGTAATGTAACACAACATTACCGGTTTTACCTAGAATATTAAAGGTCTACAGCTAAGAGTGATGGCCTTCAATTTTTTTTTTTTTTTTTTTAAATAAGTGTCAATCAACACTAACTGGAAAGCGTAATTTGACTCTTCCTAAAAGCACTTCATAGGGGTACTTTAATGAATCGGCTGCTGATTGGAATCGGCCTTAATTTTTACTGATCGGCTGTCTTGGCTGTATTGTGAATGACGCTAAATATATGAGTCGACATCCACGTCAACATCTCCAGTCTAGGAATATGACCAAGTCTCTTTAAAAGACTTTGAATTTGCAATATGCAAAGTATTCTCTAAAGCAAAACCATGTAGGGAAACATCTGCCAAAATCGTATTTTCTTATTTTCTTATGAAATATATTACAACAAACATTATTCACCACTTAAGAACAGCAGACCGTGAATAATTTGAGTATGATAAGTTATCCACAATGGCAGCAGCTAAATCTTGTAAGTAGACCCTCACTCAACCAACTATAGCAAAATCCTTTAAAAAACTAAAGCCGAGGCAGCTCGGGTTCACCTTTCTGCAGCATGCATGCGGGCTGACAGTGAGAGACTATTCAGTATGGATGCACACATTCTGGATGATAAGAGGAATAGGCTGTCTCTTAAAAATGCAGAAATTCTAATGTTTATTAAGACATGCCTGCCCTCACTGCTTACTAATGAGTAGCCATGATTGGTTTTCCAAATATCAAGTGCCTGATGTCTATGTTTATTTAAAAACGTTCAGTGCAGAGTTTCGATTTGTTATTCATTGATGCAGCCTTGTTCTATGTGCTGCACGTCATAACTTGCGAATATAGCAGGACAGTCGCATTTTTGATAAGCATTTCGGCATGAGTGAGGGCCTCTTGATGCTGGTTAAGGAATGATTTTTTTTCACCAGTTTTACCTAGGAAATTAAAGGTCTAGAGCTAAAAGTGATGGCCTTCCAGTTTTTTTTTTTTTTTTTTTTAATAATAAGTGTCAATCAACACTAACTGGTAAGAATAATTTGATTCGAATATCAATTGCCTGATGTCTACGTTTATTTAAAAAACATTCAGTGTAGAGTTTCAATTTGTTATTCATTGATGCTTCTTTGTAATCTACATAAAATAAGAAGAGAATGGAATATTTTGCATATGTTGCTTTCCAATAAATAAAAGTAAAAAATTTATAATATTTTCCTCAGATCTTAATTATATTTGTGCACTGCTGTTTAGAATAGCTGTTTGTCACTGCTATACAGTAGGTACATGTTACACAATGCTCAATTGGTACTAAGGGGCCCAAATTACTCCACCAGCCTGAACTGTTGATCCAAGGCAGGATGGATCCATGCTTTCATGTAGTTTATGTCAAATTCTGAAACTACCATCTGAATGTGAGGAGAAATCGAGATTCATCAGACCAGGCAACATTTTTACCATCTTCTGTTGTCAAATTTTGGAAAGCCCATGTGAATCGTCTCCTGTGCTTAGTTAACAGCTATGGTCGTCTGCTCCTGTAGCCCATCTTGTTCAAGGGTGTGCATTCAGAGGTGCTTTTTTTTTTTTTTTGGTTACTCTTGCTGTTCTATCATCTCAAACCAGTCTGGCCACTCTGCACGGACATCTGGCATCAACAAGGCATTTTCACCCAGAGAACGGCCACTCGCTGGTCATTTTATCTTTTTCAGACAATTCTCTGTAAACCCTAGAGATGGTTATATGTGAAAATCACAGTAGATCAGCCCAGCCTATCTGGCACCAACAATCATGCCATGTTCAAAGTCACTTAAAAATCACCGTTCTTCCCTATTCTAATGCTCCGATGCCTTGATCATGTCTACATACCTGAATGCATTGAGGTCCTTCCATGTACAGTAATTGACTAATTAGATATTTGTGTTAAAAAGTAGTTGAACAGGTGTTCCTATTAAAGTGGCCCATGAATGTACTTTATATTCCCAGTCAGCTACAAACTGCTCCTCACTGATGCTTAATTTACAGGACGCAAGCGTTCGTGGCAGAAGGATCTGTTTTTGAAGTTTTGTGTGTTAAGTTCTGTTCATTTTCAAAACTGAAGGTTTGGCATCAAATCATTACAACCAAACAGACAAAGGCCTGGGATGAGAGATAGACAGTGAAAGCACACACTGAGTAGGAAGCCTATTAAAAGGGACAGAGATGAAGCAATAGGAGGAAAAATGAAACGTTCTAACCTACCCAAGAAAAGCAATGATATCTATCTTTGAAGTCGGTAAATCACTCTGGATTTTGTTAACCAGGTGCCTGTTCTCTAAGCAACTGACAAGCAACATCTGTTCACAGATGAGCCAAGGACCAGTCTCACAAGCACTCTGACAGTTTCTGTTTTTCTCTCATGTACGGTACTGTGCAAACATATTTTGCCACCTCTCATTTCTTCATAGTTTGCCAGACTTTCTTGTATTTGTAATGTAATGTACTCTTGAGGAATAGTTCACCAGGTTTCCTGAAGGACTATTTGCCTCTCATTTTCAGACCAGTCCCTGTACCTGAGCAGGGATGTTTTTTGTTTGTTAAGCCTCACTGTGACCTATTAATGATCCACACATGAAAATAATAATAATTTTTTTTTAAAAAGTGAGAAACATGAGCAGATGATGACAGGTGATCAGGCCGGTGATTAATAAACTGGTCATGCTGAATGCTGATTGGTTGGAACAGATGAGAGGGGAAATGAGGTTGCTGCTGAAGCAACCAATTTTTCACTTGTATCTTTAGGCACTTTGTAGCCTGTCACAATAAAACATTGTTGGTTCTCATTGCTTTAATTTAATGGAGCTTAATATGAAGACATGAGGGGTGGCTCAAGACAAGACAATGCACAGTCCATGCATGTTCAGATGTTCTCTTTAAGGAACAGGTGTAGGTTTAGTGAGACCTGGCTGACACCCGATACTTTAAACACTGGACAGCACTGTGAGCCATAAGGTTTGACATTTGTGACTATTGTGAATATTGAAAGCCTTGCTAGTAGGTAGGTAGGATGTCACATTCAAATAGACGCAAGCATTATTAGCGATAGATACACCGTGTGAGTATGACTGGGATATGGAGACAAGATTGTTAGCTGGAAATTAAAGCAAACTTTGTAATAATTCATTGACACAGAAATTGTAAATGAATGCAAAGCTTTCTTCTTACTCTAACCTTACACCTGAGTAATCTTTTGTTGTATATGTACTTTAATGAAATGTTTTTCCCCCTTCAGTTCTAAAATTGGATTTCATGAGCCATGTTCAAAGCCACTGTAAAATCCTCCATATACGCATTAGGCTTATGAGATCATGTGCGAAAGGCCATCATTTCCGCAATTTTTTTGTCAAATGATGATAGTATCACTTGTGGCTTTAAGTGGGGGATAAGAAGTGGTTGGGGCCAGACATAATTAACCTGTCTCATTCCACGTTGCCTCATTAGAGCGATGAAAATACCAGACACTTCTAACCAACTGGCTGAGTTAAGCTTTATTCTGTCAACAAGCTCAATACTTGAAAAATTGATGCCAAGGCTGTTAATAAAGGTAACGAGCTAGAAATAACTGTAAATAAGCTGCAAAAGTCTTACGTCTTCCCTTATTTCCTCATATTAAATGCAGTTAAATTGCGTAGATCAAATTAGAGAAATGATCACAAATGTTTTACTTTGACAAGCTTCAAAGTCCCTAAAGATAGAATAAAAAAATTGGTTGTTTATGTAATGACCTCAGCAGCGACCTCATTTCCCTTATCGTCTGTTCCAACCACTCAGCATTCAGTATCACCAGTATACTAATCACCGGCCTGATCATCTGTCATCATCTGCACCTGTTTATCACTATTTCCTGCCATAAGTTAGATGGTACTTTAAACTGGAATTATTTATGTCACTGAGCAGCTTAACAAACAAACAAACAAAAAAAATGAATCTCATGTACAGGAATCGGACTAAAAATGAGAGGAAAACAAATTGCCAAAAATGAGAGCCAAAAAAAAAAAGTCCTTCAGGACGTCTGAAGAACTCCTCCACTAGACAACATTAAAAAATACAAATGACCGGACAGATATCATGATAGATGGAATTCATCTGTGATTCCCTAACAGGGCTCTAGTGGTAAAATAAAAAATAAGAGTGAGGCAGGCCATGACATACTGGTACAGTCATGTGTAAAAGTTTATGCCTCCTCTTTCAAATCATTGTGTGTGTGTGTGTGTGTGTGTGTGTGTGTGTGTGTGTGTGTGTGTGTGTGTGTGTGTGTGTGCGTGCGTGCGTGCGTGCGTGCGTGCGTGCGTGCGTGCGTGCGTGCGTGCGTGCGTGTGTGTGTGTGTGTGTGTGTAAAAACATAATAAAAATTATCTGAGGTCTTAATATCAGGAACATATAACCTGTGCTATTGTTTAGTATTTCAAAAATGAACCCAAAAAGAAAAAGCATGCAGGCAATACTAAGTACCCCCATGATTCAATAGCCTGTAGATCCACCTGTAGCAGCAACAAGTTGAAGTAATCATTTCCTGTATGACTTTTTGGTCCATTGTTCTTTACAACAATGCTTCAGTTCATTGAGGTTTTTGGGCATTCGAGTGTGTGCAGCTCTGTTAAGGTGTCACCACAGCATTTCAATTGGGTTGTGGTCTGGACTAGAACATTCCAAAACCTTGATTCTTCTTTTTATGCCATTCTGATGTAAATTTACTGGTTTGCTGGTGTGCATGACCCAATTCTGACCAAGCTTTAGCTGTCAGACAGATGGCCTTGCTGTCTCTCTGCCCAGTTTTATGAACTTAAGTTTCCAAGCTTTTTAGACAGAAGAGGCTTTCTCCTGGAAACCCATCCAGGCAAACCATACCTGTTCAGTTTTCTTCTAATTGTGCTGTCATGGGCTTTCACATTTAACATGCTCAATGAGGCCCATAAGGTCAGAAATGTAGCTATTTTTTTTTCAAATATTTCTCTGAGCATTGTACAGTCTACTCTTAGAATAAATGTGCTGGGACATCCACTCCTAGGCAGATCTCGAATATTCCATAATAACTTTTGAATCCCAAATAGTGTGAAAATGATTTCATAACCCTTTCCAGATTGAACTGCAACAACAATTGCCTCTCTAAGACCACTGCTTATGTGTTAACACATACCGGAATGCTCCAAACCAGCAAACTTTTTTAGGAAAAACGTCTGCTTTTATAGTGTTCTGCACACCTGCTGATGATCATTCAATAAAGGGCTGATATAAGCTGCAACTTACCCTCTTAAATCCTGTGGAAGCAGTAAGGGTGAAATCAATATTGCTCACATATTTTTTCTTCACTCTTATTAAATAAATAATGGCAGGGTGAAAAAAAAAAAAAAAAAAATATATATATATATATATATATATATATATATATATATATATATATATATATATATATATCTGCTGGTACTAATACTAAGACCTGCTTTGATCAGATTATGTTTATTATGTTTTTACATGTTTAATCTTGTGTATATGCTTCCGGTAAAATCAAGCTTAAAGTAGACAAATGTGTAGACAAGATTAAACATGTAAAAACATAATAAACGTAATCTGACCATTATTATTAGTCATTATATATTTTTGCTCAACTTACATATTTTATTTGAATGGAAATTCTGCCTTTTATTTAAATATTATAGTGAATAGTGAATTAATGAGCCGTGTATTAGTGCATCAGGTTTAAATCAATAAAACAGTTAGACATAAACTTGTGTCTGTTAACTGACTATAATGCATGTCGAGAAGAATTTTAGTAACAATATACAGTATTAACTTGTTTCCTAAACAAAGGATTTTATCCATTATCTGCATTTTTACAAAAGCACTAAACTACTTAAGGGCTTCCATTACATCCATTTTATCACTGTGCTTCAAAAAATGCTTAGTGCACATTTGTGATAAAATCACTGTAATAAATAGTTTCTTATGGATTTTCGCTCTAATAAATTAATATATTTTATTTTAAAATGTTCTCACTAGAAAGAACCAAACCACTACTATGGTTACTAAACAGTACTGTTTATGGCTTTACAAGTAAATAGCAAAGGAACATCATGAATAGTTTATACAGTATGACTCTATATCAACCAGGGGCTACAGTATGTGCGAGATGTAATCTCGTATGAACAAAACCGTGAAAAAAATAAACAAGGATCACTGCACTGCTCCTAATTCATAACCTTTATCAGACTTACAGTAATCAGCCGTAACATTCACGTCATGCACATTAATATAAATGTGATTCATTTAAGCAATTTGTCGTTTTTTTCTAAGCAAATTTTAGTCCGCTAAATTAGAAATAGTTAAAAATATATATTCTTATATAATATATATGTATTACAAGTTGCATGGATTAATAATGCTAGCAATAGTAATGTTTATGGACGTATCATTTTAACAATAAAAAAACTGCATTTACTTCATATTATGAAGTCAGATTATTATTGATTTGTTATTTCGTAATCTTAGGAAATGTGAAATAAGGTTCAAAGCTTTCACTTGCTAAAAATTAAAAAATGCTATGCTTTATGATTTATTTATTTTTTCTTCATGGGAACAAGGGACATGGGAAATCTTCTCTTACCAAGTCACTTTGTTTTAACGTTACTGTATTTTCAAGACAGAGCTGCACAACAGCAAGATGAGATCAGGCAGATCGTAGCACACAGGGTTTAGAGGGAAGGGATGGGCTCATAGTTGAAGATTTCTTTTGTTATTTCATTCATATGAAATCCAATAAAATTATTAACCTGCTAGAATTTACACCTAGAATAAAAACCTTGAATATTAGATTTTTTTTTATATTATAACCATATAACCATATTCATTCAACCAAGGATACAATTCAATGAATGTACCGTATACGTCGTGCATTTATTCTTTCCTTCTTTTTCCTTTCTCCCCATGTGTGAATGTAGGGTTTCCTTCTGAGGAGCTCATAACGCCAGGTCATCAGCAGGCCAGCGAGAGCCTGCAGGCACAATACACATATCAGACCCTACACTCTCTCCCTGCCCACGCACGGCAACATGCTATCAAGCGTTACGAGTGACACACATCCATAAAATATATTCTGTTATAGGGCAGGTAAAGAGTGGGGCAGGTGTACATTAAATGGCAGGGACGCTATGACAATGTGAGCGAACAATGGACCAAAGCTGATCTGTTTCACAAGCTCCTTCTTATCAGAACGGAGCTATGCGAAGCATCCCATTAACTTTGTCTTGCTCAAAGGAGAATGATTCGAAGAATGCTATTTATTTCGAAGGAAGAGGTCAGTAACGCCGTCTGAAGGTTGCACCCTGTCAAAGAATCTGAATGTGAAGAATGCATTGTAGCATTATCAATATTCGCACTTACGGACGTTCGCCTTGGAAACTGAATTGTAAACACGCCTGCTTTTGCTTTCAGTCGAGGCACCAGAGAGCTATTAGCACCTCTTGACATTTCGTCTCGGCCATAAAACGCCGTATATGAGAAGCAAAGCAGGAATTTGCACAGCGGGCCCTTTCCATCTCCGTCAGAATAAAACCACGAGTTGGTCAATTTCTGAATGAACCCTCTCGCAGCTGTGTTCAGTCGGCCATATCATGCCACTCAAGCAGTCATTTAACTTAATTGTACGCGTATGGTCAACAGATCCGTGACTGCGGCGTACAGAGCATGAGATACAGTTGGGTAAAATATATTTCGAAATATTACTGGAGGTAGTGTCGAGCGTGCCGATCTTCAGAAACACGTAAACATACAGCGTGCACGAGCTTTCTCATGAAGTGCCGTAAATGAATCGGTTCCCTGTGGACAGGAGGAGGAGCAACGTGCAGACGCAGGCAGGCAGCCAAACACACCGGAGAGAGAGAAAGATGCTGAGGAGAGGATGCATCTTGGAAGGAGAAGACGAAGAGGAAGAAGAAAAAGAAGAGGGGGGCTAATTATGATATTAATCACATTTTAATTTCAATTCATCCAGTAACCGTCACACTCTCACACGCTAATCAGATCAGCTGAGGAAGACTGCCAAAGCTAAGAGTATTAACACATCTCGTAGACAGAGCGAGAGACATAGAGAGAGAGAGAGAGAGAGAGAGAGAGAGAGAGAGATGAAGAAATGCATGGGGCCAGAGTGAAATCAAACTGACTGCTGCCTTTCATCCAGCCAGAGCCTCCGCAGGGCACCAGCAGACGGAGGGATGGATAAAACGAGATGACAAAGAAAGGGAAATGACACGTCTATGGAAATGACGAGTTATTAACGGAAAAAGACACAAAGCGTCTATCGCACGTGCGGAATGGGCGTGATTGTTGTCTCAATGTGAGCGCCGTCAGAACATGGGTGGGGTACAAAAGCTCTGTGCACTTGACTAGGCCCTGTCTGGTGTCTGAGACACGTCTTGTGCAGTGTGGATGGGAAGCGGATGTCATGCAGATGAGAACTAGCGCCTGGTTGTTGGCATTATGATCAGAAAAAATGGAACAGAAAAATGCAAGTTGCACGGGACATAATCTTTTTCCAGGTCGTATTAAAAAGGTGTGGTAATGCATTATGCTAATAAGATAAAATCTGGGTTGCCTTATTCCACTCATTTCAGGTTGGAGGGGAGAGACACAGAGAGAGAGAGAGAGAGAGAGAGAGAGAGAGAGAGAGAGAGAGAGAGAGTTAGGGAATGAATGCTGATGGCCTGAAGTGCCCTTCTCTCTCCTCCCTCCTACTAACCCTTTTGCTTCCAATCCGACCCTTAAACTTCCTCTCCTCCTTTCTGCATCCCTTCTCTCGCCTCTCCATCTCTGTCTCCGCTCCTCTTTTACTTACAAACTCCCCCCCCCCTTTCTCCCCTCTCCACTCGAATTATCAGACTCTCTCTCTCTCTCTCTCTCTCTCTCTCTCATAGGAGAGCCGGGCGGGCGCCTCCATGGTTACCTGGCATCGTGCCATCTCATTACACCGCCAATTGATTCTGGAGCACTGCCACGTCCGTTACCCCACCACCACCACCACCACCACCACCACCACCACCACTATCCTCATTCTTTCCTCTTCTCCTCTCCTTTTGCCCACCCCTACCCCCCTCCACTACCCCCAACAGTCAACTTGCCATTATACAGCTGAGACTGTCTGCAGCGTGGTCTGCATACTGAACACCAACTCGCTCACACGCACACAAAACCTCAACATTTCCTCTTTGTCATTTACCCCCTGCAAACACACACACACACACACACACACACACACACACACACACACATACAAACACGTTTATTTATATGGGCTTTATAATACTTCACTGAGCAAACTTTTCCTAGACAATGTCAATTTCGGAGACTGCAAATGACGCTCTTTGGTGTCGGTGAGGTGGTTTGTGGTTGCTGAGTCACTTCAGATTTTACACACACACACACACACACACAAACATAAAGAACGCAAGTTTATTGTGTCTCCTATCAAACAGAGCACGCTGGGATGGGTTCAAATAGCTCAAGTCCATTTTAGCTGTGTCACAGCCGATGTTGATGCAGAAGGACAGAAGACGGCCGGCTCGACGGCTCAGTCCGCCCTTTTCCATCACCCGTCGCCGTTGATGCCTCTCTTTCTCCTCCTTCGGTCCTTTCTTTAAAGACATACCCAACCATTTTTTCACCCTCGTCTCAATATACAGCATATGTAGTGCATGAATTTCAAGTCGTGTGCTGGAAATTCTGTTAATAAACAAAACATTACATGAATTGTTCACTCCAGCCTATTTGCAATATAAGCTATAAATCTGGCTAATAGCTTTATTCTGAGAAGAGACTACACTTTGAGTAATGTATGTGTATTCGCGTATGGTTCTAACAAAGTATGAGTAACCATATTTCATTTTTATTCGATTGTTCTATCATAACAGACCACAGTCGTGAGACCTAAAACTACCTTTATTTCTCTATATAATCCCCTGCTACATTAATGCACTTATCCCTGCTCAAATGTTGGCCTCCCAGGAACGCCTTTACTGAAAAAAAAAAACTACTTACTTACTTAAGGCTTACTGTTTTTACAGGAAAATGCATTTTAAGCACTTTGCCCAAAGCACCACATGCACATTAGGAGTTGAGGCCCCTGTACAGTCCTGACTTTGCTCTAAGGCATTTCAATATGTTTGGGTTGTTAAAGGAGTTCCTGGGAGGCCAGCGTATCAGACTTGGTGCACTGACAAAACTTTCTCCCTTGATGGTTTACCAGCACAAGGATACTGTAAGTGCAATAGTGTTTATAGAGAACGAAATTTTTATTTTTTTTACTCTTAAAAGTGTTTACTGCATAATCAAAAGTCGCAGTGTGACTTGAATGCCCCTTGTATGAGCTCAAATGTGACAAACACCTTATTAATTTAGGCCAGGCAACATTAAATGGTTTTCCCTCAGGATGGGCGTGGCTATGCGCCTCGCTCAACAGAGCCAATCAACCCAAAGGTTTACCATGTTCAGTATAGACTGAGTGTGGAAGAAACAGCAACAGATGGCGTATTCTAAAAAAAAAAAAAAAACGGAAAGTAGGCTATGAAAACTGAACCTTCAATGATGTATGGACTGAAAATTCTATGTTTGTTCTTCCTGTGGGAAGTTTAAAACAAGTTTCTTTCATGCAGGCTTTAAGCGTCACTATGAGCCGCTTCACGTCTGATACAATTTTAAGAGCTTATTTTTGCACTGTATGAGTGCATACAGTATATAGAGATCTGAATCCTAACACCTACAGTATGTAAAACTCGAACCTCGGCTCAAAGAACATTTTATTGACTGGCCCGCTTTAAATTTTGATTCAGTATACCCCTGATTTAGGCAGTTGTCATTAAAATTTATGTGAAAACGTTTTATTCGTCCAACTCAGTCCAGCTTGCTATGGTCACTTCTTGTTGTTTCCAGCTTTCTTGTTGATTAAGCAATAAATTTAATACACTCAATAAGATTTACTAACTGCCTTATTCTTCTTTTCTGGACCAAAAAAAAAACTTCTCACATATTTGATGTTGAATTATTAGAGGATATTCATGAACGAATTTTAAACATTGGCAGAGAGTTAAAGGCTAATCTGGAGTTGACGTTTTCTTGTCCCTGTTGAATTTTTTATTTTATTTTTTTTGGATGGATATTTTTAACATTTGCTAACTTTTTTTAACTTAGCAAAAAAAAAAAAAACTTTCACAGGTAGCTAGCGTGGGTGTGCAAAAACCAGGCAGAGCAAAGAGCCGCTTGCCACGTGAAAACCTTTTGTTAATGTCAAACTAGGGTCTCATGTGTGCTACTAAGTACATATTGTACTCTCAAAAAATTCGCAAACACTCTGTACAGCAGGTGCATGTATCAAACATTTATTGAATTCACGGAATTTATGGAATTTAACAAGTGCCCTTAGACCTCCATTATGAATGGTTTACCAGTAATCTCATTTTCTTTTCTCAGCACATTGAAATTCTTGAACGCCGCAATCACACACCGGATTATTGCTTAAGTTCTCTCATTCTTCACACTTCCTGACAGGTTATACTTTCCCTCTTTCTTTGCCCCCCTTCCCTGTTTTTTTTTCATCCTTCAATGTGTGTCGTTTGCACATTCCCTCCCGCACTCCATCTTTCCCTCACAACCATACACACACGTACATGTACCCGCATACTACACACAGTCTGTTTTGTGCAGCCTGTCTGCTTGGCATTGTGCACGGTGATCTATGCGTAATTGTGTCAGAGTGCATGCGAGTTGCGTTCATCGCAGCAGCCGGAGGATTATAATCATATGTTCTGATCCATAAGAAGCCATATGGAAGATGGGCATATTTGCCCACAGAACAAAGAGCTGCAGGCTGTGCACAAACCGGTTTCAAGTGTGTATGAACGGTTGTGTGCGTGTGGATGCCTGGTTAACTTTTTCTTTCATATACAGTTGGGTTGAAAGTCAGACTCTACAAACAAAAACCAAAAGAAAATGGCTACTTATGAGGGGTATTCATTTCAAACCGACACTCCTGTTTGTGCAAAATATCAGAACAAACTTCTGAAAGTAAAAACTTCCTTTTTTTCTCTATATAATCCACACTAGTGCACTTATCTCAGCATTTATACCATCAAAGTAGAACGTTTTCTCAGCACGCCAGATGTCAATCTGAAACGTAGGCCTCCCAGGAATTCCTTTAATACACCAGTGTAGAAAATGCATGGAGCAAGATCGGGGTCCGTGTTCACAAACCTTCTTAAGCCTAAAAGTTGCTCCTAGTGACGGAATTTCTGAGAAAATTCTTAGAATTATGACATTTTCTTAGAATTTCCCCCTTAAATTTAGGATTAAATCTTAGTTAAGATAAAAATTATTCACAAAACATCTTAGCCCTAAAAACAGTTCCTAAGGTAAAAATTGCTAAGAGTAGAGAGGAGGACTTTTAAGAGGCTTAAGAGTTTCTATAGCAGAGGACAAAATAGCGGAAAAAAGAAATATTCTCCAAATACTAAACATAAAGCTGAAAGTAAACACTGCTCTTCTGTCCAATTTGGTTTTCTTGTTGTTGTGCTTCCTTACATCTCCCTTGAATAGTTGACTACATATCATCCAAAAGTGCAACTAAAACAGACTGTCCTGCAATCATGTAAACTGGTAAAAAAGCTGAGCCATTTTGCTCCCATCAATCTGAAATGGATTACAAGTAATAAAATAAGTATGATTAATAAATGTAAGAACTTTAATATAGTATCAACTATATGGATGTGGAAATTGGTTGTAGACACATTTTGAACATTTGGATGTTTAATTAGCTTTAAGATATTTAGCCTATAACAGACACTTTGCATAAAGTAGCCTGTAGTCATGATTATAGAATTTCATTATATGCAAACATTATGATTTCACTGTTTATTCTATTATCATGTATTTTATTTTCACAAAGAGCACATTTCAAGACCTTTTGCAGAGGTCAGAGGTTATTTTTTATCAACCAATCACAGTCCTTGAGTTGCTGTATCATCCCTAGCAATGGGGTCGACCACACCCCCTCATTAAGATAAAAGTTTTTGTACTGTCCTTACCCGGAGTTGCTCTAAGAGGTTTTCTAAATCACTTTTAGTCTAGGACTCCCAGCTAGGAACTTTGAGGCTAAGATAGGAGCTCTCTGAGAGAATTCTAAGAAGCTTTATGTATACGGGCCCAGGACTGTATGAGGGATGTGGCAAGAACTTCCAGCTGATTTCCAGTAATGTGTTAAGTGTGTTTGTGATTGATTTGATTAAATGCCTCTCGTACAGTACATGAGTGCGAGTACAAACCGAAACAAAAAGGAGTTACGGGAGTTTTCTATTCTCAACACATTAATCACCAGTGAGACCGTCACATTTTACAGTCTAAACTCACTCATCAACTAATGACTACAAATAATGTTACTAGAATATGTTATCTGTCATATGAACTCAGGAGTTCTGTTGCAGGTGAAGTGTATAGTACAGTATGTGAAATGTATCATCAAATCTTACATTTTGTGCATCCTCTTCCTAATGTTTGGTGGGTTTCCTCCTTGTACTCTGGTTTCCTCCCAAATGAAGAATAAATGTATGGTGACATTTGTTGTATGTGAGTCACTGAATGTCCTCCATGTCCACCTATTGTTAATTTGTTGCCATGACATGTAAGCAATCAAGGTCTTGGCGGTATCAAAGCAAGTACTACTGTACTGTACATCCTTAGAAATTATATGACCACCGTTTGGAAACCATAAACAAGAAACAGGAATCACTACAGCCACTTAGACCTTGCAGATACATGCAAACAAACACTGACCCCAAGATTTCAGGACAGTAACGTAACATTAATAGCTGAATAAAACAACGACAAAAACACTACTTACGCACATAGCCTGTCAGCAAAATTCCTGACATAAATACGTTTTAGTGAAGGGTTTTTAAAAAATTCGTTCAACAATATGAAACCAAGACAAAATATGCACAGTGTAATGAAACCAAAGCAGCTAAAATATGACCAAAACACAAACACAGTACATCATTAAGACAATATTTATGCACTGAAAACTCTCCATAATTTTGCACCCCATGTGGCCCGGAAAACAAAGATATTCCTGTTTCGCTTATGCTGTGATCGTTCCATAAACACCATTCGTGTATGTACACTGTTTGTACGTTGAGTCCTTTTCATGATGT
>JAAGKR010000026.1:107420-140460 GCA_011419295.1 Clarias macrocephalus | reverse complement strand
GTTTTCTAAATCACTTTTAGTCTAGGACTCCCAGCTAGGAACTTTGAGGCTAAGATAGGAGCTCTCTGAGAGAATTCTAAGAAGCTTTATGTATACGGGCCCAGGACTGTATGAGGGATGTGGCAAGAACTCCCAGCTGATTTCCAGTAATGTGTTAAGTGTGTTTGTGATTGATTTGATTAAATGCCTCTCGTACAGTACATGAGTGCGAGTACAAACCGAAACAAAAAGGAGTTACGGGAGTTTTCTATTCTCAACACATTAATCACCAGTGAGACCGTCACTTTTTACAGTCTAAACTCACTCATCAACTAAT
This sequence comes from Clarias macrocephalus, assembly GCA_011419295.1. NCBI lineage: Eukaryota > Metazoa > Chordata > Actinopteri > Siluriformes > Clariidae > Clarias > Clarias macrocephalus. The sequence continues at coordinate 140,144 of JAAGKR010000026.1, read as the reverse complement.
GACTACAAATAATGTTACTAGAATATGTTATCTGTCATATGAAGTCAGGAGTTCTGTTGCAGGTGAAGTGTATAGTACAGTATGTGAAATGTATCATCAAATCTTACATTTTGTGCAAAACTGTTACTTGTTAAAGGTTATTTTTTAGGTGTATGTACAGTAGCATGGAAATCCTGGTGTCAAAATTAGGCTGAGGATTCCCTCTTTCTCTTAGTACATCATGAAATCCAAAGGTTTTCAATGTTCTTTTTTATTTTTTATTAATCTATTCTGTCATATCTCAGCAACCGGTACAGTAATAAATTTGGTATAAAAAGAGAGCTTATTGAACAAGGAATCTGAAATTATGCATGAATCAAATCACCCAAAATGTGACTTTATATCTGATTTAAAATGACTGGTCATATCCTCGCTTGCACCTCCAGGATCAAAGGTTTGATTCCCGCCTCAGGTCTGTGTGTGTTGAGTTTCGCATCCTCTTCCTAATGTTTGGTGGGTTTCCTCCTTGTACTCTGGTTTCCTCCCAAATGAAGAATGAATGTATGGTGACATTTGTTGTATGTGAGTCACTGAATGTCCTCCATGTCCACCTATTGTTAATTTGTTGCCATGACATGTAAGCAATCAAGGTCTTGGCGGTATCAAAGCAAGTACTACTATACTGTACATCCTTAGAAATTATATGACCACCGTTTGGAAACCATAAACAAGAAACAGGAATCACTACAGCCACTTAGACCTTGCAGATACATGCAAACAAACACTGACCCCAAGATTTCAGGACAGTAACGTAACATTAATAGCTGAATAAAACAACGACAAAAACACTACTTACGCACATAGCCTGTCAGCAAAATTCCTGACATAAATACGTTTTAGTGAAGGGTTTTTAAAAAATTCGTTCAACAATATGAAACCAAGACAAAATATGCACAGTGTAATGAAACCAAAGCAGCTAAAATATGACCAAAACACAAACACAGTACATCATTAAGACAATATTTATGCACTGAAAACTCTCCATAATTTTGCACCCCATGTGGCCCGGAAAACAAAGATATTCCTGTTTCGCTTATGCTGTGATCGTTCCATAAACACCATTCGTGTATGTACACTGTTTGTACGTTGAGTCCTTTTCATGATGTACCCCCCCCCCCCCCCAAACACCCACCCCACCCCACCCCCAGCACGGCGGCAGTTTCCAGACCGCTCCGAACCAGTCCATTCGGTTTGTGCAGGTTAGGAAATAAAACAGAAGAAATATTTTGTTTGACAGAAACGTAGCACAGAAAGCAGAAGCAGGCTGTGTGAAACAATCTGGACTTGATTGGAAGGCCGAGTGACATTACAGGTCAGACGTTTCTCAAAAAAAAAAAAAAAGACAAAAAAAAATTGTGGACAAATGCAGGACAGCTGAAAAGAAGAACGATACTGAAGACCATGAGAGCATCGAAGAAAAATGTACCTTCATACCTAGTAACTGATTGATGATACACAGGAGCTGCAGATCAATGATGTCATGTGTATCAAAACATAGACTTTAATCAAAGTGAAACTCCTAGCATCTTGTCGTAAGCATTATGTTTTCTATGATTCTCTGATGTAAAAACAGTAAGACTGGTGATTTGTTTTGTCAAACTCATACACAGATCGTAACTAATGTTTCTTAATCATTCTAAAAAAATCTCATTTTCCTCGTAAAAATGTGTCCTTACTGTATACAGTATATCTGACATCCATGATTTGTAATGATCCATCCATGCATTAATTCTGCTGCACATCTTGATTTCTAATAGAAGATTTTTGGCTTTTGTAACATATCAATTCAACAACCCATATAACTAAATTGATTGATTGATTGATTGATTGATTGATTGATTGATTGATTGATTGATTGATTGATTCTATTCTCCACCATATTGGTGTAGTGCAGTGATGAGAAGGAGATAGAGGAAGAGGTGAAGGAAAAGATGCAGAAAGAAGGAAAGAAAATTTAGACCGCACCAGAGAGATGGAGGTGGGCCTCCCCCACTTCAGGGCCCCTTTCCTGTGTTCGGGTTGTTTGAGGACACAGTGAACTGGGCCACCCGATCCTGAACAGGGCCCACTGAGGGGGGGAACGACAAGCATTTCAAATCATCAAGCAAGGCTGCGGATCTTGAGAGGCTCCTCGGCATGAAGCAAGAGAGGGAGAGAGAAAGAGCGGAGGGAGGAGAAAAGCCGGGGTCTGGAGGTGTAGGATTGGACAGATCGATGAAAGTGGGCGGGGACTGGCATCTGCAGGGAAGCATAGGGATATCAAAAAAAGAAGCACGAGTCTGGGGTCTAACAGATCCATACCTTATTACATGGGAGCAATTTATTACATGTTTATTACCCATTTGAGTAGGTGATCCTGAGTCTTATAACACAGTAATTACACACAGATGGTCTAAACATGTGCAAGAATGTATGTACAGTCTGTCTATTCTCTCTCTCTCTCTCTCTCTCTCTCTCTCTCTCTCTCTGCATCTTTGTGTGTGAATAGCGGTGGATTCAGGCTACATGAATAGGCTCACTGTGAAACTCTGGCTCTCTCTTCACACTCTCCTCGTTCACACACCGCTTCACTCGTCAGCGGCATTCCTGAGCGCTGAGGTAAGAGGGCACTACACCTCAGTGAGCCAGAACACACACACTTCCACACACACAAAACATTTTTTATTTACTCACTTTTTTTTAAATGTTTGCTCAACAACACAGCGCAGCAAAGAGATGCATCATTCCGTATTTCGTGCACAGAGATCCGTGTGCACACCAACGCTGTCACAAATTACAAATGAGCTTTTAATTACTGCAACCATTCAAGACGTTAGACCAAAACTCATGAGCCACATGTGCCAATGCCCCCCCCACACACACCACCACCACCATCACACACACACTTTAACATTGTTTTATTTATTTATTTATTTATTATTATTATTTATTAACTTCTAATTCACTTGATATGTCTAAATTATTCAGACTTGTTTATATACAATAACATTTTATATAGCATTCATCGTATATTGAAGGAATTAAAAACAAGATGTGACATGCAGCTGTTAATCCAAAATGGATAATTTTCCCACAACAGTAGCTCCAAAGAGTTGCATTTCTTTTATCTCACAATATTTATTTAATTAATAAAATAGGCTTTTAAACATTAATAATTCCTTCTAATATTGCATGAAATGCATGAAGAAACAAAACAAGCTTTACCCAACAGTTAGTTCTGACCGAGTAATCTGATTGGACGACAAGCATTCCAGACACAGAGTGTTCTAACAATCCTTAATGGCTCTAACTGTCGGTCAGCACATGGGTGAAAAGAGGTCGGTACGTTCCGCAGTAATAGAAAGGGGAGAGAGAGGCAGCCTGCCAAAACCCACATTCAAAACCAGGCACGGAAGCGCTTTTAGTAAGACTGAAAACACGTCTGATAACTTTACGTCACCTTCAACAACATTTACTGTCTCCTTAGCAACTGCTTAAGTTGTTCCAAATTGTCTGTGTTGTGTTATTCATGGTTAACATGATCTACTGTACAAAGGCAACTACCCTCTATCACAAGGCTGAAGCACAAATCCCTCTCTAACCCCTGATCAAGGGCACTACTTGTTGTATGGAACAAGGGATTGTACATCCTACATAGCAAACTAGCTTTCAATTAAATGCTATTTGGTATTCGCCCCCAGAACCCCAGAAGTTAGCTGACATTCATAAGAGGTAAAAGTGCCTACAACCACATGACAGCCATGCTGATATTCAGTACAACAGCACTCCCTCATGTGTGATATTGGTTAAAAAAAACTGTCCATCATCTCTCAAAAATAAAAAATAACTAAGCATATAACCAAGACCCTGAAAATTCCTCTGCCCCTAGGTATCCCAAAGCAAAAACTTTACAAAGCACAGACACCTTTTATAAAAGCTTAAAAAATGTATTCTTAAGATTAACCTGTGATTGACATTACAGCTGCCCTTACGATCAGGGCTACTGTTATTCCAACACCTGCTCAGGAAATCAGCACTGATGTCAAATGAACAAGAGTAAACTGCATTGTCTTCCCGTGAGAAAGAAGTCTAGAGCTAATGCTAATTACTTACAGTTAATTAATTGATTACATTCAATGTCATCAGGAGCTAATAAACAGAAACAGTGAGTAGAAATTACAGTGTACACGACAGTAGAGTCCAGGGCTCAGAAGAGTTACAGTGCGTATGAATATAATTTGGTGTCTTCACTTTTATTTTTGTTACAAACATAATTATGTGTGAGGATGTGAAGATGATTAGCAGCGTCTAAAAATAGTCTGGCAAATCAGGCTGAAATAAACTTCCGATCTATAATCTTCCCATCAGAGGGAACTCTGAAGTCTAGGAAAATAAATATTAAGGCCATATTAAATATTGTTTTTCAGATTTGCTGGGACATTTGTGAGAAGTGATACCACCATACCCACAAGCGTGTGCAGAAAAAGTACCAGTCTCCAGCATGTACTGTATACTTATAATGGATAAATATGAAGTGTGTGTTTAAAATTTTACTTTTTTTTGGTTTTAAACAACTTAAAAAAAAAAAAAAAGCATGTTAATGTTGGATGCTGGTTCTGGGTAACAATGTTCACAGAAACTCAGCTCTGTCGTGATTCTTTTCAAAGGTAAGGTGCTGGTACTTTACAGCAGTGATTCCATTAGTATGCGCTCATGCCAGTGTCATTAGAGAGATTTCTTGTTTTTTCTGTTAAAACAGTGCTTCCATTGTGTGTGTGTGTGTGTTTGTTGTGAAACTTAGAAAGAGAGGTGGGGAGAGGGAGGAGGACTGTTACTGTGTAAAATGAGGTGAGGGAAGGGGCTAATTCCACACACACACACGCACACACACACACACACACACACACACTCACACACACACACACACACACACACACGTCGCCTGCACGCACAAACGGAAACACTTATCTGTCGTGATTTATTTTTACTTTTTTTTAAGGTAAAGTGCAGGTTAATCCGTTTTATTTTCACTTTATAGATTGTATTAATTATTTTAATGTATTTATTATGATTTTTTTTGGGCTGTGGAACGGATAATTTGAGTTTTCATTATTTCTTATGGGAAAATCTGATTTGATTTATGAGTATTTTGGAATACGAGCCACCTTCCAGAATGAATTATGCTCGTAATCCAAGGTTCCGGACGGAGAACATAGCCGTCAGACAGCCATCACGCCGTTTAACGCATACCCCTTCACCTCAGTTACTCGACTTATCATCAAGATGGTGGTGTACAGTACTGATCAGTGTGTCTTCATAGTGTGAACATACTGGCCAACCAATTCATTTAAAAGTTAATTTAGCAAGAAACATGTTGTTCCTAACGTACCCTCAAAGAGTTATTGTACATGTTATTGTATGTGTAAGTGTGATACGGAAACTGGAAACGATGGGATTATTGATCCCTTCTGAGGCCGTCCGAAAATGTCACAGGACACAATCGGTGACTTGCAACTTCGTCTGCTTTTTCTTTCAACGTGAAAGTCTATTGGAACAAGCCTCGCAATGTGGAAGATTTGAAGGAAAACATTCAATGTGAAATGTTATTCAAGCCAATATCCTTGCAGATACTTTCAGGAACAAGGAGAGTCGTGTCGAGATGTGTCTGGCAGAAAACGGAGATCACTTTTCAGCATCGCATGTAATGAAATCGATTACACATACCTCAAGGTATGTTGAGTATTTTTTTTGTGGGGGGGGGGGGGGGTTTAGATTGCTTCATCATAGCGCTTTATCATTATTTCAGAATATTCAGGGCCTTTTTCGACTGAATCACCCTGTATTATATTGTTTGATTATCGAAAGTGCTACAGATATTCTTACAATAAAAAATTTGAAGCTAATGAAGCTAAGAAACCCAGGGAAAATCATTGACAGATCAGATCAGAGCTATAGACTTTTTTATTGAATTTTATTTTACTCTATTTTACTTTTTTTTCCCCTGTGAAATGGCCACATGGAAATTCAGTCAGCTCCACTTAATCCCTGGACTTCAATTTTTAATAAAGCTGAAACTAATACGGTTAAGCCAAACCTAACACAACTTTCTATGACTATGTGCTTAAAAAGATTCTTACTTTCAAAAAAAAAATGTATACAGTACATATTTTAGATAAGTAGTATAGAAAACAGACTTTCTTTCAGATTTCATGTTAAAGAAAATGGTAAAGAAAATTCATTGTGTAAAAGTATGTGCCTTTAACAGGCTGTGACCAAAAGTAATGCCTCAATACAATGGACGTAAAAACTTCCCCATACGTTTCTAGGGATTTTAAGTTTCTTAGCATTTCCAGGTCTAGCAATGAATTAATTTAAATTCCATATGTTCCTAAACTTTCCAGACCTGGATAGAAACCCCAGTACATTGTCTGGCAATAATTTGTAGAACCTATCTAGTGCACAACATCTTATATATAGTGCAAACTTGGTAATGGTGATTACTTACGTATATCATTTTTACATTAGAAAACTTAAAATATAACGTAATGCAATGGGTGTTCAAGTCAAACCGGGACTTTAACCAGAAAGATTTACTTCAGTTGTATAACTGTTTGTCAAGTAACTTAAAAATGCTCCAGGAGTATACAGTATGAAGCACCTCGGCAAAGTGTCTGTAAAAAGAGGACGTATCTTTTTTTCAATGAGGGACATTTAAGACAAACTGGGACTTTTCTGACACCAACCAAGGTGCTTGATCATTGAAAATCAATGGATAACTTGAACCTGTCTGTTGGAACTGTACACACAATCATTCTCAAACACCACTTGAACATCACAAGAACTTGGCTGAGAGTTATTGCCACATCCCCGTGCAGTCCTGACCTCACTCCAAGCCATTTCCACATGTTTGGGCCATTGAAGGAGTTCCAAGGAGGCCAGTGTTTCAGACGTAAAATCCGATCATGGCTCCTTTGTACTGGACAGAACTTTGTCCCTTGATGGTATCCAAGCACTAGTGAAACACTGGGATAAGTGATTTAGTGTAGCAGGGGATTATATAGAGAAATACATTTGGGTTTTTTTGCTCAAATTAAAAGTCACAGTTTGACTTGAACGCCTATCAAAAATAGAAAAATATGTTAAATCTTAAACATCTATTTGCAGTTTAATATAAAATAATATCTATTGTTTACATTATAAACAGACATTCAGAGTGCAAAAAGCACCACTTTCTCTCAAGGTCCATATGTATAACCTCTCTCTTTCTCCCTCCAAACTCTCACTCACTCATACTCTCTCTCACACACACATACACACACACATATGCACATACTGGACGTCTCATGTGCTCATGCCGTGATGAAAAGCCGATCCTTTCACTCTGAACTCACTGACCCCCCTCATGTCCAGGAGCCCATTCTGCTTTATCTGGTGCTGGCAGATTTCCTTTTCAATAAAAAGCCTGTTTGGAGCGAAACCTCCCACCTCACACTGTTACAAAGCCACGGGAAAGAGTTGCCCTTTCTCTGCGTTAGTGATCTCAGCTGTGTTAGTGGACCAACAGGTGACACGAAGAGCAACAGGTAGAGATTAATGTAATAACTTAGGCTACATGCTTCAAGCTTCTCTATATGTATGTGGTGCTTTTAACATAATAACAACCTACAGAACACATTAACCTTTAAATATGCTACATTAATCAAGATAAGAATGAAGTAAAAACGGAAAACTACTGTAGTTTCACACTTTTTTCAAAATGATCCAGTATGTATGTAATTTTGAATGAGGTCAAAGCCCTAAGCTGTGCTCATACAAAGCATCAGACAGATATTACCAGTGCATATTCAACATATACTCATGTTTTAGTTTTGTTTTTTCAGGAACGTTGAGCAAAATTAAAAAATGTTCTGAAAAGTGTTAAACGGTATCGTTGGCTTATTCTTTTGTTTTGTTTTTGAATTATACATCCAATTAGATTGCAGCTCAGTGGGACAAGTGAAACGAACTAAAATGGAGACCAGATGGAGAGTTCAAGCAAAAGTTATGAAATGATGCTTCCAACATAGGAATTCAAATACTGTACAATATAATCGCAATTCAGTGATTGAACTTGTGAAAGCATTGCAGATAAACTACTAGGAAATAAGACTGTAGGCTCTGTGCTGGCTAATTATTTACTTATTTATAACTATTACTTAATTTATTTATTTATTTTTATTTTTATTTAACCATGATGCAAACTTACATTTGGTGGCAGTGGTGGCTCAGTGTGTTAAGGCTCTGAGTTACGGATCAGAAGATCAGTGGTTCGAGCCCAGCTCCGCCAGGTTGCTGCTGTTGGGCCCTTGAGCAAGGCCCTTAACCCTGTCTACTCCAGGGGTGCTGTAAAAATGGCTGACCCTGCGCCTACTAACAAGAAGCTGGGATATGCGAAGAATAAAGAATTTCACTGTGCAGTAATGTATGTGTGACTAATAAAGGCTGACTGACTGACTGATTTAACATTTCCATAAGATAAAGTATGACTATCGGGCTGAATCTACATTGTAATTACAATTATCTCAAAGTGGTAGTACGAGTTAGCCGGCAGCATCATTATGGGTAAAATATGCATTATTGATTGATTGTGCATAATAGAACACATATATAGTATATGAGAGTAAAAATCTATCATTAGCCATGATCAGACTGCCTGCTTTACAGCTGAAACACAGCTGGCCTCCCAGGAACTCCTTCAATGGCCCATATATGTGGAAATGGCTTGGAGTGAGGTCTGGACTGTAGACAGGATGTGGCAATAACTTTCTAGCCGTGTTCCTCTAATGTGCATGTGGTGTTGGTGAGTGATTGTGTGTACAGTTCCCACAGACATAGGTGTCTCTTCCGCAAGTTTGCGACAAGTTATCTGTCGACTTTCAAGGATCAGGCATTCCACTCACTTCAATGTTCAAGGAAATGACTGCAGTGGGCTCTGGGATCGTCGTTCACAGATATACGGCCTTTAATGTTTATTAAGTTTATACTGCGCCGAAGAGTCTCATCACCATACTGAGCTTGAAGTTCACCGATAATTTGAGGAGAAATTTCATCATTTGAAATTCGCAGCCATCTTTTGTTTTTTTTCCACTTGAACGCTTGTCTGGATGTTAAAATTTATCTATATAATAAGGAAAAATCATTTGGGAGGAGTAATATAACACATCAAGATGGTTTTTGGAATTTTTGTCTGTCTGTTTGTCTGTTTGTTTGTGTACACACCATGTAAAAACTACTGAATGAATTTTAATGGGGTTTTCACTCTTTATTTAGCTGAGCTTGAGGTAGCATATAGGCTTTGTTTCATCGCAATTGGCCCACGGGAGGAGAAGATATGCTACTTTGAAATTTAGATAGGACCTCCGAGTGGCTCAGTGGTAAAGTGCTCGCCCTATCATCCGGAGATCGCGAGTTCGATTCCCGGGTGATGCTGTAACCTCTCCCAGCCGGAGGTCTAGAGAGAGCTGATTGGCCGAGCTCTCTTAGAGTGGAGAGATGAGAGATGAGAGGTGCTTAGTGCTCCCACATTAATCACGGCTCTACAATGAATCAGGGGCGTCTGTGAGCTCACGCAAGCGGAAGGAGTGGATAGCGCTGTCCTCCGAGTGTGTTACGCCGCGCCCAGTGAGCGCGCAGTTCGAAAAGATGAGGTTGGCTGGCATCTCGTGGTTCGAAGGAAACATGTGATAGTCTTCGACCCTCCTGACTGAGGTGTAGTGTTAGCTACTTAATGTGGGAGCCCCCTAGTGACGGGGAGGAATTGGACATGACTAAATTAGGGAGAAAATCTGGGAATTTTTTTTTATGAAATTTAAATGAAAAACATCATAAAAAAATAGACATTGGAAAAATCTGATGGTGCTGTACACTTTTTATTGCTGTGTGAGTGTGCAATTGAAATCTACTTAATGAACGTGATCTCACACCTTAATTCTGCACACTTAACAGTAACAAAATTGTAGTTCATTCCAAAATCCAACAGATGCCATTTTATGACCTTTTTTTTTTAAGTGTGCAATTAACGTTCATGAGAATGAAGTCGTAGGAACATCTAGTAGCTATAAAACTAGTTACAAAACTTGACAACTCTACTCAGTGTAGAGTGTAGCTCAGTGTAGTGTTTCTGTAGCTCACATTTAGGGTTCTTACTTACTGTGCTGTTGTGTTTATTTTGCTTGTACTTTAGTTACTGTAATAAATCACCAGCACTTGCATCTGCCTCCATTAGAATCCATTACACCTTTTTGTGATTTATATAAAGCTTCTTTCACGTAGTTACTTGGGAGACTACTTTTCTTGTAGGTCTTTTTATGAAATTGAAGTCTTCATTTTATTTGAGTACGATTTTTTGCTACTGTACAGTACATTTCAATCTGCGCAAGTAAAGAACAATCTCATATGACTTTCACCATATTAAAAATGCCTTATTGCACCATCCAACAACATATACACAAAACAAGCTCTATAATCAGTTAGCATATGACCATTTTTATAACTTAAGCGCAACTACAAGGAAAGTGTCATCAGGTTCAAAACAGTGAGAGTCTGAGAGCATGCAGCGCCAGAGTGCTTTGCCGTTAGTGTGTGTTTACACAGGCTAAAGATCTGTAATGCTTCAACCAGAGAGGGTAGAAGTGGCCAGCACTCCCTTTGCGGGCCCCGCTGGAACAGGGCGCCAAGAAACCTTACTGTGACAAGAGCACAAGCAATACAGACAGAAAGAGAGAGGAAAATTTTGCAAAGAAAGATACGCAGTACTGGGTAAAAGTCCTCAGCGACCCTTCATTTCTTCACCTTAAATTTTATTATGTAGATTAACAAATAAGTGGCAGTGTGGCTTAGCACCATCAACTTGCACATCCAAGGTCTGGGTTCAAGTCCCGCCTTGTGTGCATGGAGCTTGCATGTTCTCAGCATGGTTGGTTTCCTCCGGGTGCTCCAGTTTCCTCCCACAGTCCAAGGACATGCAGATTGGCGTTCCCAAATTGCCTAGCGTGTGAATGAGAACATAAGTCTGTTTATGAGTGTGTGCCCTGCAATGGATTGCCACCCTGTCCGGGGTGTGCCCCATATCTCCTGGGATAGGCTCCAGGCCCCCCGTGACCCTCCTCCTTCTTAGGCTTGAAAGATTCATAGGTTGGGCAGTGTAGTGGTTAGCATTGTCGCCTTGCACCTCCAGGGTCCGGGTTCAATTCCCAGCCAGGTTCGATTCCCATCTCTCTGAGTTTGCATTTTCTCCCTGGTGTGGTTCCTCTGGGCACTCCAGTTTCCTCCCACTGTCCAAAGACCTGCTAATTGGTGGTTCCAAATTACCCATAGTGTGTGAGTGTGTATGTGTGTGTGCCCTGCAATGGATTGGCACCCTGTCCAGGGTTTACCCTGCCTCGTGCCCTAAGTCTCCTGGGATAGACTCCAGGCCCCAGTGACCCTGAATACAGGATAAAGATGATGAGTGAGTGATTCATAGGTTGATGTGTGGCATAACAAACAAAAAACATTCCTCTGAAACTGGTCAGGTACTGGGACTGGACTCAAAATGAGAGGCAAAAAAATCCTTTAAGAGAACTATTCCTCAAGACTACATTACATATAGAAAAATGCCCATCCCTTGGGCAAAATATGAAGAGATTTGAACCATTGTCAAATGGCTTTTAATGTTACAAGCTTATACTGTATAATAGACAGACATAAAGGGACTTGAACATGAAAGTCTATAAGGTCACTGGGGTATCAATACAGAATTTTTAACCATTCTACATATGGTCACAACATCGATGGCCATTTAAAAAACAATCAAAAACTATTCAGAATCCTAAACCAAAAGGGAGCCTTTGTCCACGCTTCCTTTGCTGACCTTGGGTTTGTTTTTTGTGTATTGGAACCTCAGCTTAGCGACCATCACTGTAAAATGTCTCTGTGTTCCATGGTCACATTTTATAACATAAATGTCCCAAAATCAGACGGAGATAATAATGAACAGCATTCTCACCATTCCATCATAAAATTGCACTTGATATGGTAAACATAGTTCCGATTATTCTGCTGGCAAAAAAGAAGGGGTGATTCAACAATATCTGTAGCCTTCAGAGGCAGGTGGATATAAGCAAAGAATTTCTCCTCAGAATCTAACTCGTGTAAATAGATCGGGCAGGAGTCATGTGAAAAATTTTAGAAGAAGAAGAAGAAGAAAGGAAAGAAGAAGGCAAAGTCAAAGCAGGAATACTAAACTGAGAAATGAACTCTGAGAAATGCACATGGGAACTGGGAAAGCCAGGTGATGTCAGTTTCAGGTAAGTAGGAGGGAAATAATACCCAGATTGGACTCTCCTGAGGAGTAGCAGCAGGTTATGAATAGATGTTTGAATAGATGTGGAAAGATGAGTTTCCCACAACTGTTGCAGAACAAATAGAGAAGAGATGAGAGCCTTTGTTGTCACGTATACAATACAAATCTTTTACTGGACATCCCAGTTTACTGGTAAGCTTAGATCAGAATGGCAGGAAGCACAGAGCATCCCTGGAGGGTTAAGAGCCATGGCTTGTCCGTGCCAGGCTTTAAACCCATGACCTTTTTTTAACCAGTGTCCCAGAGACCTGACCACCCACTCTAGTCTCTAGTTAATGGGAAATCACTTTGAATACTCTCTAACATACTGTAAGGACGATCTCAACTTTACAGGTTGTCCTTAACCTTCCTGTCATACTGAGCCCTGTTCTAACAGAATTGGGTGAACACAGTCAGAACTTGGCGAGAACGCAATAGAAGCCGATAAGGATATACAGTAGTATTGTCTCCTTTGACATGGAGATGTCATGCCAATTTTTTGGACATCTTTAAAAAAAAAAAAAGGTCTAGTGAAGACGTGGTCGAAGCAAGAAACAGAAAGGATGTACAATATTAATGACAGCATTGACCAGTTGAACACATAACTAGCATCTCTTTGGGATTTCACTGACGTACTACATGCATGACACAGATGGGAAAGATATTGAAGCAATTATTGGGACGTCTCTCCATTGTTCTCACAACGACTTCTTCAGGCTTGACCATAGTACAGTAGGTCCATGCCGCATTGCAGAATACCACATTAAACACATATTACATTCTTCTGGTGCTTACCATATTTATGGCGTCAATACAGTAGGTGTCAATGTCATGTCCAGATCCAATTCCTCATACCATCACTTGATTAAAAAAGCAATGCTCGTCGTGTCATGGCATTTTCACCAACATCTTGAACACAATGAAAATGTAAAAAGCATGTGATGTGATCGATAGCTCACATTGTAGATGCATTAAGAACCTGCCAGGGACTTAGCTAGGAAGTAGTACAAACTTGACAAATGTACATTGTTTTCCATTTTTTGATGGAAACACGAAAGTTGGGCGCAAAGTAGGGATTATAATCAGACGAAGTGCACCTGTGTTTGTTTGCATGCACATTTTTAGTAGATCAGCTGCTTAACTAGCCATTCACACCACACAGATGGCTGCTAAAATGGCTCTAATTGGTGCTTCTCCTAGTAAACATGGGTCTAAGTGCTCTAAGTGTTCCAAAAGTATTTTTGTATGTTTTTACACGTATAACTACCGAATCATGTGTAATTAGTTATATAAAAATATCACCTTTTTTCAGTAATATAACAGGCCAATTGATTGATTGTGTGATTGCAGTGATATAATTTTATGCAGTTCACAATACTAGATTATTATTTTTAAGAGATATGGCGGCAGGGTGGTGGTTAGCACTGTCGCCTTGCACCTTTAGGGTCTGGGTTCAATTCCCGCCTCTAGTTAGTTTCCTCTCACAGTCCAAAAACATGCAGATTAGGGTAATTGGTGTTTCCAAATGGCCTGTAATGTGTGTGTGAATGCTGACCAGAGGTCCTACCACGGTCGTGAAAATGGGACACTGTTGGCCTCCATGATCCTTGGTTGGTCCACATACTGTAGATTCCTAGATGGATGGATGTATTATACTGTATGTACAGTGGAAGCTCGGTTCATGAATGTAATTCGTTCCTAAATTCAGTTTGTGACCCGATTTGGTCGTGGACTAATTCAGTTTTTTCCATACATGTAATTAGAATTACTATGAACTATATTAAACTATATTTTAAAACAAAGTATGAAAAAGCCTTAATTATACAGTACAAAAATAATACAGCACTAAATATGAAAAAAATGGAGAGAGAGCAAAAATTCTGCGTTCATGAACTGAGGTTTATATATATATTTTTTTTATTATACGAGAATAATGAATCTGCTCTGCAATGGATTGGAACCCGGTCCAGTATATAACCCGTCTCGTGCCTTAAGTCTAATGGCATAGGGGCCAGGCTCTCCACGACCCTGTGTTTAGAATAAAGCAGTATAGATGATGAGTGAGTGATGAATAGTTCATCTATATATTTTTTATAAATAATAAGAATAATAAGAATGCACTATTATTATTATTATTATTATTATTATTATTATTATTATTATTTAAATTATTCATTAATTAAATTCTTCTAAAACAATTGAGGTAGAGACAGAGAAATAAAACTGTGAATGTGACACCGAACAAGAGACAAAAATCATCACTTCCGATCTTGGTCCACTCACATAAAGACAAAGCATGACTCACATAAGGGCTCAGTTATATGACAAAAAGCACTTTCCTCTTGTCCGAACACACACAAATACAATCTGTTCTGCGTTGTCACCCCATCACCTCAGTTTCCTCACCACAGAGCTGGTGGAGTGACCCCAAGCTGTGTGAGTAATCAGCAATGTGGAACTCACTATCGATCTATAAAATGGGTGTGAACAAGCATGAGTCACATTGGGGCTTACTCACGGGAAGCAGAGTGAATAAGTGTCTGGTGCCACTGAAAGGTTCGGTGTCTGTGTGTCTACCAGAAAAATGCCTATTTTGGTGTCTCCGAATCGGTGATTTTAAAAGGTGTAGCCAGAACTGAGTAATTAAAAAAAAAAAAAAAAAAAAAAAAAAAAAAAAAGATCCCAATTCATAAATTACATAGTAAGATTACCTGTAAAGTCCCTATAAAATAGAATCGTATGTTTTTTATTCAATCCTCAGCTGTCCAGTTTTTATGAATCTGAACCCACTGTACCTCCGATTACTGCTCTTCAGTGACACTGCTATTATAATCCGCCCACCATGAGGTTCAACATGTTGTGGTTCTACAGTGCTTTTCTGCTTACCATGGTTGAAAAAAGTGCTAATTTGAATTAGCGTAACATCTTAAAACAGTCTGGCTAATCACTCATCAGTAAGGCATTTCCACCCAACTGCTGCTTACTGGATTGCCACTTGGACTGGATTTTTTTTTTTTTTTGTGCAATTCTCTCTAAATCTCAGAAAATCAACATTTTCTAAATTTTCTATCAGGCACCAACATCCATGCCACAGGCAAAGACAGTGAGATCAAGATTTTTCCTAACTGTAACAAACCTACAGTACATCATGGTTTTATGCATAGCACTCCTGAGACACTGATTGGCTGATTATAGATAACTGCATGAATGTCTAGGTGTACAGGTGTTTCTAATAAAGTGGACACTGAACGTGTACGAGAATGGAAAGAAACATATGCATATGAATTTTGAACGTACTATAGCCCATGGGAAAACCATGCACCTGGCAGCTCCGCATATAAAGCAATATGCATGGCTCTAATTGTCACCTGGTTTTGGAAGGCAAACAAACATTTAGTGCCTTTAGAAGGTTGACATGTCAAGTGGAATATGTAATCAGCCCCTCTCAACCCTTTTCACACTGACTTTCTACTTTTGAGTTAAGTGTTTAGGCAAGTGTGCAGAACACAGCTGTAAACAGGCCCAGTGCGCTTAATACATCTGGACCTGTGTGCATTACAGTATGTGACATATAAATGCTAAATCATGCACAAACAGTGCTTTTTATTTCTTTAACTATGCGATTTCATTGATCATGTCTCCAAGGAGAAAATGCATGAATAAGATACAAAGATGCAATCAACAACTGTGTGTACCTATGTATAAAATAAAAGATCTGCATAGACTTATTAAGCAAAAAAAAACATAATTACTATACTGTATGTGTATAGTATTGTACAGTATATGATATTCATGCAACTCATTCAGCTTTTGCATATCTTATATGTGCATGTTCTAGTGAGTGTATTCATTCAAGTTTGTTTCTAGCAGATGTCTGTACAGTAAATACCACATATGATTAGTATACCTACTGTACTCCTAGATGTTATTACTATTCATTCCATTTGACAGAATTTGTTTGAAAGTATTTATTTTTAGAAAGATGAAAATTCTTTGCTAAATGAGTAATAATGTCTTAAAAATTTGTCTCAAAACAGTCTACATAATCCTATGTTTGACTTGAACAATTTTAAACGATGAAATATTACGATTTTTGCCATATTTGAGATATTTTCATTTGGCTATGTTTCAGGGATTTTTATTTGGCCATATCTGAGATGTTTTCACTTGCTAGAATGACATTTCTGCAGTGTGTTCTGATTTAATTTTTTTTATGAGATTTTTTTTTAAATCGCAACGAATACATGCCTGAATTTTTTTTTTTACTTTTTTTTGTCGTTTACACAGACACTAAAATGACAAGAGTGCAATAAAGGGAGTTTGAGGTAACACACGCTGTGAGATCTATGTTCGTTCATTTTCTATATCGCTTATCCTGTACATGGTCGGTCACAGTGGTCTGGAGCCTATCCCAGGAGACCTTAGGACACAAGGCAGGGCACACAGACACACATAATTTGGGAACACCAATTAGCTTCATTTGCATGTCTTTGGACTGTGGGAGGAAACCGATTTACCCAGAGGAAACCCACCAAGAGCGAGAACATACAAACTCCATGCACACAGACCCGAGGTGGGAATCGAACCCTCAACCCTGGAGGGTCAAATACGGGCCCTTTAATCGATTTTGTTTCATAAGGACAATAATTACAACTTAGGAGTCCTTTCTCCCCAAGCACATTTAGAGAATCTTTTGATAACTAAATAAATTGACTTATTCCTATTAGCTATTACTACTGAATATATATTTTTGTGTGTGTGTGCGTGTGTGTGGTCAGAGGTAGCTTCTTACTCTTCCTACTACTGCTTTAAAATTACAGTGCACTTTCTCCAGCTGGTCAAGCCATCAATTAACTCAGATGCTGATCTGCACCGTCAACCACACTTCCAATGGCCTCTGAGTCATATCCTTTACACACACACACACACACACACACACACACACACACACCCCTGTTCCCTTGAGTCATATCTTACACATATTTGATGGCAGGCATGTACAGTGTGGAATATTCAAGCCACACACCCATTCTTCCTCAGTGAAGAGCATCACAGACACACACACACACACACACAATTCAAAGCATGATCTTAATCACCACACATCTCTTAATCTCACAACACCCATAAAGAAATATTTCAGGGGGTTATTAAACTTTTCCTGAGGAATACACAGATACCGCTGATGACTCACTTTATAGCCCTGACACATCAAAAGTCTGCCCTGGCCTGGAGTGTGTGTGTGTGTGTGTGTGTGTGTGTGTGTGTGTGTGTGTGTGTGTGTGAGAGAGAGAGAGAGAGAGAGAGAGAGAGAGAGAGAGAGTGTGATTCTGGCTGTGCAGGCAATGAGAACCCAAACAGAAAACACACACACACACACACACACACACACACACACACACACACACACACACACACACACACACACACACACACACACTATCTCATTTGTCAGGTTCTCATCTGAATGCACCTGCCCTGACGTGTGTAAATCTGCACAACATACGGTGTGATGTTCAAAATCTGGACAGTGTGACTTTCAAAAACCAAAAAGCCGAGCTCCAAATTAGTGCAAATTGAATACTCATCAACTGAATACATTTTTAGCACAGACATGCTGTTTGTCACACTATTCACACTTCTTTAACATCACGCCACCTTATTATAAATATGCTACTTCAACCAAAATACAAGAAACACTGTTTTTTTTTAGAACAAACTTATAAATAGTGTAAATATTTATTCTTTTTTTTTTCCTATCCTGGTTATGGTCATAGTCAATTCCAGTGAGAACTAAGCACGATTGAACCTCAGGGGTGAGGGGTAGATCAGTGGTTTAGGCATTGGACTAAGGTTCCAGGTTCAAACCCTACAACCACCAAGTTGCCACTGTTGGGCCCTTGAGCAAGGCCCTTAACCCTCAACTGCTCAAATGTATAATGAGATTTAAAAAAAATAAGGGCGTTTGCCAAATGCTGAAATGTAATGTAAATGTAAGATTGAATGCAAGTCCATCACCATGACCAGACACGCACACTAGGGGCAATTAACATTAAACTCACCAACCCGATCACCACGTGGAATTAAGCTGGACAAAAACCCACAAGGACACAGGAAGAACATGCAAAACTCCACACAGACTGTAAACTCAGCTCAAGACCAAACCAGGGACCCTGGGACTGCTGGGTGGCAACAATATCTTGTAGACTTTTTACACATGGACGTGTCCGTGTGCTTCCATTCAGGTTTAATGGCCTCGCACAGATCAGAAACAAGGTGTCAAAAGTCATGTTAGATCTATTAACACGAAGTGAGTGCTAACTTTGAATCACTTTTCTAGGGAGATTTAAAAAAAAAACTTATCAAGCTTTTTTTTTTTTTTTTTTGTCCCAGAGTTATGAACAACCAGAAAACTTCACATAAGCTAAAAGCTCATAGAACGAAACATTCTGCTAACCTCAAATTGTCAGTTGGGGAGTTGATTTATTGTAAATGTTACGCATGAAATGTGCACAACAAGCAGAATATATATTTTGCTATAAGATGTGTCAGACACTAAAATGTCAGCTTATAATAAAATTAAATCCTGTGCCATTACAGAAACGTGACTCCGAACAGAGAGGGTTGGATTGCTTTATGAAGTTTAGAACCCTAAACTATTCAAAGAACCCCTAAGGAATGCTTTTTTCCTGAGTGTGTTGAGGCCACAGACTCAGATGCAGCTGCTGAAATTCAGCATGTGTTCTGTTCGACTCACTGGACAGGCATCTTTTACTCAAGGACTGGTAATATGCATCCAAATCCAATTCTACTCTCTCTCTCTCTCTCTTTCTCTCTCTCTTTCTTTTGTGTGTGTGTGTGTGTGTGTGTGTGTGTGTGTGTGTGTGTGTGTGTGTGTGTGTGTGTGTGTGTGTGTGTGTGTGTGTGTGTGTGTGCATGTGTGTGTGTGTGTGTGTGTGTTGTGTGTGTGTGTGTGTGATAAGAGGATGAGTGTAGTCGAGCAGTTCTGCAGTGAGCAAAGGGATAATGTGTTGGTATGTTCAGCATGTGGCATTGTGCCCGCCCTCACTCCTGGAGAAAAAATAATAAAGCTCTACTGCAAAACCCTAGACCCAGATGGAAAGAAAAACTTGAACAAAACACACACACAATGAGATATATTTTACATGTAAAGATTTAGAATTGGACAGTACATATAGTACAGAGTGTGTCAACTCACATTTTATACAGACCCTGAGGCGGGAATCAAACCCAGGACCTGAAGCTGCAAGGCGGCTAACCACTAAGCCACCGTGCCGCTATATGTATATACGTATATATAGTGTATATAGAGGCACGGTGGCTTAGTGGTTAGCTGCCTTGCATGTTCACATAGTTCCCAAATTGCCCATAGTGTGTAGATGTTGACTAGAGGCCCGAACATGGTCATAAAAATGGGAATAGACACAATGACCTCCAAGGTCCCTAGTTGGACTACAGAGCTTCCTAGATGGATCAACAAATGGATGGAGTATATATATATATATACAGTACAGACCAAAAGTTTGGACACACCTTCTCATTCAAAGAGTTTTCTTTCTTGTGTTCTTTCTTGTGTTCTTTAGCCCAAACGCGTCTCTTCTGCTTGTTGCCTGTCCTTAGCAGTGGTTTCCTAGCAGATATTCTACCATGAAGGCCTGATTCACACAGTCTCCTCTTAACAGTTGTTCTAGAGACGTGTCTGCTGCTAGAACTCTGTGTGGCATTGACCTGCTCTCTGATCTGAGCTGCTGTTAACCTGCGATTTCTGAGGCTGGTGACTTGGATGAACTTATCCACCACAGCAGAGGCGACTCTTGGTCTTCCTTTCCTGGGGCGGGTCGCATGTGAGCCAGTTTCTCTGTAGCGCTTGATGGTTTTCGTGACTGCACTTGGGGACACTTTCGAAGTTTGGAAATTGGAAAAGTTGCTGCTTACGTTTTTATAATAGCAATTTGCATATACTCCAGAATGTTATGAAGAGTGATCAGATAAATTGCATAGTCCTTCTTTGCCATGAAAATTTACTTAATCCCGAAAAAAAAACTTTCCAGTGCATTTCATTGCTGTCATTTAAGGACCTGCTGAGATCATTTCAGTAATCGTCTTGTTAACTCAGGTGAGAATGTTGACGAGCACAAGGCTGGAGATCATTATGTCAGGCTGATTGGGTTAGAATGGCAGACATGACATGTTAAAAGGAGGGTGATGCTTGAAATCATTGTTCTTTCATTGTTAACCATGACGATCTGCAAAGAAACGCATGCAGCCATCATTGCATTGCATAAAAATGGCTTCACAGGCAAGGATATTGTGGCTACTAAGATTGCACCTAAATCAACAATTTATAGGATCATCAAGAACTTCAAGGAAAGAGGTTCAATTCTTGTTAAGAAGGCTTCAGGCCATCCAAGAAAGTCCAGCAAACGCCAGGATCATCTCCTAAAGAGGTGCAGCTCTCAGTGCAGAGCTGCTCAGGAATGGCAGCAGGCAGGTGTGAGCGCATCTGCATGCACAGTGAGGCCAAGACTTTTGGAAGATGGCCTGGTGTCAAGAAGGGCAGCAAAGAAGCCACTTCTCTCCAAAAAAACCATCAGGGACAGATTGATCTTCTGCAAAAAGTATGGCGAATGGACTGCTGAGGACTGGGGCAAAGTCATCCAAGGGAGTGGGCTCACTCACAATTTTGCCCAAAAACACAGCCATGAATAAAGAATGGTACCAAAACACCCTCCAACAGCAACTTCTTCCAACAATCCAACAACAGTTTGGTAAAGAACAATGCATTTTCCAGCACGATGGAGCACCGTGCCATAAGGCAAAAGTGATAACTAAGTGGCTCAGGGACCAAAACTTTGAAATTTTGGGACCATGGCCTGGAAACTCCCCAGATCTTAATCCCATTGAGAACTTGTGGTCAATCCTCAAGAGGCGGGTGGACAAACAAAAACCCACTAATTCTGACAAACTCCAAGAAGTGATGATGAAAGAATGGGTTGCTATCAGTCAGGATTTGGCCCAGAAGTTGATTGAGAGCAGCCCAGTCGAATTGCAGAGGTCCTGAAAAAGAAGCGCCAACACTGCAAATACTGACTCTTTGCATAAATGTCATGTAATTGTCGATAAAAGCCTTTGAAATGTGTGAAGTGCTTGTAATTATGTTTCCGTACATCACAGAAACAACTGAAACAAAGATCTAAAAGCAGTTTAGGAGCAAACTTTGTGAAAACTAATATTTGTGTCATTCTCAAAACTTTTGGCCACGACTGTACTAATCGTATACAACTCTAAACCTCACTAATCATTTAGGTTTTAAAATCAAAGCTGCAGTTTAAGAAGACGCAGATTTACTCATGAGGGCCGGCCCCCAAATTGTCCACAAAAGTTTTTAAAAATAATAATAATAGCATACCCCAAACTTCATGGGGACATTTAGTATCAACCAAGATATAAAAGCAGTAAGAATTTGAGAACATTCCTGTGAGGATGGATAGGGTCATGTTTTGACGGACATGAGTCACATACCTCAAGGGACTAATGCGGACTGACAAACATTTTTGGTTTGGTTAAAATAGAACCGTTATATGTGAGGACTGATTTCAGTGTGAATCGGGTTCTACAAATCTCTTTAAAAGCTCGTTGTGTCAGAACATTAAGGCCTTGAACATTATGCTGAAACCTACAGTAACGACTTCACTCAGACTCAAAATGTGGTTATAAGGAAAACTATCTAAAGTAGCAAAATGGAAATGTAGTAGGTGTTAGTATGATTAATTATCTGTTCATAGTGTCCTCTTCATTAGGTTTATTGAAATGTAATATTGACGCAAATATATGTATATGTATATTACTTACAACTTGAACTATTTTGTTTGTTTAATCCTAGTTTGTTTAATCACATTTTATTGTCTATCAGATCCTGGATTGACAGAATTAACCAGAATTTTTTTTTTCTGAAATAAAGGCGTATTAAAGCTTTAAAATTCCATTGACCAGGCTAATATACTGTAAGAACTCATTAAAATACATGTATTATTTTTTATTTGTAATAATTATATTTATATGTAATAATTATACATTAAATGTATATTCAACGTTTGCAACGTGCAAACTGGTGTCTAAATCATTTTTAAAGGATAACCCATTAGTGATAGAGATTCAAACCGAGTCACCAAAATGATTCAAACGTCCCATCACTAGAAAAGGGGGGATTTTATTTAGAAAAAACGGGGAAGGAGAAGGGTTAAAGGAGAGAGGAAGGGGGAAAAGCCGAGGGGAGAAAGCCCGAGATCCATTAACATTAATAATCGCTAGCTGATCCAACCTGGCGGCCTCGCCCCTTCTCGCACCTGCCGAAGGGGGGACGCCTAAGTAGAGAGCCTACGGAGTGAGCGAGGAGCAACAACAGGTTGAGGCGCACGCCCATCACAGGCGCAAGCAGTGACAGATGTTATTTAAAATAACTTGAAAGTAACGTAATTAGTAATCTGATTACTTTTTACATGTAATAATCAGTAATGTAATCAAATTATAATTTTAAAGTAGTAATTAGTCATTTGTAGTAGATTACTTTTTTGAGTAACTTCCCCAACACTGATAATCAATGACTGTAAAACACCATTATCATCATATCTATGCAGTATCATCTCGTCCATTCAGATTGCTCGGTCGGAACCAACTATAGTATAATTACCCAATAATACTTTTCCACAGTGTAGCCCGATGTGGGAACGGTTAATACGAGGATTTGTGATGAAATTTCTTGTGAATGGAGGTGTAAAACCGAGTGACATTTACAGCAGACTTCAAGCAGAGTACACGGTGAGGCGCTTAGCCGTGGTAGAATATTCGTTTTAAAGAAGTCTATAGACGCGTGAATGACGATTGCCAATCTAAGATCTTTAGTGTTGAAGTGTAACAGCTGTCATTTTAATGGGGAGTCTTTGTGAGTTCGAAGTAAACATGTTTTCTGTCCCCGGGATGGAGAAACGTGTCTAAAATATGGTACATGTGAGACATTCTATGCCACAGATGCGGCTGACGGGGATTACGCTGAAGAACGTCGTAGTAGCTACTGTAAATAAGGTTTTGATGATGCTCGGGGGACGTAAATAGCATGCAGTCACGCGTCTGTCTCTCCAGACATCTTCATTACCATATTTTTCACAGACATCACCAGGACGACTCGATCCCTGCTGTTAGGATGCGTGTATGTGGGATGAGGAGAGAGAGAGGGAGAGAGAGAGAGAGAGAGAGAGAGAGAGATGCTGCTGTCTCCTTGTGATGACTTCTTTAAGAGTGAAAAGAAGGGGTGTGTGTGCGTGTGTGAGTATGTGTGTGTGCTGAGAGGGAGTGAATGAGATGCTGCTCTCTCCTTGTGATGACTCCTTTAAGAGTAAAGAGATGGGAAATGTGTGTGTGTGTGTGTGTAAGAGAAAGAGAGCGAGAGCGAGAGAGAGAGAGAGAGAGAATGAAGGAGAGTGTACAGTATGTGCCTGCACTCTTGAGGGGGGTCTACACCGTAGCAGATCAGATAGAGGTCAGGAAGAGAAGGCAGCAGCTGCCGAAAAAGACGGAAAGCTGAAAAGCCAGCGTCTGTGTTCCAAACACTCCAAGCTCCTCGAGAGAAGCACTCTCCATCAGTCATCTCTCCCAGCCAGTGAACTGAATCATATTGGATTCAGGAGAGCATGCGGAAGATCTGACAACACCTGGACTGGGGAAAGCTGAAAGTAGATAGCAGCACCGCAGTGTACGCACTTATTGGAGATTTATAGCTGCCTCGTTAAGCTTAAAGCAGCTGTTCTGGAATCAAAGAACAAAGGGATTTGTGGGAAATGCGGTGTGATGGGTGTGGACGAGCTTGATGAAGTAGTTTCCTGCCTCAGCAAAAATCCCTGCAATATGAGAACGTGCCTTGTGTGAAATGCAATATATTTCGCATGCGCACGCGTGTGTGTGTGTTCTCGGCGGGAAAGGGTGTATGAACGAAACAAGTTTTCCAGCAATCAATAACCTGTCCCTATAATCCCAATTCAGTCTCACTTCCTTTTCCCTTTCCTCCCCTTCTTCCTCTCCCACCATTTCAAACAAGTTTTTACTTCTACCTCTAACTTTCTCATATTTCTCTCCCTCTTTTTCTCCTTAATCTCTTCATATCTTCCTCAGTTTTTAAGCTCGTTCCCAATTTCTTTTGCTTCTCATGTACCTCAAACAGCGTAATATTTGTCTGTCTGTCTGGTTTCCTTCTCCATTCTTTAATTTTTTCCCTTGGTTCCCCTTTTAATTTCCTTATAGGAGTTTTCACATCTTTTCATCCCCCTTTCCTCTACTCTATAGCTTCCTTCCTTCCTTCATCTTAATCCCTCCATTTTTCTCCCCCCAATTTTATTTTCTTTCTTACTCTATCCATTCCTCCTATCGTTCTTTTAATTCTATCACTTATGCATTCACTTCTTTTTCTTCTTCTTTCACAGTTTCTTCTTAGAATTTTTGATCTCCGTCTACTTTCCTCTCTTCTTTCCTTATCTCGGTTTGTTTGATTCTTTTTCTTTTAACCCAGTTTCCTGATTCTATCCTCCCTTCTTCCTCCATGTTTTCACTTTTTATCTGTTTTCTCATTTCTTGCTCTATCTATTTTCCACTGTTTCAATGCTTTGTGAAGTCTGGCCTTCTACCTCTGTCATATCTCTTCATCATCTTCTTCTTCTTCTTCTTTCTCTCATCATCATACGTCATCTTACTTTTATCTTCTACTGTTACCACATTTGCATTCTACATATTCTTGTCTTTGTTGTTTTCCTTGTCCTTTTTGTCTTTTCATTTTAAATATCAGTTCCTCCATGTCCCTCCACCTTTTTTCTCTTTTATTCCTCTTCCGTTCTCCCAATAGCCACCTCTCTTTATCCCATATGAAGCCTTTCATTCTACATCCCATTTATATATATATATATATATATTCCTCTTAATCTTTTCTAACTATTTCTTTTAAGATCCTGTTTCAAAGTCCTTCCCTTCCCTCCATCTCTCTCTCTCTCTTGTTGTTATCTGCCTCTCATTGCCCTCGCCTTGCTGCAGTGTTCTCTGATTGGTTGAAAATACACCTCGAACCACTTTAACTCCAGCCCATTGGCTCTCGTTCAGACTCAGCGTGAGCGCAGAGGTGTGATGTGGACGTACCCTGTCTCCATCCCTTCACAGGGGCGTGAAGAAGACACAGTGGGCATGTCTTCCCAGGCAAGTCCCAGGATGACCGGGAGCTTATCCTGGTGCCTTAAAGATTAAGGCACATTCGATCGGGCATTTGATCGCAGGCAGCTGGATCACAGTGAGATCTGAGACTTAGAGACTGCTGAGCAAGACTGCTGAGTCATGGACTCTCCCCACTCTCTCTCTCTCTCTCTCTCTCTCTCTCTCTCTCTCTCTCTTTCTTTCTCTCTCTCTCTCTTTCTTTCTTTCTATTACCACAAAAAGAACTGGTGTCCCACAAAGTCCCACAGTTTCTAATGAATAAATGCATTTTGTTTTTTTTGATCAGGCTATTCATTCGCAAGCGTGATCGTAGTAGCTCTAAAAAGTCTGGTAGTCATCTGAGGCCAAGAAACACCCTCTCAAAAGTGTCTGGCTCATATCTCATTTCATAATATGCTACGAGAGTTAAACATTCAGTGATTGTTTTAATGAAAGTGGGCCATGGGGACACCCTTTTGTTTCAGATTAATGTTGTTGTTTTGTTTTTAAAAGGATTTGTCATATTATTCATCCCCTTATACAGTAGTGGTCGGTCAACAAATCGGTACATCTGGCTTTTTGTGTAAATGATAATAAAACCCATTTCTTTTCCAAAACTCAAATAGGGCAAGGTCTAATAGCTCGTCTTCTGAATGTTAAAACAGCTGAAATGCCATTGTTTAAACGAACACTTAACATTTTCAGAGATCTGTGACATTAAATTGTTGTTCTTTTTTTTCCTTCACGTTTGATTTTTTTTTTATGCTGGTGGCTTAGTGGTTAGCACCATCGCCATGTGTGTCACATGTGTGCCACTGTGCCACACGTGGCCTCGTGTGACCCTGCATAATTACAATAAAAACATTGTTAAGAAAGATATTTTGGTTTATTAAGATCTTGACATTGATGGTCCTGCTTTGATCTTAATCATGCTACTACATACTATAATACAATCTAGCTTAATTATATCATTTCAAGCGAGTATATAAACAAAAGACGTTGGACAGATTTTCTGTTACATCTGTTACATCTTAGCTGGGTTGTCTTCATTCTTCATAGCTTTCAGGCAAAGACTTAAATGTCAGACACCAGACTTGCCCGGGTTGCTCACGACTCCTGTACGAAGTGAAAAAAAAAAAAAAACGGTCCTATTTACGTAGAACGCATACAAGTTATATGCAAATGGATTCCTCTGGCACACATTGTTTACCATGTCACTGAAAAGTGGTGTTGCTAATCAAGACATGATATACAGGACATTAACAGCAGCTTTACACATATACAAAGAGATAAACCTTCAACAGGATCCAAGGCTGAATTTGTTCAAATGGCATAAGAGCTATTCTGTTGATTTTTACACAACAATAAATATATACTGTATGTGCATACAGAAGTCAAACCAGGGCTTTTGATTGTGCAGAATAACAGAACAAAATTATAACACAGTTATGAGAGTAAAAACTACTTTTATTTCTCTTTATAATCCCCTGCTACACCAATGCACGCAGTACTTTACTAAGTGCTTAAATAGCATCAAGGTAGAAAGTTTTCTCAGTATTCAGGATTCAGGATTCACGGCCTCCCGGGAACTTCTTTAATGGCCCAGGGATGTGGAAACGGCTTGGAGTGAGGTCAGGATTGTACCGGGTACAGTATGTGCCAGACGAATTCCTGTAATGCGCAAGTGGTGTTCTTGAATGAGTGTGAGTACAGTTCCTACAGACAGATTCAACAGTTCCTCTCGCTGAATGTTCATGGGAACAACTGCAGTGGGCTCTGAGCGACCTCAGCCTGGATTGGTATTCACAGATGTACGACCTTCTTTGAAACGTTTGCACCATTCGAATGTTTTACTGCGGCTAAGAGTCTCTCGTCATGGTTCTGTCCTTGAAGTCTTCTTTGAATGTCAATCATGCTCTTAGTCACGATAGCTTTTCATCACAAATCCCACTTTGACTTGAACGCCCGTTGTGTATAGATAGATAGATAGATAGATAGATAGATAGATAGATAGATAGATAGATAGATAGATAGATAGATAGACCTTCTTGACGAATTTGTATTGTAGAAGCAATTTTAACTTTTCATTGCCTTGTGTGAATTTTTAACCACGTTAATCCATGACAATGATTCGTTATACATTCTCTGCAACAAAGTGCCCCAGAGCTCCTAAAATCCAGAGCGGGGTGTGGTCTTTGGGATAAAAAAAATAATAAAAAAACCCTACACACAATAAGATGACAAAGCAAATTCTCTCTATCTCTCTCTCTCTCTTTCTCTTCTACACACACACACACACCACAGAGAGAGAGAGAGAGAGAGAGAGAGAGAGAGAGAGAGAGAGAGAGAGAGAGAGAGAGATTTGGCCGGTTATATCCGGCTGAGTCATGAGTTTGAATTGCATTGAGTTGGTGATATGAAAACCACTCCTTATTTTCACCCCTTCCTGTCCTCCTAACACACTTTCTGCTGGGTCATGTTTGAACACATACACACAGACACACAAATATACACACACACTCACACACACACACACACACACACACAAAACGATGCTGATGTGCCAGTCTGCCACCTGCAGATTTACATGAGTACTGCATTCCTCCATAAACTTGTACTCACCATGAAGTCGTCTGTGGTCCGCGCTTTATGCATCCATGCACTAGTATCTGTACACACACAAACACACACACACACACACACAAATAATAGTTTGGTTATTCCTTTGATCCTCAAAACTATTTTTTTAACAGGTAGATCAAAATCTGTTGAATATTAAATATACAACGTATAAAACATTAAAATCTACAGTACTGTGCAAAAGTTATTTCCTTATAGTTTGCTTCCAAAGAGCCAGACTTTTCAGCCAATATTTTCATAATAATACTTTTCCTGAAAGGCTGTTTTGGCTCTCATTTTCAGACCAGTTCAGATCAGAGGAATGTCTTATGTGTGTTAAGCCTCACAGTGACATATGAATCATTTGAGCATCAAAAAACATCAAGCTTAAGGCATGAATCAGGCCGGTGATTAGTATACTGGTGATGCTGAATGCTGAGTGGTTGGAACGGACGAGAGGGGAAATGAGGTCGCTGCTGAGGTTGTTAAATGAATTTAATTTAATTGCATTAAAACACCTGTGACAGTTTCTTTAATCTAATCTACATCATTCCATTTTAATCAAGGGGTGGCTTATGATTTTGTACAGGTTTGTATATAAGATTTTTTTTTTCCTTCAAATTAAATATTTAACTGGTATATAAACTTTAATTAAATGTACAGGTAATTATTTTAATGTAATTTTTTCCACACTGGCAATAATTATAATATCTCAGCAATACCTTACAAATATTTTTTTAAGGACCTTTTCATTTTATGAGATCTTATGGATCACGGTCATTAGGATTCAACATAGTGTGGCAGCAAAATGTCTCTGAGTAAATCTGAAATGAGGGAGTTTACTAAGGCTCTAGCATGCTAAGTGCACTCTGTGTGATGTGCAAACCGTGGCTAAAAATCTGATGTTAAGTGAGGGAAAATCCAACCACGGTGCTAAACAAGTATTTTTTCTTCCTAGGGCCAAACGAGGGAATGCAAGCTCAGTAACAGAGATGTATTAATAAGCGCAGTTTAAATAAGGAATCTCATGAAACAGCAATAAAATATTTAGTGCAATGATGTGGCTCAAATGATACCTGTTTACATCATGTTTGACTTCAGCTTGTATAATATTTGGGGGGGGGGGGGGGGGCATTATTGTAACTATTCTTACAAAATTTTCTTACTTTCCCCTCCCCAAAATGAAAAAATGTATGAGAATGGCAGTTCAGGATTAGTACAATCCTATATAAATACTATGCAACTGGGCAACACTGTCTAGAAAGCTCAGAGCAACACACATGGCAGTAATTTACACCTCGTTGTAGGGGCGGACAAATCACACACAAAACTGTCGACCGCTAATTGCCCAGTACAGCAACCAAAATATGTAATCAGCAACATCCCATTTCTTCATCATTTTTCAAACTGACTTTTTTTTTTTCTTTTAAAGAGGGAAAAGCATGTTTTGCGTATTGGCGTGTACTGTAAATAGTACTTGAAAAATTGCATGTTTCAGTTTGTACAGCAGTTTCATCCGCAGCGCAGAGTGGTACATGCGGAATGCAGTTTAATTACTGTGCGAAAACACAGGTGCTAACAGCTTGTACATCTGGTCCAGTTGTATTTCACTTAACAGAAGGAGTGGGATCATGAGCACAATCATCTTTTTACTGCAACTGCAACATATTTTTACTCGTTAACATTAAAGCATTAATAAACTAGTTAACTTTTTTTTTAGATTTATTTTCTTTCACAATTAGAGAGCTGTGCATACAATATATTACACTCGTCACTGTTTCCAATTGTTTTCACTAATAATCATTG
The DNA here is from genome assembly GCA_011419295.1 of Clarias macrocephalus. Taxonomy (NCBI): domain Eukaryota; kingdom Metazoa; phylum Chordata; class Actinopteri; order Siluriformes; family Clariidae; genus Clarias; species Clarias macrocephalus. Next base: position 110,092 of record JAAGKR010000026.1, on the reverse strand, counting down.
TTTTCAACAACCAATAACTGATTAGTCATGTTCCCATTAAACAATGACTGATCATTTATTCAATCAATAATCACCACTGTTCCCACCAACCAATCACTGATTTATATCAACCCCAAAAACCAATCACTAACCACAACTATTCCCAAAAAAACAATCACTGATTGTTACTGTTCCCAACATCCAATCACTGATTTTCAATTGCTGATCCTCATTGTTCCCAACAACCAATCACTGATCACCACTTTTTTCAACCAATCATCAATCACCTAGCAACCAATCACTGATTTATGTCGACCACCAAAAACAAATCATTTTCCACAACTATTCCCAAAAACCAATCACTGATTCTTACTGTTCCCAACATCCAATCACTGATTTTTATTGTTTCCAACAATCAATAAATAATCACCATTGTTTCCAACAACTAATCACTGGTCCTCATTGTTTCCAACAACCAACCACTGATCCTCATTATTTTCCAATGACCCATTGCTAATCACCATTTCCACTGGCTTATTACTGATGACTATTGTTTCAAATGGCATCATACTAATCACTGTTCCTACAACCAATGACTGGTTACCATTGTTACCAACAACTAACCACTAACTGTCACTGTTGTCAACAGTTGCCATTCCAGTCACTAACCACGATTTATTCCTTATGACCAATTGCTGGTCACCATTGTTTCCATGACCAATCACTGATCACCATTTTTTCTAATAACCAATCGCTAACCACCATTGTTCTCAATGACCAAACACTGATCCTCACATGTGTTCCTATGACACAACAGATTTGTTGCATACTCAGTAGGGGTCCACTATGTGAATCGTATTGGATTCAAATCCAATTCCATGTATATACTACAACTATACAAAAAACTTCCCAGTACGATTAATTATAATTGTATTATAATCAACTTGCACAATGCACAGGGGCAATAGCGCTGAAGAAGCCAGTGAGTGTGGATGTGGGGATGTTGTGGAAGAGGAGACAGGCGTGGAGACAGACACTGCAGTGACATCTGATATTAGGAATAAGACAGCGGCACGTTAATCTGTAGTTCGCAGCATTTCTTGCTCTCTCATTGCTATCGTATATAACCCTCATTCTCCTACGCTTTTTTTGATTCTTTTTCTTATTTATGTGAGGGAATATATGTGAGCGCCTCTCACGCTTTATCGTCAGTTTAATTATTTCTCTGTCTCTATCTCGCTCTCACTGATGGAGGGAGGGTAGGCATATCTGCAGTGGTTGCCATGGCACCAGACAGTTCTGTTTCTGCCAGTGTACATGAGTAAACGTGTGTGTATGTGTGTGCGTGTCTACTACTCCATGAATTTGTGAGACAGCGTGATTACATGTGCTAGCCTGCCATTCAGCTGCCGTCTCGTTAACGGGCTGGCTTCGGAGAGCTAATTAACACGCTGTCCATTCATTCAGACAGCCACAAACAGCCGATAGGTAATTAAAGGCCGTCTGAAAATGACACGTTTACGCTGGCTGGCAAGGTGTGTGTGTGTGTACACAACACAGAGCCCTGTGTGGCTCACTTGTTAAATTATCTGATAGAGATGGATCACAGTGATCAATTTGAGTGTGTGTGTGTGTGTGTGTGTGTGTGTGTGTGTGTGTGTGTGTGTGTGTGTGTGTGTGTGTGTGTGTGTGTGTGTGTGTGTGTGTGTGTGTGGCATGTTTTCATTCTTTACTCTACCATATGTATTAAGGGTTTGCTGCAAAGAGAGCAGTTCAGGGTTCAGCAAAACAGAGCATTCTTCAGCATCAGTTTTAGGGCTGAAGCCATACATAACAGTATGCTTGTAATCCGTGATGACAGTTAACAGTGTGAAATAGCAGCATAAATCAATAGCGCCTGTTCAATTTAATTTATGATCTCAATATCTAGTTAAACATTCTCTTAATAAAGGCCAAAAAATGTGAAGCCCCTAAACAGACCCATGAAAAAAAAAGCAGCCTTTTTTGGGGACAAAAGTGTACGAGGAGCATTCAAGTCAAATCAGGACTTTTGGTTGTGCAAAATAACAGAACAGTTATGAGCGCAAAAAGTACTTTTATTCCTCGAAATAATCCCACGCTACACAAATGCACTTAGCGTTTCACAATGTTTTCTTAGTACACCAGAGCCCTGATCAGACTGCGTGCTTCACGTCTAAAATACTGGCTTCCCAGGAACTCTTTTAATGGACCAAACATGTGTAAATGGCTTGGGGCGAGGTCAGGACTGTACGACAGATGTGGCAAAAACTCCTAGCAGAGTTCCTGTAATGCGCAAGTAGCATTTGCGAATAATCGTGTGTGTACAGTTCCCACAGACAAATGTGTCTCTTCCATGTTTCCAAGTTTCATGGATCAGGAGTTCCCCTCGCCGACTGTTTACGGGAACAACTGCAGTAGCCACCTCTGTAGAACATTCTTTAAAACGCTGGCACCGCTGAAAAGTTTTACTGCGGCTACGAGTCTCACACTGTCCCATACTGTGCCTGAAGAATCGGTTTTACGACTTCATTCACGAGAAGTTTCATCATAAGTCCCAGTTTGACTTGAACGCCCCTTGTTAAAAAAAAAAAAAAATATATATATATATATATATATATATATATATATATATATATATTTTTTTTTTTTTTTTTTTATATATATATATATAT
>JAAGKR010000026.1:20725-104768 GCA_011419295.1 Clarias macrocephalus | reverse complement strand
TTTTTATATATATATATATATATATATATATATATATATATATATATATATATATATATATATATATATATATTTTATATAAAACCTGAAATAAATTACAGCTTTTCGAGATTAGAATTTATGCAGAACTTGTCAATAATTTAAACATTCTTTTTGTATTATAATTTCAATAATTTTGAGGTGTTAAAAATAAATAAGATTCAATAAAATCCATTATGTCTTGTCAGCATAATAAAAACATTTTAATACTAAAGGGTACATTTATTAATTAAATATCCACAGTTTAATTCGCAGGTGCAATACGTAAAATAATAACAATGTAAGTTTTTTTTATTAAATTGTGCAGGACTAGCTCAATTCAAAAATGAAAAAAAAAAAAACAGATAAGTGTTTACGTTGAATTTTTTATGCTCATTTTTTCTAATCACACACAAGTGGCATGACATACAAGTTTTCACTTGTTCCCCATGTTGTCTTGTGCTGTGTTACCGTAGATTCTTTTTTAAATTATTTTTACTAATATTATTATTTTTTACCTAAGGTGCATGGTAATTTTTGTGCTATTTAAGGAAGCCAAACATGTAACCCTATGAACTGAATTTTAACAAGCTTGAAAGTAGGATTAATCAGCTGCACTGGGCTCTTATGGGCATGGCTTTTACACATTTGGTGTCAACATCACTGAGGCGTTAACTGCAGACAAGCGTTTAAGAGCTTTTCATGTGGTTGCTTGTTTTAGTAAATCTCAACACGGCCTTAGACCAAATATACTCATGTAAAAATAACACAAGTGTAACTCATCATAATAATATATTACTGTTATATATACATGACTTTCACTGAAAGGTACCTGGTAATAGTAACTTATTACTTTTATTATTAACCAGCACGATATTGCTTATATTATACAGTAGCAGCTATAAATCGCTCCCTAACTAGGCTCCATTTTTCCCTCTTGAAATTAATAGCATAAAAAAATAAAAACAAAAAATTGCTGTTTGTGACCTATCGCTTATAGCTTCATTTTGACATTAGCCAAGCTGAAACATAGAGATTCCATATAAAAAGTGCTAAATAAATAAGCCATAATGTATTAATATAGGCCTTGCAGCTAAATTACAAAATAAATCAACATTTTCTTGTCATTCCGTTTTGAAAATTCAACAGCATTGTTTTATACTTTGTTTTTTTTATTGCGCTTTATTATTATTCTAATTTGTCTACTGTTGTCTACTATTTCTATTGACAAGACACGACTGTCCTGCTTTCTTAAAATGACATGATATATGTGTAGATCAGTATTTTAATGTAAAATATATATTATTAATATACAGCATTATTAGACAGAAATATACGGAATGGGTTTAATGGGATGAAATGTTTTTATAAGTAAAAAGATGAAAATTATATTCCTTGCAGTGACAATTTTTTTTCTTCTTTTTCATCCACCTCCCCATGCAGACACACACGCATACACACACACACACACACACACACATACATACACACACACACACACACACACACACACACACACACACACACACACACACACACACACACACACACACACCAGAAGGGAGCAGCATTGAGCTGGAGGGGAACATTCTAGTCATGATTGGGGATCAGAACACACACCTTCGTCAGTTCACATCCCCGAGGTTGGAGGGATCAGGGTATATAATACTCCTGACATACAGTATTGTATGCAAGTGTGTGTGTGTGTGTGTGTGTGTGTGTGTGTGTGTGTGTGTGTGTGTGTGTGTGTGTGTGTGTGTGTGTGTGTGTGTGTGTGTGGAGGCTATAATGCCTCTATGGAGACAGAAACATCTTTATATGCTGACGGGCTTGTCAAAATTGCATTTTCCTTACAAATGTATTTTAACATGTTACATATGTAGACATAGCATTTAGACAGCATTTAAGTAGATAAGTTTTTCGTGTGTGTGTGTGTGTGTGTGTGTGTGTGTGTGTGTGTGTGTGTGTGTGTGTGTGTGTGTGTGTGTGTGTGTTAAAGGAGAACCACTTCGCTTAGTTAAACAAAAGGGCCTCAGCACAGGCCTGCAAGACAAACACACTTCCCTGAGAAAACATGTATGAGGTTACACTGTAACTCATCCTTGGTAAGTCCTCCTTTTCGGTGCAGGCACACACACACACACACCAAACCTGCAGGGGAGTAAGGCAATATACTTTGATGATCTGATTGTTTTGTTAAAGCATGTACAATTCATTTAATCTATCAATCTATCTATCTAAAAAAAAAAAAAAAAACACTGCACACTCTATGCGACTACCTTCAGCTTTGATTTCGGCGCACAATCTGGTGAACAGCTCATGTGTGAAAATGATTCCTCATGCTCCCAGAACAAGTCTTTCACAAATAGAGCCCAGGAACATGCCTGAGCCATCATGGAAGAAAAACTCAATAGATCATTGTTCAGTACATTCAGGTCATCAGCTCACTTTATTTTATTGCCACATTTAACGAGTCGAGATCTGATCGCCTGAAGCAACCCCAGGTCATAACACCGCCTCCAGAGGCTTGTACTGTACAGCAGCCACTACTCATGGTGGGTGCACAGCTTCATGCTCTTCCCTTCTTCCCCTGACCCATCATTCTTTTTTTCCATTACTCCAAAGTCTGATCTTTATGCTCCGTAACTAATTCTACATTTTCTGTTTTTGATTATCCTCACTAACAAATGATTGTCTTACGGCTGTTTAGTCCCAATTCTTAATAAAATTCTCATAAAATTGTGTGCTTTCACTATTAAACATGGCTGTGATTTTGTACATTTTTTTTATGATGCAACGTTCCCAAGTGATCACTTTATACAGACACCATTTTTCTGTGAAGTTGATGTTTCAGCACTATCCTTTCAGGTTTTAATAATGGTTGAACGGTTTTTAACCCAATTCGAGTAACTATGAGTCTCCAAGGCCTTCAATCCCTTTTTTTTTTTTGCCCGGACATTTTCAGCATGACTATCAGCATGTGCTTGTATTGTGTTGTTACTCGTTGTAGAATCAATGATCATAGGAAAACACTGTTTAATTAACTGGTTAATAAACTTGCCATTAACAGGATGGCAATCAGAAGTGAGTTTAACAGTTTAGCAAAAGTCACAGAAAATATCACGAAACAGTTTTGCGCATGAGCCGCTACTTCATATTAACTTAAACACATCTCCTGTTATACTGAATTTCCAGCCTCCTAACACACAGTATGACTGCAGATCGATCCCTGCTATCCGATATCACTCAAATGAGGATGGGTTCCTTATTGAGTCCGGTTCCTCTCAAGGTTTCTTCCTACTGCCATCTCAGGGAGTTTTTCCTTGCCACGGTCTCCCTCAGCTTGCTCATCAGGGACTATCTGATCATTTTGATTCATACATGTTTCCACACATATTTCATACTAAATTCCATCATTTTCTTTTGATTCTTTGTGGCAATGACCATTGTTAAAATCGCTATCACAGGAGAATGGCTTCAGACCCACAGCCTTTAATACTCTTCCATTTAATAATGTTAATCTCCATTTGTCCACTATTAGACAAACTTGAATGTGAACAATGTGCATAACAGGATAACTCTAAATAATAAATAATAATAATAATAATAATAATAATAAAAAAACACTGCACACCAGTCTAAATTTTGTTTGATGGATTTGTTTAACTGGATACCTTTTGTGAAGATCTGAACACATTTCAGGTCAAAATGGTTCACAAACTTCCTAGCAGCAGTGTAACAGCAAGCTTTTTCACACAGCCTAATTACATGTGAAAATAGCCTGCGGAAATGAGTTTGGCCCTGGGAACTGGTTTGGTAAAAACCAAAAGAGAACCAAAAGAGAATAAGAGAAAAAGACTTGTGAACCAAAAGAAAATTATAAAAAAAATTTTTTACATTTGAGGCCATTCTGGTACTTTATATAGTGACTTCACATAAGTTTCATTGTAAATATTCAACGTAAATAGTAGAGTAAAACTGGCATATTAAAAGTAAAAATGTACAGGTTTGCAAGACGTTGTGCCAGTTTTGGGGAGAGAAAAGCAAGTCAACAGGTCGCATTTAGTGCCTACTACAAAAACTAACAATAAAAAATTCTGTTTTGTTTGACATTAGAATATTAAAAACTTTTTTTCAAGTTTTCTCAAAATCACAACTTTTATCCTCATTATATGTACGGCATTAAGTCTGTTCTCCCCTTTCTTCATGGGTTCCCTCCCACAGTCCAAAGACATGCAGATTAAGTTAAAATTTTCAGTTTCCAAATTGCCAATAGTGTGTGAATGTTGACTGGAGAGTCTACCATTGACCTCCATGGTCCCTAGATGGACTACAGAGGTTCCTAGATGGATGGATAGGTGGACTGTATAAGGACTGGAAAAAAAAAAAAAAAAAACCTTCCATGACGTCACTCACAGTTTCACTGAAGATTGCTTTTGCAGCCCAACTGTGGGAGATCTGGTCTGCACCATCTTGGCAGGAGTTGACGCCACCTAAATCCTGGTTAATCCATGAATGGGCAAATGGGTTTGATGAGTGAACATCGCCTGGCTTTTCGTTGGAACAGGCCTACTTAAAGTAGTTCGGTTAGCAAAACCTAGCATGGGTGACCGAGTGGAGTTTTATTTTCACATATGTCCTCTTGTGCATTAATAAACTATATTAGCCTATCTAGCTATCTATCCATTAAACTGTATATTGCCAAGTGAGTGGCCATCACTTGAGAAAGTCATTTGTAAATCATATAACTATAAATCCAATAACTATACCGTCGTGGATACTTTCCTGAACAGATAAGATTGAACAGTTTGCAACTTCGTGAACTTCAAAAAATTAATAAAAGTGTACACTGTCTGCACTGAAAATTGACCTTTGCCACAGCAAATGTCTGCGGTAACTGTTTTGATTCCATTCTAATTATTTGCTATTAAACTAATATTTAACATCTAAATCTAAATACATCCCACTGCCTTCAATTCTTTCGAACAAGTATTCGGCTTTGTACATACTGCGCCCCATAAGGGTATGCATGTGAACGCATGACATGATATCCCTGTGTGTTTCCGAACATGCTTGTGTGTGTGTGTGTGTGTACGTGTGCGTGAGTGTTTTCTAATGGCGTAGGCCCCGAACTGTAAACAGCCGGAGGAATTCTGCACCCTGTGACCCTCTGCTCTCAGAAACAGCACGAGGGCAACGAGTTCATCGACACACACACATGAGCCCAGCCCAGAGAGGCCTCTAAGGGAGGAAACGCACATGCCTCCTCCATCTAACGCCACCAGCACATATGTGAGCACGCACGCACGCACACACACACACACACACACACGCATTGTAACTCATGACAGGCGTATACGTTCTGTATCGTAGCTCACAAAAAAAAAAAAAAAGAAAGAAAAAGTATGGGAAGGTTCATTAAACTCAGGTTAAGACAAGCTTAGTTATGAGAGTAACACGATCGGGTCTGACACACAGTACGCGCTACAATACGCTGAGAAAGTCTCAGCTTCATTTCTAGGTGTTGGATATTTAAGACACTACTTCTACTACTTTTCTGTCTTTTGCCCTGATTCTGTCAAAGAACAGAATGCTATGCCGTGTGCTACGAGTAGCACTCTCACACTCACGTACTCATTAAAACTTGGAAGCATTGATCACTTACAGTCGAAGCTTTTATGTAACACTAAATAAAATAACAAGTGTTTTGTCTAGTTCAAAGTTCATTTCCCGCATAGAATTGCAAAAGCTGTTGGAGCTGAATTTATATAAAAGTTATCAATAATTAGAGCCAGGATTTGGGGCGGGTTTAGTGTTTCTTGATTTTTTATCACAACTTTGGGAAGCTGTTGTGCTGTTGCTTGTTAAAATTCCTACGATTTCTTTGCACGAGTCGAAATCAATGCCGTTCTAACCTTGCCCCACTAATACCCAATGCTCCATGCCCTAAGAAAACTCTTCATCAAAGTTCATCAAAGTCGTGGTTCTAATCACATATTTGCTTGGAACATGTCCAATTTGACACACACACAGTACCGATAATAATGTACTTATATTGATCGGACCAAAGTGTTAAGAATTCTATGAATTTCACTTATCGTGTAGTTTCATGATATCTGCAAGGTGAAAGAACCAATGATGACTGGCGAGTCTAGGCAAGCCTTGTTTGCAGCAGTTTGTGTCATTGGTACAGGGTTTAAGGTGCTCTTCAATGATTATTTTGAACTTCTTTACCCTTCTTCTGAGAACAAGTAAGCTAGCTAGCTAGGGCGCAATAAGATAAAGACATATCAAGCGAGATAAGTACTGTACTAAACCTACTGTAATGTTAGGTCAACTTATGTAATTTCCACACACCTTATCCAGTATAGAGATTGCGGTTCTCCAATAGATCCTAGTGCACAAAGCTGGTATACCCTGGATAAGGTGCAGATACCATCACATGGTACACATGACTCACAATCACGTACTCAATCATACACTGTGAAAAAAGGGCTTTGAAACCTGAAATCAACCTCTAGCTCATGTCTTCTGACTGTGGGAGGAAACCAGAGAAAACCCACTAAGCACGGTGACCCCAATCCTGGAGGTGTGGCACATGTGCTAACCGCTAACCCACTGTGCTGACTTTCTTTTATATCATTTATGTAAAAAAAAAAAAATTATTATTATAACATAAAAAATCAACATCATATTAACTTAAAGTGCAGAAAAGAAGCTGGTGATTTCCCAGAACACACATCCAAACATGGCCGCAATCGACTCCAACTCTCAAATCGCACACTCGACTAACCCTACTCATTCACACAATTGGAGTCTATCACACATTCACACACACTATAGTATACAAGGCCCTTGTATACTATAGTGTGTGTATAGTATAGTAACTCACTCAGTGTGAAGTAAACGCACCGAGCCGTTCTAACCAGTCATTGTATACTCTGATCTCCGTCACACATTTTGACCCTGACTCTGTTCTACCCTGTTTAAACCTGACTGTAGATCGCCTAAGCTTCGCCAGTTTACAAACCCTTATCCAAGCTATCTGTGTTTTGTTTTGATTGCCGAGATAGTCACGGTTTTCCTACCTGCGCTTGCATCCACCAGCATGTCTCATGCCATGATAGCGCTATGACAAAGGAAAATACCGCAATATAAAATAACTATGAATAGGAGTATCACATGTCTTAGCATTAACAAAGTGCTGCTGTATATGAGAAAGAAAAAAAAAAAACAACATTCAGGATGTTATTATAGGAACGTTTTGTCGATAACATAACGGGAAGGGCAAAGTCCTCAAAATCAGACTTCACATACCTAGGTGGCATACTGGATGAGCAGAGGGGTGCACATGCCAACATACTGTAGGTGTCAAAACTGGAAAGAACAGAGCCGCTTTCTTCCAAGGAATGAAGGTCTGGAGATTGATAAACCTGTCCATCCAAGCCAAGATCAAACAGCAATGTGAAGTCTACTCTATGGAGCTGAGACTCTATGGTGCTTGAGCACCAGTGTTACCCTGTGAAGAAGATCCAGACATTCATCAGTTCATCAATTATCTGAGGTACATTCATCAGATTCACTGTCCAGACAATATTAGCAACAAAGAACTATTGCAGCAAACATGATGAACGCTTATCGAAGAAGAGAGTCTCCAGTGACGTTGGAGATGGATAGGCGATACACTTTTGTAATCAAGCCTCAAGCAACACAAGACAAGTCCTTACATGGAACCCCAAGGAAAGGATGAAACAAGGACAGCCAAAAAACACCTGGTGCTGTAACCTGAAGGCTAGATACCAAGAATGTAGGCTACACTTGGGGACAGCTAGAGATTCCTGAAGAACTATTTAGTTAATATTTCTTAAATATATAAGTTATGGCCCAATAAATGATTACTTTCTTCTATTCTCCTTCTGGAAACACACTGACTCACTAATCATGGTGTTTGTATGCGTGTGTGATGAGAAGAACATTTAGCTATGTGTGCTTCTCCAGAGCTTTCTTTATATAAATAATGGTGGAAAATGCTGGTCCTGTCTGTTTAGCCAAGAAACCCTATAAGAGACACATGGTTTGAGAAGTTAGCAAGTGTGGGAGTGCGTGTCGGTGGGAGTGTGTTTATGTGTGTGCGGCACAGAGGTTCAGTTTAAGCGATCATCAGATCCTTTGCTTGACTTATAGCCATGAAAGTAAAACAAACAATGGGCCTGTTTAATGAATCTCCTCGAGAATGACATGCGCTCGCACATGCTTTTGCACTTGCCCAATCCTGCTTGGTCTAGCTTGATTAAAAGTCAAATGTGCAACAGGATATCATGAGCGTGTGAACTGAGAAAGGAGCAAGACGTGTTCTGTATCAAGCTCAACAGACTCCCCTGTGACAGTTTACATCTGGACACACTAAGGACTTTACATTTAAAAGACCAGAGACTGCCGTTTCTTTGAACCTTTAACATTATCTAAATGTATTATATTTTGATTCAATTAACTGTGTCAATTATAATTTTTTTAAATCATTCTAAACGAAAATGAAAGGAATTCTCCCGCCACAGGCGACGTTTGACAGAATGTAGAAATGCGACATATACCGTAGCGCAAACTGCAGTGTTACAGCTCAGTATTAGTAACAGAAGACAAATTCTGCCATAAGACCATATAATAATCCATCGTGTCTAGGAACGTGTCTAGAGTAGATCGCTAGACAAAACATGAAAGTAGAGCGGCATACAAAACTCATCTAGGTTAGTTAGCCTAATTAATCTGATTTTAGTATATATCGTCCCAAGTCGACTTCTACTGCGGTGACATTTCATGCCATAAACTAAATGCTCCGCATTTACTCCATCAAGAGAGAAAGGTTTGCTGAGTTGTGCAAAAAAAAAAAAACAGTAACAGCACAAATACTGTTTAAAAATATCCTTGCTGTTATTAATATAGTGCTGTTATTATTCTTTAACAACTTAGCAAAACCTAGATACCTAGGCATAGGCAAGTATTTATTTATTTATTTATTTTTTGCTGTTTTAAGAAAAAAAAAGAAAAGAAAAGAAAAATTTATGTGCATTTATGGATTCAGGAAATTAGGCATCTGTTTAAAAGGTTGTACAAGTTTATATGTTTGCAAGTTACATTTATAATAAAGAAACAAAATGCACCAAACCCTGATTTTTGCTAACTGGCTAATATGTTAGCCATACCCAGGGTTGGGGGACGTTACTTTTTAAAGTAACTAATTACATTACATAATTACTGTCTTTAAAATGTAATCAGTTACATTACTGCGTTACTTTCTGATAAAAGTAACTAGTTCGAGTACTTTTCCAGAAAATCAAAAAACTCCTTTGTGCTCCCTCATGCATGTTGTTTTAGTCAAGACCTTTATAATGATTCTACCATCATCACTCAGCGAAGTTTGGCCCATTATCTGTTAAATACTAATACCCCTATCTCACCTACGTGGTTTCGCGCTGGCCGTAAGTACGGTTCATCATGATTCACCGTGAGTTTCGGCGCTCTGATTAGGTTTCCATCTTTCTGCGCATCGGTCCTCGCATAGTCAAACCGCATAGGTGAGATAGGGGTATAACAGCAGGAATAACAGAGGGGGGCGGGTTATCAGGGGCGGGGCTTGTAGGACGACTTTCTCATACACACACTAATGGATTGGGAATGACTGCGGTCTGGCTCACGGATTACATAAATTGTCTGAATAACGGATTATATTTTTGAAAAAGTAACTAAGTAACTGAGTACTTGAATGGCGGACCTAACGTGTTAGATCAGACTTTTTACATCAAAAAAGTAATGCGAGTACTCCCAGCACTGGCCATACCTAACTTTGTATTTATGTGTAGCATATTGGATTACCACAAACACATTAAAGTGTCCTTCCAAGTGATTTCCAAGCCTCTTCTAATAGAATTTTAATGGCAGAAAAACATTTTCAGTAATTATGTTTACATTGCTTGCCAGTTGCCAAGTGCTGAAATTTTTGGTTTATGAAGTTCAAGGGCCCCTGTAGGGTATCGACTGAAATCTATCTATCTAAGAATAAAAGTCTAAAGATGAGCACGCATCTTGACAGAAATGTTCTAAAGAAATTTTAGCAACACCTTTGCAATACAGTCAAAAGAATTCCAGTCTTAAAGCTACTGCGATATCCTTGTGCTCTTCTAATGCTACAAATTCTTCCTTTTAAAGCGTCCTTTAAGATACAGATTTCATTTAAGAATACCTTTCATTTAAGACTGGAAAAATGTCTTCCACATCCACATCTATTGAGTTCAACGGCTGCCCTTAGAATTGTATCATATTATGCAACTTTGGATTTTTATATGACAACATTTTTCACATTCTGTGCTGAGTGCAGGGTCAAAATCCTTGTCCTTGGTACTCACACGTACACATTTGGTGGATAGGTGTAAGCTGAAAGCAGGTGATTGTCAGGAAGAGACAAAGGAGAAGTACTAGTTTGGAAGTAGAACAGCAGGTTTTACTCATTTCAAATCAGTGAATATTGCTTTTGATTGGGGCAAGTCCTACTTGTACAGTACAGCTGTTACGGATGGAAATCACCAGTCACCTCCTGATATGATATTATCCTGATACCTAGGTGCTGATTTGATTACAATTATAATGCTATAAATAGCACGATTTTATAAATATGCCCATTCTATATTACATTTTCCAATTATTTTGTTGCAATTTTAAGCCTTAAAAAAAGTTTCATGATTTATTAAATGTAGCCTGTTCCTTATATAATGAGTTTTCTCATAAAAATAAAAAAATTAAAAAAAACCGAACGCAGCGTTTAAACAATACTTTAAATATAAATCTAACATTTAATATAATTCTCTGTCGTCTGCCATAATTATTATTTCTAAACAAACTTGGCAAATAGTTCACTACTACAACATGGGATGGAAATGAGTGTAGAATTATAACGAAACGGCGATGTTTTGTCTCAGAACTTAACTTGACAGTGAGCGCATGGGTTGATTTGCTGCGAACATGCACATGTGTGGTTTCTAACGCGTCAGTTTTGAAAAAAATTGTTGAGACTGGTGTAAACATGTGTATTGAGTGGGTTTGACAGAGTTTGGAGAAAAAGGCAGATCAGAGGCTTTTTTCACGTGCATGATTTTTGATCATGTAATGCCATAAAAATGCGTTTCTGTTGCGCCATTCGGTAGCTTGTCTGATTACCGGTTACAGCCAATCAAACTGAAAACCAGCCAATTCTGGTCACTGCCAGATCGGCCGCCTCATCCCTATAATAAACATAAACATTTTTAAAAATTTGAATTTGGAGTCAATCGCGATTCATAACTGAATTCAGCTACATCAAAAGGCAGCGCACTAAGAAACAAACAGTAGTACAGAGACACACTTCTCTATACTACACTTTACTAAATACACACACATACGCGCAAACAGGGTAATTTAGAACCCTTCTATAAATGGTGTAAGTGTGAGAAAGGGACACTGTGTTCCTTTAGTACCCTGTGCTGTCCTAGAAATGTGTGTGTGTGTGTGTGTGTGTGTGTGTGTGTGTGTGTGTGTGTGTGTGTGTGTGTGTGTGTGTGTGTGTGTGTGTGTGTGTGTGTGTGTGCATATAGGAATCTCTCCTGAACAATCTGTTCCACTCCATCCCTCAAATCTCAGTCTGCACACACTGGTGACCCTGCCTGACCTTTAGCGCTATGGCAACCCGCTTCCTGCCATTCTTAGGACTATTCTGGGATGCGTTTGGAGGGTTCTGTCGTCAACTGCAAAGTCCAGCGATACCAATACAAGCTTGGGTCGTTATACTTATCATACTGGCCGTATCAAATAAAAAATGTTAAAATAATATTTCTACCTATCCTGTTACTTCCTTTCAGATTGTTTTTTAATATTGAATTTCTAAAAATTTTTAACTACAAGCAATCCTCCTCTGCGGAAAAAGGAACACACAAATAACAGTTTTTTTTAAAGAGATTAGTTTAGAACGATACTTCTAGTTTAGACGCATGCAGTAATACACAAATACAGTACATACTCACGGCGGCGAATCTTTTGGCACCCCTGACTTGTCAGAGCAAACTGTAAGTGGGAAGTGACAAACTAGCTGGAGAAAAACCGACGCAGGCACAGCGATCACAGTGACATTACTCATGCTCTTAGAAATTACACTTTCACACTGATCTGGTAGCAGCTTCCCCTATCTTCCCTGAACTGTGAAGGAAAAAAAAACATGTCAAATCTGATCTCAGATGAGAACTGAAAATTGAACATGTCTAGAACTGGGCCACACACCTCTCTCTCTCTCTCTCTCTCTCTCTCTCTCTCTCTCTCTCTGCTTCAGGATGGGATGTTAAAAGTGCCGCAGTCAGTCGCATCCTGTTTGGGGCGGCACAGAAAGATAAACAAAAATTTTTAGACTGTGTATATGTGTGCACTCGCTAAAAGGGGAGCAGTGGGTATTTTTACACAGCTGGGTCAGACTGAGCCGCAGGCTGTCGCTAGTCTGCCACGCCGCTAATGGTGTCAGACGTGAGCTACACAACCACACACACACACACACACACACACACACACACACACACACACACACACACACACACACACACACACACACACACACACACACACACACAGACTGACTGCCTGCCTGCCTGCCATATTCATCTCTGTCTCTCTCTTTCTACATTTCGTTCACCATGACCTGCATCTTCGGATCCGCTCACAGCCCACAAAAAGCCTGAAAAAGACTGTGTATGTGTATATGTACTGTATGTAGCCTTTTGATAACCTTATTATCATTATGGCAGGTCTTATAGCAGTTCACTTGCCATCAATATGGGACAAAGATGAGACATAATTAAATAAATATTATTTCAAAACTGTCTTTCCAAACTGATTTTTTTTTATTAATGAAGTTAAATATAAAAATACAAAATTGTCATTCAGAATAACAGCCTGCATTAGTTTTTAATATAAAATTTAAAATATATATGCAGTCCAGTGCAAACCCATGCATTTCCCCAGGACTGGGTGGAAAACTGACCTCAGTGGTATGAAAAAAAGTACTCCAAGCTGTTTAAAAATTTATGTAGGTGTCTTCTGCAACCATACAATAATCTAGAACAAGAGCCAAAAAAAAAAAAAAACTGATAAGATTCTGAAGAAAAAAAAAAAGTTTTCACGCTCCCAGACTCTAGACGTGATATGAAGAAGGCAGTGTGTAACTCTGACAGAGTCAGAACAGATATGTCAGGAGGAATGCGTGGGTGGTGAGCAGCAGAGTCTACAAACATTACGACTGAGAGGATCCAAAAGCAGTTCAGAGGATACAGTAAAGCCTGCTGGAAATCATTCTATAATATTTTAAGCCTTTGTCATATTTACAATAAGAAATGTAACATTTTAACTTTTTCACCTTCAACATATACGGTAGTGCTCCATTTTCGTTCCCCTATTGGAAACTAATCCTCCTAGACTTTGTCATACACTTCATAACTAACACTACAATTGAGAAATATTCTTTTTTTTTTTTTTGCAGTCACCAACCTACGACTTATATTGTACAGTTTACTGTATAAAAACTATTCTATCCTAATATACTTTTATTATATTGTATGTACTGTTCTTAATACCCAGCTCCTTTGATACACCATTTGACCTGTTACTTCATACAGTACTGGTACTTCGTACAGTAGTGGCACCCGTATTCACAAAGCTTCTTAGAATTCTCTCGGCGAGCTCCTACTGTCTCTTACCATACAAAGTCCTAGCTGGGAGTCCTAGACTAAAAGTGATTTAGGAAACTTCTGAGAGCAACTCTTGAGTAAGGAAAGTACAAAACCCTTTATCTTAGTGAGGAGGTGTGGTCGACCCCATTGCTAGGGATGATGCAGCAATTCAAGGACTGTGATTGGTTGATAAAAAAAATTTATTTCAAAGGTCTTAAAATGGGCTCTTTGTGAAAATAGAATATATGATAATAGAATATACAGTGAAATCATAATCATGATGGCAAGCTACTTTATACAACGTATTTGCTATAGGTTCAATATCTTACAGATAATTAAAAGGCCAGATGTTGAAAATGTGTCTACTTTCGAAGCAACTAATTTCCTAGTTTAATTTCGCAGTAGTTACTATATTTAAGTTCTTATATCCGTTTCAGATTGATGGGAGCAAAATGGCTCACCTCTTACAGTACCAATTTACTAATTGCAGGACAGTCTATTTAAGTTGCACTTTTGGATGGTATGTAGTCAACAATCCAAGAGAGATTGAAGCGGGTGAAAGAACAAGAAAACCATATTGCACAGAAGAGCAGTGGTTACTTTTAGCTTTAAGTTTAGTGTTATAATGAATTTGGGGAATATTTCTTCCTTCTGCCATTTTGTCCTCTGCTATAGAACCTCTTAAGCCTCTTTAAAGTCCTCCTCTCTGCTCTTAACAATTTTTACCTTAGGAACTGTTTTTAGGGTTACAATGTTTCGTGAATCATTTTTATCTTTACTAAGAATTAGTCCTAAATGTAAGGGGAAATTCTAAGAAAATGTCATAATTCTAAGAATTTTCTTAGAGTTTCATCACTATGAGCAACCTTTAGGCTTAAGAAGCTTTGTAAATATGGGCCTGTGAAGATGCTTTTTATGCTTGAATGGTCATTCATTGGTCACATCCTTGGCTTACCAAACAAAAACATTCCTCTAAAACTGGTCAGGTACAGGGACTGGGCTTAATATGAGACACAAAAAAGTCCTGTACTGTATAGCTCAATCTCAATCAGAATCTATACACTTCACACCAAGCAATTGATAGTTGCAAAATCATTCTCATCACACTGCCATAAATAATCTAATGCAAAAGTATAGTTCAAGTTCAAATGTTTAACCCATAGATAAAATAAAGCAGGTTAAGTCAAGTCAAAAGTAGCATAATTCCGCAGTAAAACAGCAGATCTGGAAACCCAGGTGAAGGCAAACTATTAGTATTCCCAACATATGAAAGTTTAACTACAGATCAAAGTTATTTTCTGAAAATGTTTATTCCATATAATATAATATGGAATATGTAATAATGCAGCATTTACATGACACAGGATTAAGAGACGTTATCTGCTGACTTTTTTGTTTTGTTTTTTAACCACATCTGTGTATTACAAATCTGACTCACGGTTAGGAAATTATTCATCACAAAAGCACCTCTTACATTTAGGGCAAAGAATAAAAGGAATACATATTACCAGTATGACATTTAATAATTGTTTAAACATATTTTTTGGAACACAAAGATTTATGATAATCAAGTCCATGGTACTGTATGCTTGCATCCGTTTATGTTGGTTGGTTTCAAATCATGTAGTTACATATAGAGTGAATATGCCAGTATGTAAATATGTCTTGAAAATCTGCTGGAACATTTTTAAAAGCTTTTTCAGAGCAACTCTTAGTGAGGAGTTTATCCTAAGGAGTAAAGTGTAATCATTACTTAATAATGGCATCATACTTAGGTGTACCACTTAACCGCACTCCACAGACACTTTCTACAATACAAGGCAACAGAAGTGCACAAGAACCAGTAGCAGTAGTATCCTGAGCTGTTTACCACCTTAAATGCAAACATACTTAAATAAAACCGTAAAGCAAATATATTTTTCAAGTTCGTAAAATATTGGCACCCCACCTAGGGTTTACTGCGCCTCGTACCCTAAGTCTCTGGGATAGGCTCCAGGCCCCCTGCAACCCTAGATACAGGAGTGAGTGAGAGTGAGTTTACAAAAGTTAATAACCAATATCCAGGCATGTTTTTAACTAGCCTATTTTTGATATATACAATGTGTCCCAAACATTTTAACATCATTTCGTAGTCAACAACATAGCCAATTCTTGCTCAAATTATCGCAAAATTTTACAAAGAGATGTGTAAAAACTAACTGAGTTTAATGTTTTATGGATCGGGCATTCCAATATCTATCTATATTCTATCTATATCCTATCTATATCCTGGCCTCCGAGTGGCGCAGTGGTAAAGTGTCTAGAGCCGGAGGTCTAGAGAGAGCTGATTGGCCGAGCTCTCTGAGAGGGGAGGTACTTAGTGCTCCCACATTAATCTTGGCTTACAGCCAATCAGGGGCGTCTGTGAGCTCACGTGAGCAGAAGGAGCAGATAGTGCTGTTCTCCAAGTGTGCACCCCAATGGTGCGTGAGCGAGCAGTTCGAAAAGATGTGGTCACCTGGCATCACGTGGTTCGGAGAAAACGCGTGATAGTCTTCGGCCCTCCCGGCTGAGTGGTAGTAGTAGCCTTAATGTGGGAGCCCCTTAGTGACGGGGAGGAATTGAACATGACTAAATTAGGGAGAAAATATCCGTTTGAATATGTTGTTGAAATTTTTATAAATAAATATATTTTTTCCATAAAGCATATTTAATTTCATTTGCCTAGGACATGTAGTTATTCAAATATTCATATTTTGTTCAATTTTGTATATATCAAAGCATTCTATTAAAAAATTGTTCTTTTAAAACCATAGAATTTTTTACGTT
The DNA here is from genome assembly GCA_011419295.1 of Clarias macrocephalus. Lineage (NCBI taxonomy): Eukaryota > Metazoa > Chordata > Actinopteri > Siluriformes > Clariidae > Clarias > Clarias macrocephalus. The sequence continues at coordinate 88,206 of JAAGKR010000026.1, read as the reverse complement.
TTGGGCAAAACACAACACAGGGCATTGTTTTTTTGTGTGACTTGATCAGTGAAGTGATCAATTAATTTATCTTTTGAGAATTTTGAAGCCACGAAGAAGAATGTTTATAGTGTTATTGCCATTGTACTGTGGTTACTTCAGTTCTGTGAAACATCACTTTACGCGATTTGAATGTTACATGAACAACATACTGTATAAATGTGGATAGTGAAATCGATACTTGCTCCTGCTATCACTAACACAGGTTTTGGTGCAATAGGGAGCCATGATAATAATATTTCCAAAAGAAAATTAAGCAGAGATATAAAGTTACAACACTCCAAAGTTGTGCAAACACTTCATACAAGGGACAATGTATGTGGGAAGCTGTTCCATTTGCTACAGTATGTCTGGTAATGTCTGCTACTCCTGTTTTGCCCTGGAATTTCTGAACTATTTTATAGCCTCAGGACACCACAGATATATATGCAATCAAACGCTGTACATGGCATACCTGTACAATCATAAGGTGCCGTTATTAAGTACTGAAGTGAAACTGAAATTGGCAGAGGCTGTTGATAATATATTTTTGTTTATAATGTTTCTCATGATCTTCATCAATCTTTATGAATAAAAACGTCTTCTGTGCAACAAAACGTAATGTTTAATTCGTAATGTTACTGACTAACTACAAAATCGCAAACACGCCATGTGCAAAAATGGGGTTTATCTCATTTTGCTGTCAAATTGTTCATTTGTTCCCTACTCAAATACAAAGCAAAGTGGACTCACTGTAGCTTCGCTGGAAGAAATAGAGAGCAGTATGAAGTGGAAGAAGATGATAAAATAAGATATTCATCATAAAAAAAATCTGGAATCGGCTCGCACTTAAATATGGTTGGCTATCATATGTGTCTCCTGGAGCTGGAAGCTGAGGATGTGTGTCAGCTAAGATCTATCCAACGACTACTGCAAATGTGAATCCTGGTAAGAAGATCCTTGAAAAACAACCTCTGTGCTTTCATTTGAATTCACAAGGAAACACATGAAATATAACTTTACAGCATTGCAGGCTGGGGTAATTATTGTAACTTTATCATTAGCTGAAAAAAAAACTGTGAAGCCAAAATCTCTACATCTAAAATTGGGCTAGATTTAAAGGAAAAATACAGAAACATTTAATTAACATGGTTATGGGATTGACAGGGACTTGATTGACACTGTATTTGATAATCACTTCACACTCCATAGCAACCTGGACACGCACATAAGGGAAATCTCTTCACTCTGATTTAGTTAGGCTTTGTGTGTGCACTCTTACTACATAAAAAAAGAGGAAAACATTCGTTCATTGATGCATAAAAAGGCCTGCTATTCCTATAACCTTCTATTTGATTTACTGATAAATTCTGGAATAACTCCTGAACAGGTCAACATAAGACCTTAAGGTCTTTAGACCATCACCACCCAAGTTGGCAACTTCTAAGGCAAATGCATCAATATGAACAGTTACACTTATTCATTCGGTAGATTCAAAGTGACTTACAATAAAGAGGATAGTGTCCATGAAGTCCAAGAGCATCAGGTCTTGAGGCCTACATTGCTCTTTGTGCTTATTTTTCTAGTCACTAACTCACAACCTTAACCACTGAGCTGTAATAGTCCTGAGTTGCCAAGGGAAACTTCATTATGTGGGTGCAAGAGCATTTAAATATGTAACAGAGCAAGCAATGGCATGTGTGTTTACAGGGGAATTCCTCAGCAAAATATGATTTGCTATTTAAACACACAAAGGGATTTTTTTTTCTTGAAAGGTCAATGATAGGTAGTTAAACAACTTCACAAATTCACTACTAAATTGTATTACTTTTCAGAGTCTTAGGCTTAAAAAAAGAGTTTAGCAACATATCTAGTGACATTTTTAGCATGTGTTCATGACTGCCCTGCATTTATATGATTCTCCAGTTCATCTCTGGTTGAGAAATTGGTCAGTCAACTCATTGCCCCTGTGAAGAGATGTGCGCATGTTCCCAATAACCAATCACTGATCAACCATTTTTGATCACATAATTGGATCAAAAGCCAATTACTGGTCACCATTGTTCCTATTTGATCACCTTTGTTTTTAAAAAATAATCACTAATCACCATTATTCATAATAGCCAATAATTCATCATGATTGTTCCTAATGACCAATCACTGGTCACCATCGTTCCTCATGACCAATCACTGGTCACCATTATTCTTAATAGCAAATCACTAGTTACCATTGTTCCAAATGGCCAATCACTGGTCACAGTTGTTCGTAATAGCAAATCACTAGTCACCATTTTTCCTAATGACCAATCACTGGTCACCTTCGTTCCTAATGACCAATCAATCGTCACCATTATTACTAATAGCCAATCACTGGTCTCCATTGTTCGTAATAGCAAATCACTAGTCACCATCATTCCTAATGACCAATCACTGGTCACCATTCTTCCTAATAGCCAATCACTGGTCTCCATTATTCCTAATAGCCAATCACTAGTCTCCATTATTCCTAATAGCCAATCACTGGTCTCCATTGTTCGTAATGGCCAATCACTGTTTACCATTGTTCCTAATAGCCAATCACTAGTCTCCATTGTTCGTAATAGCAAATCACTGGTTACTATTGTTTCTAATGGTCACCATTGTTCGTAATAGCCAATCACTGGTCACCATTTTTCCTAATGACCAATCACTGGTCACCATTCTTCCTAATAGGCAATCACTGGTCTCCATTGTTCGTAATAGCAAATCACTGGTTACTATTGTTTCTAATGGTCACCATTGTTCGTAATAGCCAATCACTAGTCACCATCGTTCCTAATGACCGATCACTGGTCACCATTATTACTAATAGCCAATCACTGGTCTCCATTGTTCGTAATAGCAAATCACTAGTCACCATCATTCCTAATGACCAATCACTGGTCACCATTCTTCCTAATAGCCAATCACTGGTCTCCATTATTCCTAATAGCCAATCACTGGTCTCCATTATTCCTAATAGCCAATCACTGGTCTCCATTGTTCGTAATAGCCAATCACTGGTCTCCATTGTTCGTAATGGCCAATCACTGGTCACCATTGTTCCTAGTCTTTAGAAAATTATCATGTAATGTCTACCATGCAAGTTTATCATATGCAATCACATACAATTGCAGTAAATATGTAAATTATTCTGGCAATACTGTTGACAGCAACATCCTACACATTATGCCATGTCTACCAGCATCATCTTCAGCTAGCTTCCACATCGCAATGATTAAAGCATTAGGCAGGTACACAAGAGATGTGATCAAACAGGATGATCCTTGCCAAACATGACATTTTAAATCATTGCAGCAGCAAGACACAGGTTATAAAGGAGAAGGCTTATCATGATTCCTGTTGATACTTTTGGCATCACTCAAACAACACAACAGCTTTTCATATCTTAGATTGGCTCCAATGCATTAAACAATGTTCGGTGTAAACATAAGATAAAGGAAGAATTCTGATATGTTTCCAGTAGGAATTCCATTTCATTCATAGAATTTATTTAAATAAATAAATAAATAAATAAATAACGTTGTAAAGAATGTACTGTAACATGATTCAACATGTCACAGCAGTGACTGGGTGTGACATCTGTAATAATCCTTTAAGTACAGGAAGAAAAAAAATGGACAGAGGTAATTGTGTGTTATTGTTCACATTCTATTGTAGGGTTGTTAGGTTTTTAAGTGCTTTTCAGTAATGACCTAATAACATAATTAACCTGTCATGCATGGATTCATAAATACACTCACCAACCACTATTATAAACACCTGGGCACCTACATTACTACGTTTTGCACCTAATTATCTAATTAGCCAATCAAGTGGCAGCAGCACAATGCATAAAATCATGCAGATGCAAGTCAACAGCTTTGGGTAATGCTCCCTTGAAAGTAATGCTCTTACTGACTTTGACTGTGCCATGATTATGGCTGGTTTGCGAATTTTTATTAATGCTAATGTCCTGGGAATTTTAATTAAAGCATCAACTAAGTGCGAGTTCAGGTGGAAAAGCCTTCTTGATAATAGAGATCAACAGACCAACAGACCTGTATAATTGTGCTAAGCAGAAATGCATGTCAGAAGTCACATGTTAAACCTTGACAAGGACAGGCTTAAAGCAGCGGTTGGCTGGCGTCATGTGGCTAAGAGGAAACACATGATAGTCGTCAGCCCTCCATGAATGGTAGCTGTAACCTTGATGGGGGAGAGCCTTGTCTGATCAATCGGGATTTCATTTGATGTTCACAGATAGTGGGGTTACTGTACAGTCAAGCACCAAGAGCATGGATCTGCCAATAACTCAAGTCTGGTGGAGGTGGTGTAATGGTGTGGTCAAGGTTTTCTTGGCACACTTTCAGCCAGTTAATACAGTACCAATTAACAGTGTGAATCTGACAGCCTATTTAAGTATTGCTGCTCACCATGTGCATCCTTTCATATATACAATTTTGCCCAGCATGATAATGAACCATGCCACAAATAAAACTTTCAGCATTTATCCATGGCCTTCCCAGTCACTAAATCTGAAAACTGTAGACCGTACTATAGTCTAGATGTGGTTTAACAGAGGATTCGCAGCATCTGAATGACTCAAACATGTCAACATGGGCAAAAATACTCTTTAGCTCTTTAGCGAGAATAATTAACACAAAAAGAAGAAACAAAATATATAGTAGAGGATATAAATGGAAAATATAGCAGAAGGATGGAACAGTAATGAACAGTGGCTCAGAGGGCTAAGGCACTGAGTTATTGATCGGAAGATCGGCGGTTTGATTCCCAGCTCAACCACGTTGCCATTGTTGGGCCCTTGAGCAAAGCCCTTAACCCGAACTGCTCCAGGGGTGCTGTACCATGGCTGATAGCAAATCACTGGTCTCCATTATTCCTAATAGCCAATCACTGGTCTCCATTGTTCGTAATAGCAAATCACTGGTTACTATTGTTTCTAATGGCCAATCACTGGTCACCATTGTTCGTAATAGCAAATCACTAGTCACCATCGTTCCTAATGACCAATCACTGGTCTCCATTGTTCGTAATAGCAAATCACTAGTCACCATCATTCCTAATGGCCAATCACTGGTCACCATTGTTTGTAATAGCCAATCACTAGTCACCATTTTTCCTAATGACCAATCACTGGTCACCATTCTTCCTAATAGCCAATCACTGATCTCCATTATTCCTAATAGCCAATCACTGGTCTCCATTGTTCGTAATGGCCAATCACTGGTCTCCATTGTTCGTAATGGCCAATCACCATCATTCCTAATGGCGCTCTGACCCCAGTTACGCTGGGATATGCGAAGAAGGAATTTCGCTGTGTTGTAATGTATATGTGACAAAATAAAGGCTTTACTTTACTTGCAAATGCTTCAGGTGGGAAAAGTCATTTGACTGTAACATGTCTTTTACAAACAAACAAAGAAAACAGCCTCTGGCCAAACCTTTAGTTAGGTGAAATAAGATCACAAACGGTTAGATTAATAGAAAGAATTAATTGAAGATGTCTTGAGGAAACTTTGACTATAAAGCTAAACCAGGAATTACACTACTAGTCACACTGCTGCTATTTGCAAGATTTAATCACCTACATGGTTTAAGTCATGGTGTTTCCATGCCTACTACATTGGGAGGCCATTAGAAGAAGAAAAAATAATAAATAAATAAAATACTTAAAATGTACTTACTCTATGATACAGCACACAGTTTAAAACCTTGATTCTACAAGGATATTTGCGATGAACGTTGTGAACATTAGTTTCTGGGAGCTCTTCCAGATCCCGACTGGAGAATAGTGCAATTACTGTGTAGGTTTACAGGGGGACTGAACTTTATCATGGGAACGAAGGGCACCCTGGATGAGGTGCCAACTCATTAAGCAGCACAAGCACACATACTCTCCCACACTCATTCATACAGTACACTACAGGCAATTTGAGGAAACCCACCAAGCACGAGGAGAACAGGCAAACTCCATTTACACAGACCAGAGGTGAAATTTGACTCCCCAACCCAGGAGATACGTATGATGAGAATAAAAAATGATTCAATACAATACATATATAGTATACTCATACTGTATGCGAAGGACGTTCGGGTCAAACTGGGACTTGTGATTACTTTTCTCATGAATAAAGACACCAAATCGAAGCCACAGTAAGATATTTTAAAGCAGAGGCCGTACATCCGTGAATGATGAGCTGAGGTGAACATACAGCAAGTGTAACACCTGATGCTTGGAAATATATGGATAACTTGCCGCCAAATTTCCAAAGACAATTTACATCGTACAAAGAATCATTCACAAACACCATTTGCAGGTTACAGGAGCTGGGCTGGGAGTTGTTGCCACATCCCCCATACAGTCCCGACCTCGCAGCAAGCCATTTGGCATGTTTGAGCCATTAAAGGAGTTCCTGGGAGAACAGCGTTTCAGACATGAAGCAGGCTGTCAGATCATGGCTCCTTGAAAGCTCCAGTGAAAGTGCATTAGTGTAGCAGCGGATTATATAGAGAAATAAAGGTAGTTCTTACTTTTATAACTGTGTCCTGTCCAATTTTTTGTTTACTTGCTGCAATACCACCTCTCTAATGATAAGTTAGAACTTTAGCACCATGGTATCCTTCCTGAAGATCCTGACCTATTGAACTAGCACAAGCATACAGAACTACAGTAGCATGAGGATTTGGATGTAGCACTACAGAACACTTTTATAAGAAGACAAGCCTTCTACAATCGGTTGTGCTCAAACTTTTGACTACTACAGTAGCTTACAAAGACAAGTCAGACGTCTAATATTACATTTCCATTAAAGAACAAAAACAAAGTGTAGTCTTTGTTTAATCCTAATATTAGCGAAACAGAGAGAAGCAGTTACTGTAAGGGTTGTCGGGTAAGGCGCAAGACGCAAAATCCAGTTAACCATGAACCAGTACATCATTTCTGAATAACTCAAGTTTGACGAATCATCTACTAGCTTTTGCTGAAGCTACATGATGTTCGGCGAGCAGGACAGAACTAAAAGCCCTGAGTTTCTCATTGAAGCAAAGAACGAGGTATTTACAGTACGATGCTCATTTCCTGTACTGGTTGCAGAGTCTAGCCACTGGGTAATCCCCTACATGGTTTGAAGGAATAATTATACAAAAAATGCTAATGTAGCTCACAATGAAGGAAACCCGAGCGGATCTGTTACCACAATGCAACCTGATCCGGTTTCATCCATTTTACGCCATATTAGCAATTATTGCTTCGCTCAGTGTTGAAGATTACTCTGCAGGCCATGCTATCGGATTTCGTTCATTTTTACCATTGTTGTCATGGGAAAATCTTTTTTTTTTTTTTTTTTACACCTCTGTCTGAAACAATACCACCACTACGTCAATACACACCAATCCACCCACTCGGACCTAGACAAGAGGAGAGCTCAACCCCTAACTGAACTTTGACCTGGAACCGACCGCAGTCTCTCTCTCACACACACACACACACATATACATACAGAGGTTATGACCTTGCACAAGGACCCTGTTCTCCCCTCCCCAAAGTATCTGAGTCAGCACCAAGAAGAAGTGAACAATCATCAGATTACGGAAGCAGGAATGGTTGGAGGAGGATGGGCAAAGATACAAATGTAAAGATAACAGACCGTTTCCTACATCTCAACCAGTGAATGCAATTTTGCTACAAATGTACTGTATGTGCTACTCTTAATAATGAACATGCAATAAGAGTTAAGAGTACTCCCAGCGAAATACAAAGCACAGATTTATATTGATGCGATCATCCTAAGTAATTTCTCAAGTAGCAGCCAATTCATAGCAACTTGCATGGACGACGTTCCTTGTGAACAAAGACAAATAATATGTATAACAGTTAATATAGTGAAGTTTCATCAGTTACTGGTTTCCATGGGAAAATCACTAGGACAGCGGTCTCTAATTCTTTGCAGCAACAAGACCTTGTGTCTCCTACAACTAGGAACAAATTGTCATGTTTTATATTCACATAATGAATATTGGCAAAGAAATAAAAATCTGTATATTGTATACATTTAGGTTCATTTACTCGTTTGCACCGTCACCTTGAACCTCCGGGGTCTGGGTTCGATTCCCGGTCAGGTTCGAGTCTCGTCTCTGTGTGCATGGAGTTTGCATGTTCTCCCCCTGCTTGGTGGGTTTCCTCCTGGATACACAAGTTTCCTCCCACAGTCCAAAAACATGTGATTAGGCTAATTGCCCATAGTGTGTGTGAATCTGTTCGTGCCCTTTTTGCATCCTTTTTTTTAACTACAAACAAGTCAAATTCAAAGATTGTTTTACTACAGGCAAATTAAATGTAAATACCATATGCCACATTTCCTCTAGTGTCTTGACCAGGTACTTTGCTGCTGCCCTGGAATTGATTTTTACTTTTTGTACCAACGTACTGTATGCATCTCCTTCCTGAGCGGTATGATGGCTGCATGGTCCCATAGTGTTTATACATGCGTAGCATTGTTTGTATAGAGAAATGTGGTACCTTCAGGCATTTGGAAATTGTTCACAAGGATGAACCAAAATTGCGGAGGTCTATAGTTTATCTATCTCAAGATTTGTCTGAATTTTCCATGATGTCAACTGCTGCAATGAGTTTGTACACAGGTACACCTCCAAGTGACTTAAACAATGTCAATCAGCCTAGACTGCAAGGTTGTCATGGTTAGAACCCTGTACATAGCTGCTGCTCATGCACAAGAAGACACGGTGTCACCTCAGTGGTCAAAACTGAGCTCTGGAAATCTCAACATGCTCACAAGTCTTCATCAGAGCCTGGCCTGAAAACAATTCAAGGCATGAAAGGCATTCTGATTTTAGGGAAATATTAGAAACAAAAAGGTTCTGCACATTTGTTTCTCTCTGATTGATGTTGTTTATTTACAATATCTCTAAAAATATTACTGTTTCTAAAGACCCTGTTCTTTATTTCCATCTATTTTTTTAAATGGAGCTACAGCTTTCCTTCAATTCCATTTCATTAAAAAAATCTTTATGCTGTTGCAACTTTAGCCATGACACATCTTTGCTCTAGAAGGACGCGACATACTGTATATAATATAACACAATTTATTCACCTGTTTCCCATAACCTTGTCATTTCATGTTGTCTCACCATTGTTAGTGGTTTTGGAGGATGTTGCAGCCACCAGAATTAATATTTTCTAAAAATAATAATAATAATAATAATAATAATAATAATAATAATTCATATGAGAAAGCAACAAATAATATCTTGTTGTAATGTTTTCAATATAATACAAAGTGAAATGACTTATATATATATATATATATATATATATATATATATATATATATATATATATATATATATATATTTTTTTTTTTTTTTTTTTTATTGCCAATTTCCATACGGTCCCAACTTTATTCGAAGTGTGGTTGTGCTTATCAGCTATTGCTGTGGAGTTCCGACGATGAGATCGGAGTGTGCTCTAAGCGTACACAGATATCAGACGAGTTGATGAAGTCCCATTCTAAACAGCCGCCTGACTGGATTTAATGTTTGATTAGAACCATGCTCGAGTACCTTTAAAACTGGACTTGAGCCCTGCCCAGGCACGGTACAGAGTGTTCACATTATGCAAACACACCAGACTTTGGGGACAAGTGCACTCAGATCCGCGCCTAGGTCCCTAATATTAAAGAATTCTACGTTCTTAGCTGAAAATTTTACCTTAATATAACAGCCATCAAATCTATTCATGAACAAGCACTGCTTTCCAACAAGGTAAAGCAGTCACTTTGCATTAAAGGTATCAGCTGTATGTGGTATGTATACAGTGTTGGATGTGACATTGTTAAGAACATCATGAACACGTTCACTTCACTTCGATTTATGGGATCACGTATTCTGTGACAACTGGTCATAATGTATAAAGATATCCTTTGGACACATTAGCCTTCTTTCACAGCTTTCACAGACGAAAAGTCATCGCAACACAGCGCCCACATTCACTACAGGCAATTTGGGAACACAAATTAGACTAATCTGCAGGTCTTTGGACTGTGGGAGGAAACCCAGCACGCACGGAGAAAACATGCAAACTCCATGCAAATAGTGACGGGACTCGAACCCAGACCCTGGTGGTGCAGGCCGACAGTGCTAACCACTACATGCTAACCAGCATGCCGCACGAGTGTTGAATTGTTAGATCCATTTTAACTTAAAGACATGAACTGTTACAGTATATTGAACTGCCAGCTGCCTAACACACAGTATGATACAGATCAATCCCTTTTATCCGTTATCACCCAAATCAATATGGGTTCCCTGTTGAGTCTGGTTCCTCTCAAGGTTCCTAATCTAATCTAATCGAATCGAATCTAATCATTTTGATTTATATGCATCCACATTTCATACAAACTTCCATTATTTATTTTGATTGCGTAAAGCCGCTTTGCGACAATGACAATTGTTAAAAGCGCTATACAAATAAAATTGAATTGAGCTGAATTAGACAATTATATACATGAGTTCGGCTTAAACAGGTTTTTTTCCTCAGTAGAACAAAGCCTTGTGAAATTCCTGACTGTACTTTTTGCACATACATTACAGATGTGGCGGATAAAGAGATCAGGTTTAAAATGTTGAAAGATTCTTTACGGATCGTTTTAGTTTGGAAAGTGTCATCGTGGAATTTCTGGACTGTGGCTGGTACAGGTTTAAGAAATTCCACCATGACACTTTGAGGGGATGTGAAGAATGAGTCAAAGCAAGTACATTCCATGCTTTGTGTTAAGGTCTGTATGCAAACTAACCCTAGTTTTCGAAACGTATCAGACCTGTCACACTCGGCAATAACACTTATATTTTATCTGGCATTTCAGTCCAAACTGGTTGTGTCAGAAGCAAATTATGGGTGCGTAAAACTCCAGGCTCCATGTCACCTCTCCTTGTTTTATACACAAGTCAACCTCCATAGACATCCTCTGAAATCTATTACACCAAATGACACTTTCCATCATTAAAAGTGATTACACCTCCCTCTGTATTTGCATTACCTCTGTATAAAAACTCATTCTCTTTGATGCTCCCTTGCTGGTTATAACATTGCCCTGGAGGCACTACCACAAGAGGATACTGGATTGTGGAAGCATAAATACAGTATATACATTCAATAAAATGAGTCCAATAGCCAGTAAATCTGAACGTCTCCATCATTTATGTCACAAGGAGATTCAAATAAAGTTATTTGAGCTTGTTCATTACATTTAATTCAACATGAAAAGCGTGCATATGTGGAATGCATTACAACCTAGCTCGCCAGGTTTTATACACAGGCAATGCGGTTTGATGTGAGAGTGAAGAGTGAAACAGGAAATAAAATGAATTCACACAGCGTTTTGCTTAGCACTGCAAGTTAATTAAGTATTTATATCAGTGTTAGCAAAATATCCCATGAGAACATTTACTAAGGTATGTACTGTACTATAATGCATAATGGTGAACTATAGTACATACCATAATATGCCATAGCATTACCATGGTACTTCAGACATAACAATGGGTACCGTAGTAGCACTGTGGTATATACTGTACCACCATACTTTTGTGAATACCTTGGTAAGTACGGTGGCACTCTAGTGGGCACTGTGGTAGTAATATGGTCTGTACCACAACACTTTGGTAAATAACATGATACCTATTGGGTATGAAAAAGGTTACCAAAGTTCATCAGGTATTTACAGTAATGTGATGTGTTTGAACATTCTGTACCACATTAGATAGTACAGAATGTAAGTGCATGCTATTGGCATGACATATACAGTAGCAGAACAGGCAGTACCATATTAAATACCATAGTAGTCACCAAAGTATTGTAAATTACGCTTTGGAAGCTTTTATAACACGTAAAATAATTTGCAGAGATTACTATATAAATATTATCATTATGGTGCATAATGTATGCTGTATAAGTATGTATGCTGGTATGTGTTCCATAGTGTCAAACATACAACTGTACATGGTAAAACAATGCTATATTACAAGTACCACAGTACCAAACTATGTACGATGGTAGAACCATGTACCATACAATTATTTCAGCAAATAAGTACTGTCAGACATAACTTCATAGTGGTATCAATATACCATGGTATATGGTCCCTATCTCATTAAAAAGAAACTCTCGTGGGATACACCTACAGTAATATCCCTATTAATAAAATAAACGTTGTGCTGCTTTGAAATAAAACTTTTATTAGTTTGAATCACAATACAATACTTTTTACAGCTACTTTTTACATATCTAACATTAACTTTCTAACCTTGCAGGGCTGTTTTATATAAATTGTATATTCTGTTTATCCTATATGGGTCGCAGGGAGCCTAGGTCCTATGAGAACTTACAGCGCAAGCTAGTGAACACCCATGGATGGATCACAGTGCACAAACACACACCCAATTATACACTAAGTGCAATCTGGATACAGGACTCTGTCTCCAAAGTACCAAGAAATGCACTCCCCGTACGCCATGCACACATAGACCAGAGGCAAGATACCATCCTATTAACTCTGGAGGTGTGAGGTGACATGGATAACCAGTGAACCACTATGCTGAGAAGTGTGTAAGGTATACACAGACATTTCTAGAGCCTGTTTGGAAATCTTTTTTTTTTTTTTTTTTTTTTGAGAAATGGAAAAAAGCATGCTATTAGAACAGGATTTTATTTTTTAAAAATATACTGTGCTTAAAAAAAACATAAACAGAAGCATTTTGATACATGCACATACAATTTGGAGCAATACTAAAAGGAAAGTAAAATAATCATTAATGGTGATGAATGGATTCATCATTACGAGTCTGAGAGTAAATGGCTGACAGTTAAAAAAGGAAACATTCTCAGTCGCCAACCAAGAAAAAGTTCAAAAGTCAAGCATCAGCTGGAAAATTCATGCTTACAGTTTTCTCATTCTTTTCATACAGAATCTCAAGTGCCAGTATTGGAACATTATCAGGAAAAGTTTCACTCACTACCATATTGATATATAAAATAAAAAAGTTTCTGTTTGGTTACTAAGATTAAAGTTATTGACACTAGGATTGTGTGTGTGTAATTAAAAGAATTTCTACCAGCCAGAGTGCGGATAATTTTTCACTCACTACCATATTGATATATAAAATAAAAAAGTTTCTGTTTGGTTACTAAGATTAAAGTTATTGACACTAGGATTGTGTGTGTGTGTGTGTGTGTGTGTGTGTGTGTGTGTGTGTGTGTGTGTGTGTGTGTGTGTGTGTGTGTGTGTGTGTGTGTCATTCTGTTTGTGTGTGTCATCAAGTGTTCGGCCAGTGTAAAGACGATGTTCTCTGCCTGACCTTCCTGAGTACCTCCTGTTATTTTCCACAGAGGTCAGCAGCTTAAAATTCACAACATACAGCACCCTTTCACTTTTCCTCCTTTTGCTTTTTCCCGCCTGTGTGGGTGGCCAGCACGGCTCCCATGAACTTTTTTTTCTCTCCGTTTATATTCCTTGCTTTTGCTTTCAGTCTCACTCTCTGCATTTACTTGCGTTTCTCTCTAAGGACATGTACCTCTACTATACCACGTTAATGAGAGTTCGACGAAGCCGTTCACCCACAGGATATCCTTTTACACATCGTGCATGTTTTTTGGGCTCTCCTGCACACATGCCCACACACACTCATAAGCACACATACACTACCGGTCAAAAGTTTGGGGCCACAGGAATTCCGCTGGTTTCGAAAGAAAAGCACTGGACATCGTTAATGTTGTAAATGACTACGACAATGATTCTTTAACAGAATATACTGTACACTGTACATCGGCATAACAAGCGGTACTTCCAGAAGACATCACTCCTGAGTTCCAGTAGCACACTGTGATAGCTGTCACAGGTTTATCAGGCTCAAAAGCTTTTGCAGCTGAGTATCTGCAACATTCTGGAGAATTAATCTGACCAAGAAAAAAAGTCTCTACTGAAACCCATCGGTCTATTCTTCTTCTCAAAAAGGAAGGCGGTTCCTTGTGACAAATTGCCCAGACACTAAAGATTTCGTACAGCATTGTGTATTCCTCTAAACAGGACAGGAAGAGAAGTGGGAGGCCCCAGTGCCCAACTGAACAAGAAGTATTTCAAAGTTTCTAGTTTGAGAAACAGCCTCCTCATGTGTTCTCTCAACTGACAGCTTCACTGATTGGTTCCCAGCAAAACACCCTTCTCATCATCAGCATTCAAGAGGTGAGTCCGTAATGCTGGCCTCCTAGGTCGAGTTGCAAAGAAAAAGCCATATCTAAGACAGGCCAAATAAGAGATTAAGATGGGCCAAAGAACACAGACTTTGCACAGTGAAAGATTGGAAAAAAAAGTGTTATGGACAGATGAATAAGTTTGAGGTGTTTGTAACACGAAGAAGAACATTTGTAAGACAAAGAAAACACGAAATGCTTGACGCCATCTGTCAAGTATGGTGCATGAAAGGTGATGGTCTGGGGCTGCTCTGCTGGTGCTAAAGTGAGAGATTTATCCATGATGAAAGGGATCATGAACAAGAATAGCTATCATTTCATTTTGAAAACCATGCCATGCCTAGACAGTATTTGATCAGACCCAACTTCTTCCTTCAGCAGGACAATGACCCAAAGCACAGCGCCAAACTATGCACAAAGTATTTAAATATGAAGCAGGTGCTATCCAATCTATAAAGCACGGACCTGCGCAGTCACTGGATCTTAACCCCATTGAGCTGTTGTGAGCATATCGAGCAGTGTGACCATGTGGTTCATTAAAAGTGCCCGTCAAGCCAATCCAAAGTGTGAAAGGTGTTTCAAGAAGTATGGGGAGAATTTTTTTTTTTCTGATAAAATGCCAAAATAAGATTTCTTGAACAAAATCATTATTTGGAAAAGTCTTATTTCATGCAAAAATCAATGTCTTGACTTGAATAAACTTTTCTTTTTTTTTTTTACAGCTCATTTGATAATAAAAAATACAAGCGTTTTAATGCAAAACACAACATTTTCAGTTTGACCCCAAACTTTTGACTGGCAGTCAATGGTGAGCATAAGCTGGCATTGTCCAGTACTGCATAGCACTATAAGATTCCCTGGCAGGACGCAGTACGTGAAACAGGGGAGAGGAGCTGCCAGCAAAAACCCACATTCAAAACTAGTCACTGTGGCACTTTTAGCAAGAAAACACACCTGATAAAGTTGCGTCGACAACATTTTTGTCTCCTTAGTAATTGCCCCAGACTCGTACCCTTTCATTACTGCTAGTTGCTATGAGCACAATCTTCTGCCCTGTCACTGACAGGTTCATCATTCAACTTTGTTCACTGCTAATTAAAGCTACAAAGCTACTTCAGTTACAAAGCTACTTAAGCTACAAAGCAGTGTGTGAACCAAAGGATTGTACACCCTATATAATGCATTAGCTTTTCATTTTACACTATTTGGGATTCAAACACGTAACAGTTACTTAGCTGAGGCTATTCTAAAGTTGAATATGTTGAAATATGAAAAAAAAACTTACAAGATTTACAGGACTGTCCACCACCCCCATGTTAATTCTCCTCACCTTTTGGCTACATAGTACAAAAAATATATATTTAAAACTACCTTCACCCCTGCTCATGGTGAGTACCGTATACTGAGTAATAGTCAATGTTGTGATGAATTGCTTTTTATTTCTATGCTGATGAGATAAATCTGTTTTTATTTATTTATTTATTCATTTATGACAGATGGAAAAGAATGAAATGTGTACTCTTGTTAGAGTATTTCAGTGCATGGTTCACCTTATGGTACTTTATTTAAGTAGTCTGCCTATCCTAAAAAAGTGACCATTATATATATTTATATATAAGTTTTAGTATTAGGCAAATATAACCTCAAACAAACATCAAGACACAATATATTGCTATTCGTCTGAGATTGTGTTTGCTTAATACTAAAACCTGCTATGATCAGATGATTTTTATTATGTTTTCACACAAAAGATACTTAAAATTAAAGAGGGTGTACTAACATTTGAACATGACTAGATAGATAGATAGATAGATAGATAGATAGATAGATAGATAGATAGATAGATAGAATTTAACTTACTATAATTGGCCGTACAGCTTTGTTCAATTATGGCATTTAAAGTATTACCATGTTTACATGTTACTTTGATGCTCAATGTTCAAATATATATAGTATACAGAAATTATACTACAATCATTATGTAACTCTCAGGATAATGTGTAAAGGGCATATAATATAAATGTAGAGTATGGGAGCCATAAAACTAGCTAATGCACATAGAAACTTCTAGGTATCTAGTTAATATTTGCTGACTTTAGGATAGATTAGTTGGTTTGTTAACGTAACTATTCAAAAATGCTTTCATCAAATGTAGACCATTTTTTGGATTAATTTACTTTTTAAAAGATTAATAAAAGGAAAGTACTTACAAATGCAGTTTTAACCAGATACCTTATTTACTCTTTCTTGATCATTACATTCACCTTGACAAAGTGAATTATTATTACACTTGCAGTACAGTACTGTATATTTAACTAAGTCAGTGATTAGAGTAGAGTAAATAAAATGTATAGGCTTTGTGTGTATTTCAAAAGAGCCGAACATACAGTACAGTAAGAAGCAGTGGTGAAAACTGACTACACAGGCGTTATTTCTCACTCCATGTATGGTATACACAGTGGTTATGAACTTGCACATGAGCACCATACATTACATATACTTCATGTATCATATGTCATATTTCATATTTCATCTGACATAATCTTTATACATAAATTATAAATTGTTTATAATGAGTGAGGTTAAAAAAACACTTGGTGTTGATCAGTTAATCAGAAATAAAATGGTAAAACATTTACCAATATGTAGAATTGCATTAGGTGTAATAAGCTGTAGGGCTCAGACACTCGTGGGCATTAAGAAAAAAAGATGAGCACAGATTACTGGCAGCAGAAATGAGCTGCCGCTGTACAATCCTAAGCAGAGGACAAAGATTAAAGTGTGAGAATATCGGAAGCCACAGAAACGATAAAGCTTCCTAAATTTAATAAAACTACTGAAATAAGACTGAACACTGTTTACAAAAGTGAAAGGAACCAGAAGTAGAGGATGACAAAGAATAGGCGTAACATTAAACAGGACTTGCCGTTACACGGGCTGTCAGTTGATAATGCAAACCAACTCCCGAAAGACAGAAAAGGATGGCGGCAGTTCCTGACGAGCCATCGCGATTGTTAGCTTGGCAGAAGTCATGATGATGTTGATGATGAGGAGGTAGAGAGGAGGAAAAGGAGGAGGAGGAGGAGGAGGATAAGGATGATGACATTACAGGCTAATTTCATAGGCTGCTAGTCTAACCTTGCATTAACAGAAACAATCTAACTTCATTATACCAGCTAGGTAACAGTGAATAATTAGCTAAACTTACCTGAAAAAACTCAATGAATGCCTTCTGTGGAGGGTGGGTACACATGTCTCTGCTTAATTCAATATACTGAAACACTTTACTGAGGTAAGGTCAGATGTTTAAATGTGCCTGGATACATCTGTACATTGTACATGACAAACTGGTATGGACCGCAGTACTGAGGAGAGAGCAGCATCCTGCCAAAACCCACATTCAAATCCAGTCACAGAAACACTTTCATCAAGAAAAATCATCTGAAAACATTATGTCATTTTAAAAAATTTGACTAAATTGTCTTTACTTAATAATATCTTCGAAGTCATTCTGAATTGCATCCCTGTTGTTTTATTTATTTCTAACCTGAGCTACCGAGCTAACTAGCTTCTAACACAAAGCTAAATCCCAAATCCCTCTGTAACCCCAATCAAGGGCACTACTTGCTATGTGGAACAAATGATTGTACACCCTACTGCACTAGCGCTCCATTTGAGACTGTTTGGAATTCAACCCTGAATCTTATCCACCCCCTCTATGGTTTATTCTCCTCAACTTTTGGCTACATCATTCCAGTAAGAATTAAAAACTACTTTCACCCATTTTAATGACACTTTGTGTCACTAACTGTCAGTGGCTTATCAGATAAGCCAGCTTATCTGCCTAGTCTCCATCACATCGTGCCTACTACTGCATCCCAGCCCTGCTGATATCCAGCACAACTGCACTCCCTCTCGTGTGATACGTTTTCTAGACGAGAGATGAAGAGACCATTAAAATGTATTTTTAGACTACTCTGACGGTTGTATTTCTTTTACTGTAAATATAATTTTAAAAGTACTGAAAATCAGTAACACTTCAATGAAGTATAAATAACCCCCAAGTATTTTCCACTGCTGGAAATTTATGAGGCAATAATATAGTTTATAAAAATGAAAATAAATTATAAGCACAGTTATAATGATTTATGAATATGGGTTTCAGAATAAGTGTTACCAGCCAAGTTAGAATGAGGTGACGGATTTCTTTTTTTTTTTTTTTTTTTTTTTTGTCTGACCATGATCACCACATAACTTGTTTTTATTTATTTATTTATTTATTTATTTATTTATTTATTTTACATTAACACAACTGAAAAAGTATGTCCAAGATAAACCATAACATTTCAGGTATCTGTTTCTTATTATTCAGAAAAATTCCCTTGTGCACCCTTGTTTATACTGTACAAATTAGAAGTCTTGACTTAGTCAGAGGCTGTTAATTTTCAATAACAGGAACTCTGACATTAGTGCTAGCTCTGAGGCAAATTACAGGAATATATTAATGCACTCATTCTTTTTTGCATTATTGTTTCTA
This sequence comes from Clarias macrocephalus, assembly GCA_011419295.1. Lineage (NCBI taxonomy): Eukaryota > Metazoa > Chordata > Actinopteri > Siluriformes > Clariidae > Clarias > Clarias macrocephalus. The sequence goes on along the minus strand of JAAGKR010000026.1, from coordinate 69,346 downwards.
TAGTAACCACTCATTCACTGCGATTTGTATGGCAGATGGTAATCAAAGTCCAATAAAATGTCAATTCTTCTTAAGTTGTTATTCAGTATGGAAAACATATAATGATTAATATGATGAAAATTTCTGTTAGGAGATGTTTATTTATCAAACGAGTTTCTGGGATCGCTCTGGATTCTCTGTAGCATTACAAGCTGTATATTTACTTTTATTTTTTATTATATTTTTTATGAACTTTTTAGAGAAAGAAGTAGCTGCTATAGCATAAGTGACAGGAACATGAACAGGAACTAACTTCTCTTCCGGCTCTTCCATAATACTTACAAAGCATAACATTTTCATTGGTGTTTTTTGTTTTATTATTATTGTAATAATGTAATGTTATAAGCTATAATGCTGTTATAGGAAAATGATCCATTTCAGACAACTCTTAATTATTTTCCTAGAACAGCTATAGGAATATATCTGATTACAACAGCACTCCCTGCCATCTTTTATTCCATACAAAAGATATCTGTTTAGCTGCACAAAGTATCTAACACATAAGGATACACTGTACAGTATTTTACTCACATACATGCAGACATGCTAAGTACAACATGTAGCTGTGAATAGTTCTTTTAGTAGAAGGGAACGTCCGTAAATAAAGGAAAATACCAATTTGAGTATTTAGGAAGTAAATCATTTGGGACAACAACTGCACAGTAAAGATTAAAAACAGAATTGCTGGAAGTCCAGCAAAATCACCATTCCATCAAAGCTGCAGATTCCATATGTATTTATCTTCAGGACTCTGTTGTATGCAGCTGAAACGTGGACGCTGAAAGAGCCGTCAGAAGAAGCTATTGCCATTTGAACCACCGCAGAATAATAAAAATAAAGTGGCAGGAGAAAATCAGAAATTAACAAATCCGGAATACCTTGAACATAAGTAACACTGTTATCGACTCGATCTGATAGAGAAAGATGACACTTTTTGGGCATACAGTATCTGCCGCATGAATAACAACCAGAACATCAAGCACATGGTAATGTCAGAGATGGGTGTCAAAAAACATGACCGGCCCCCACACACCTGGATGGATGATGTCACTGACTGGTGCAAATGCTGTGCCCAAGAAGCTTTCCACCACGCCCAACAAATGGAAAACAACAAAAAGAACCAGTGATTAGCCCCAACAGTTATTAACCATGGGATGATGATGAGCTACTTTACAATTAATGAACATTTTTAGCCCAAAATTCTAGTGTAAACAACATACAGTTTAAGTTCACATGAAAATAATACACAGTATACTTAAGTTTTATGCTTCTGTAATGTAAATTGCTGTTCGGTAAAACTACTCTATGGCTAAGGTGAAACCAGATAGTTATGCACAGCCGGGACAATATTTTCTTGTAAACAATTTGGTCTTAGCAGCTAATTTTTTGTTTGTTTGTTGTTGTTTTAGCAAACAAATAAGAAGCAAATTAATTTGCATTAATTGACTTATTAATTCATCTCCACTACAGTGTTGACAACTTGGTGACTTTGCCACTAGAATTGGTAACATGTTAGTAGCTTTGTTTCAGAGGACAGCCTAGCAAAAGAATTTGCAACATTTTTATAGTAGATGTTAGCAACTGACTTGAACATGGTATCACTCACAGCTGAATCAGTGTGAAAAGTCTGAATGAGTTGTTCTTGTGCAAGCCTATGTTGACAAAAAAAAAAAAAAAAACACTGATCACTTCTTTTCCCCTAAAGACCAATCACTGATCATTCTTTCCTAATGACCCTTCACCGATCACTGTTCTATCCTAAAGACCCACCACTGGTCAACGTTCTATCCTAAAGACCAATCACTGATCACTATTCTTTCAGATAGACTGATCATTCTTTCCTAAAGACCCATCACTGATCACTATTTTCACCCAAAGACCAACTACTTATATTTTTTCCCTAAACACCATTCACTGATCCCTATTCTTTCCCAATCACTGATCACCATTGTTGTCCTACTTGCATGAATAAGCAGATTTCTTTTGACCTCTTGAGCACACATTAGCTACTTAGCTCCCCCTGAAAACAGTTGGCAACAGTAACCACTTTGTCCTGGTCAGGATTGTTGTGAAGGACCCAGAGCTTGTCTCAGGTCATGGCAGCAGACCATGCATACACACACATTCAAATTAGTATAGCAAAACCACCTATAGAGGTGGTATACTGGCACTGTTTTGAAGGTTGGAATAAAACAAACACAGACACGGTGTGAACATGTGAAACACCACAACGACAGTAAACCAACCAACCCTGGAACTTTTCCACCCAGAGAGCATAATTTATGGATGTAATTAAAAGATTCAAACATATTTGCTTAAATGAAAAAAATAAAGAGAGAGAGACCGCACAAGTGCTATTCCTGTTCTCAGCCGAATTCAAATTACAAAGCAGTTGAGGTAAAAGTTGCAACGCTACCACCATGCTACTTGAAAATGCCATATATGAATTGCTGTGAAATTACATGTAGTTCAATTACTTGACGATGTTTATATGCTAGGCTAAGCGCTGGCACACATGAACATTCTCTAATGTCAGATTTCAACCCTGACAGTTTCACAAACTGATCCCTAGAAAATTTCACCACAACTGTTGACTTTTTTACTGGTTTAACAGGAGAAAGTGTGGGGTGTGTCTGGTCGGGGACATTTTTAAAGTGCATATACAGTACTTTTATGAAGGGATCAGTTGTCTAAATGACATCTATTTGTGGAATCACCATGTATATGGTAGAAACTTTCACATAAAACTTTGACAAGAGTATATTGAATGTCATGTCAATGAATTCTGAATAACACAGTGATTGAAACTATTGATATATAAATTGTACATGTTGTAAATGCACATTCTTTTCACAACCGGGACAAGATAACCCATTGATTTCGGGTAAGGAGGGGGACCATTATACCTTTTTAAATGTATTGCTTTGTTGGTTTACAGCCCAGTACCCTGTTCAGGCCAGTCTCATTTTCTAATATATTTAAGATTATACCCAAACAAACATAATCATACATATGATCAGGTATAATTGGATATCATAATTAGCATAGTTCGAGATCGGAACACTTCTGTACATGAATCGAACTGAATCATGCATGCATATTACATTGCACCTCAATGCACTGCACTCAAACACACACTCACAGTATCAAGTTTATACACACAACAGCGCAGAACACCAATCTCACACCTTCATTATGTCTAACTTTAGAAGGTTGGCCAATAGTAAATTGAAAGTCGGTTCTTAGAAAAAGCTTTCGGATGCTAGGCTCAACTTCCATCCCACACACACACACACACACACACACACACACACACACACAACAAACACTGAGTTAGACTTCAACCCGAAGCTCTCAGTCAGGACAGGATTTTTCACTCACCTTCCTTCTCCTTTGCTCCCAACAAACTTGCCTCTTTGTGTTCCTTGTTTTTCCTCTGCACTTTTTGGGCACACCCACAGACACATATGTTTAGCTTCACACCTTCTCATGTTTCTTCAGCTCCTGCTTCTCTTTTCTTTTCTTCTCGTTTGGTATTGTTATTATCATTACTTGATGAGTTGAGATTGATCCCATGTCTCTACTCAGTCTCTACAGCCTTGAACCTCGTCACAGAATCAGCCATGAGAGAGAACAAAAGAAGGAGAAGCAGAAAAAAAGAGAAAGGAGTGTATGAGAAGAGAAACAGCCTGCCACTTTTCCTCTCTCTCTCTCTGTTTAGGACTCCCTCTACTTTCACCCTTTCTCACTTCCCTCCTCTCTCTCTCTCTCTCTCTCTCTCTCTCTCTCTTCCTGCCCGCCCCTTAGCCAGTCAGCCTGCTCTGTCCAAAGTCTAACTAATGCGTGTGTGTGTGTGTGTGTGTGTGTGTGTGTGTGTGTGTGTGTGTGTGTGTGTGTGTGTGTGTGTGTGTGTGTGTGTTGTGTGTGTGTGTGTGTGTGTGGTGTGTGTAAGAAACAATCAATTACTGGATTGTTCAGACTACATTGTGTGTGTGTGTGTGTGTGTGTGTGTGTGTGTGTGTGTGTGTGTGTGTGTGTGTGTGTGTGTGTGTGTGTGTGTGTGTTGTGTGTGTGTGTGTGTGTGTGGTGTGTGTAAGAAACAATCAATTACTGGATTGTTCAGACTACATTGTGTGTGTGTGTGTGTGTGTGTGTGTGTGTGTGTGTGTGTGTGTGTGTGTGTGTGTGTGTGTGTGTGTGTGTGTGTGTTGTGTGTGTGTGTGTGTGTGTGGTGTGTGTAAGAAACAATCAATTACTGGATTGTTCAGACTACATTGTGTGTGTGTGTGTGTGTGTGTGTGTGTGTGTGTGTGTGTGTGTGTGTGTGTGTGTGTGTGTGTGTGTGTGTGTGTGTTCTAAAGGTATGTTTTCTTGCTCTCTTTGCTTTAATCAGTCCATAATGTAGTGTCCACCTAAACTGGAGTAAAACTCAAAACCTATAACAGACAGGAAGTATTTGTGAGAATTACTTTTGTGCATTTCTTATCTGTCATTTTCTTTTGCTTCCCGTCAAACTTGAAAAAGAAAAAAAAATCTCTGATTTGATCCCTCTCTCTCTCTCTCTCTTTCTCTCTCCCTCTCTCAGCAATTTAGCAAATGAATACTCCTTTTCCCCAGACCACAACCTCCTGACAGCTGCGTCATCCTCATGCTCAGAGCGAGATTATTTTGCTTATGAATAAATCTCATAATCTTCTCCCATACCTAATGCGTCCCACACATAATCTCCTCACATACAGTATATTTCATAAATTCCATAAAATGCATTCTAAAACCGAAAATGCTTCAGCTTTTAAGAATTCATCAGCTTTTTTTCGTCTGTTCAGAATTCTGTTCAGAATGCGCATTCATCATGGGACGACTGGGATTTATAGAGAAGTGGGTGCACACTGGAGAGCACACTGTAGTGTAGCGGCACAGCCAGTAATTATGTTCGTCAGTGGCAAAGTTGCATTCACAGAAAAGCATTAAAAAAGGTGGGGGAGAAAAAGAAAAGGGGGGGGGGCGTATAACTACATAGTGTCATAGTAGGTAATGGCATCTGATAGTGCACGTAAATCAACAGGATTTTATTACATCAGCCTCAGAGAAAGGTCTATCACGGACTGCGACAGTAAGATTTAAGTGTGTGGACACGCCTTTTCTGTTTATCTGTCACTCCTTATCTGATTGCCAGACAGATACGGCAGTCGGTATAGCAAGACATAGTTATAGTTTGAACATATTAAACTTACAAACTGCCAGGAAATTGTATCATTTCCTATTAGTGCATATTGTTTGCCTTTGCCACACTAGCCTTTGCTATTTAGTGACATATCTGTCATTTACTGCAGATTTCATTTTGAGCAGTTTTCTAAGAATAGACGTAGCACTCGCCTACTTGCTTGCTGTGAATTCAGATAGCAGGATTGCCACCGAGTCACTGATGGGCCCTTAACCTTCAGCTCTACACTTCAATTGTATCCTGCCTCACTTATAAGCTGATTTTGATTAAAGCGTCTGGAAAGCGAGTTACTGAAAATGGATCGTGTAGACACGCAGTCTGTGTTTGCCAATAAGCCCTGTGCCTCATATACGCATGCTGTATATTCACATCCATTAATAAAGAAAATTCCGTCTGCTAATGCTGATAAAATAGATTGGAAAAAGTTCACCACATAAAGAACTTACGTCATGCTCAGAATGAAAATTCGTAACTGCTCCAAAAATACGAAGCCCGTTCAAGTCAAACCGGGACTTTTGATTAGAAAACAGTTATGAGAGTAAAAACTACTTTTAATCTTTTACTAATGCACTTAATCCAACATTTCACTAGTGCTTAGATACCATCAAGGTAGAAAGTTTTCTCAGTATGCATGCTCAGGAGCTACAGTGTGTTTAAACTGCCAAACATGTGGAAAAGGCTTGGAGCGAGATCAGGACTGTACAGGGATGTGGCAATGACTCCCAGAAGAGTTCCTGTAATGTGCTTTGTTCCTGTTGGTAAATGATTGTATGTAGAGTTCCCACAGACAGATGCGTCTCTTCTGCAAGTTATCCATTGATTTTTTAAGGATCAGGCATTCCTGACTCACTGGGTCAGGGATCGCTAAGGCATTGAACTAAGGTTCCAGGTTCAAATCCCACGACCACCAGGTTACCACTGTTGGGGCCATTGAGCAAGGCCCTTAACCCTCAACCGCTCAGTGTGTGATATAATGAGATCAAATGTACAGTAAGTTGCTCTGAATAAGGGCGTCTGCCAAATGCCGCAATATGAACGTTCACGGAAATGACCGCACACATGTCGACTGAGATCGTTATTCACAGACTTACGGCCTTCTTTAAAAATGTTTGTACCAATGAATAGTTTTATTGCAGTTAATAGTCACATCATTGTACTATGCTTGAAGTCTTCTGTAAATGTCAGTTTCACAAGTTCCAGTTTGGCTCGAACACTCCTCATGGGCTGCAATTTGAAATTTCTTTCCGGCTCAGTAAAGCATCTATCTGTCTGTCTGTCTCATCTATCTCATTTTTGATGATGACCGAAAGGTAACTAATTATGAGAGGCAGTACAGTACAGTGACAGTTTGTTCTTTCAAAAGATAAAACCCAGGGGTTTTTGGTTCGAATCTCACCTCACATCAGTGTGAGTGGATGGAGTTTGCATCATCTCCCTGATCTTTTGAAAATACCCCCGTTACCAGGTGACGTGACATCAAGCCTGGTTGTCTCAAGAACTCAAGGCTTATTTTATCGAATTAAAACCAGTGGAGTATCCACGATGAAAATCACACTTTTACAATTAATATGTTTTCAAAAGGAGATTTATTAAATACAGACCTTACTGAAACATCAAAGTTTTCGATGTAGACGTGGATGTTGGTGCACTGAGCGAATGTCTGAGACATGGATGTGCAGTGCCAGAATGTCGATGTCCATCATCTGATAGAAGGTTAAGCTGCAAGCCGTTTTTTTATGATACAGTCACACATCTGGCTAGTATATAGATGAACTATGCTATGGTTATAATGACTCTCCCTCGTGAACCTATTGACCTGTTAAAAGCTATTTTATGTAACAGTTAAATCAGAACACTGTGTGTGTGTGCGCGCGTGTGCGCGTGTGTGCGTGTGTGTGTGTGTGAATACTCTTTGATGCATGTCCTAGAAATCCCTCAGTCTAATACATTCAGCAACATCAACACACAGATAGGAAAGAGCTCTGCACATAATCTCCTCTTTTTTTCCTGACCCAGATACACACACACACACACGACATTTTTTACGCTAAAAAAAATAATAAAATCACCCACTCATACTAAATTCTAAATGTCAAAAATGTCTAACATTTTCTGTAGTTTAAAATCCATTGATTACGTTCATTGATTAGTCCATATTTTAGTATTTAAAGCTCCTTCGAAAAGAAGTGGAATCTGGTATCAAACCCATACATATACAGTACATCTATATCCACACCATATAGTCACCTCTATCTTTATCCCACATATGCTGCAGGCGGTCAGCATGGCTTTGGGCAGTCAGTGCGCCCGTGCTGAGCACAGCTGTCTCCAGAGGCTGAACGAGAGAAAGACCAAGTTCTGCAAATAGCTCTACTAATCCAGGGAGCAGACAGAACGTTCTGTTTTCTTGCTTCACGCTCAAGCTGCTTTGCTGCTGTGTTTAATAATGATCGACGCACTGGAACGATACAGTGAGGACTAATGTAGGCCATAATCCAACCACTGTGAAAATAACATCCTTCTGTGTGTGTTTGATTTGTGAACAGTCCAAACACAGACTGTCATTAGATGGATTTGTGGAATCTTCAGATACTTCAGTGCATGCATGCTACTGTAGAAGCAGCAAAAGTTAACAGTAGCGACGTACAGTACATGGACAATATTTCTTCAATCCTGATTGAAATCCTTCTAATTAGGGATTCCAGCTTAACTTAACATTGATCTTTTTTTTTTTTATTTTTATTTTTTATAAATCCCGCCTTCTGTGTTATGACTGATTACAAGATTTCAGTTTCATATATGATTGGTTAGACATTTTACTGCATGTGAAATCAGTGCTTCAGAGTTTCGGGAAAGGAAGCAAAATTTCCTGGAAACTTCACATAATGTTACACCTACATGGGCAAACACACACAGAATGTGAGAAACAAGTGGATCGAGTGTTTACATGGGTAATATTCATCTATTAAACAGATTATTAAAGGTTTGCACCAACACTTTTATGCCCAGGGATCGAACTTGTTTGGTGCTCGATTGGATTGGGGAGGATATGGGCTCTTTGCCTGCTGGGCCTCATACACAGCAGGTTCACCGGGTGTTCTGGTGCCTTTCTACTATGGCCGGCATTAACCTTTAACCTTTTTCACCAAATTCTGCTCCACTGGCTTTTTTGTTGGATCGGAACAGACAGGCTGGTCTTTCCTCCCTACAGGCATAAATGAACCTTGGGTGTCCATAATCCTATTACCAGTTTACTGGTATATAAATAATAGTCAATGTTTTATATAGGTATATAGGCCCTGCATAATTCTTGCTCACTGTCTCATTAATAGCAAGGTAATGTTATGACATAGTCTTCACTATGTATCTCTATCAGATTGCTACTTTTCCTATTACATTGATTACTCTCACTAAATGACCATGTATTCATTTACAATGACATGTTTAAACTTGGTAATATTAACTATGTCTCGCGAGCGTACATGTGACCAATGTATTTTGTACACTTTTCTGTCAGGATCACCACTAATTAAGGATGTGTACGCAATATCTACTTCCACGCGCCGAAAACTACAGAATCAGTTAGTTGTAAATGAAGATAATGTTTACCAATTATTACTAGAGCCACTAGTGGGTTATTAGTGTCAGTCAAACTGCATGGTAAAATTCAATTCAATTCAATTTAATTCAACCTTATCTGTAGCTTTACAGAATTAAAAGTTTGGACACACCTTCTCATTCAAAGAGGTTGAATTTGTATTATGGCAAGAAAAAAGCAGCTAAGTAAAGAAAAACGAGTGGCCATCATTACTTTAAGAAATGAAGGTCAGTCAGTTCGAAAAATTGGGAAAACTTTGAAAGTGTCCCCAAGTGCAGTCACAAAAACCATCAAGCGCTACAAAGAAACTGGCTCACATGCGGACCGGCCCAGGAAAGGAAGACCAAGAGACCAGAAGTTCATCCCAGTCACCAGCCTCAGAAATCGCAGGTTAACAGCAGCTCAGATCAGAGAGCAGGTCAATGCCACACAGAGTTCTAGCAGCAGACACGTCTCTAGAACAACTGTTAAGAGGAGACTGTGTGAATCAGGCCTTCATGGTAGAATATCTGCTAGGAAACCACTGCTAAGGACAGGCAACAAGCAGAAGAGACTTGTTTGGGCTAAAGTACACAATAAAGAACACAATAAAGAAAACTCTTTGAATGAGAAGGTGTGTCCAAACTTTTGGTCTGTACTGTACATCTCTGCAACTATCAGTTTGTTTCTGATAACCAAGCCAAGGGCAGCGGTGGCAAGGAAAAACTCCCTGAGATAGTAGGACGAATCCTTAAGAGGAACCAGACTCAACAGGGATCCCATCCTCATTTGGGTGATATCAGAAAGCATGACCATAAATTATAAGTTACATTTTAAATACAACGGGAAAATCCACTTTCATTGTTGGAGATTCAGTTACAAAAACTGTTCATGGGAATTTCAGTCCTTAGCTATTGAGTGACCACAGTCATAAGCCTTTACAAAGAAGTGCCTGCATCAGCCATCTTTATGGTCAAGTGGGACTGCCCTTGGTCACTGCAAGCATCCCAAGCAGACCATGTAGACCATCCTTAGCAGAGAGAGAGAGAGAGAGAGAGAGAGAGAGAGAGAGACAAAGAGAGAGATAGAACAGTTAGGTATGCTAACAGTCATACAGTGTGGTATGTTTATTTAGTTTAGAGTGAAAGCAGGGTCTATGGCAGGACTAACTATGACAGAATAACTAGAAGGGAGAGCCAGAAGGAAACACAGACAAGAAGGCTTCCTGGAAAGTAAAGCAACTGCGACTTTACCGTCAACAAACCTTAGTGATCAATGAGAGTAGGGAAGACAGCATCTAAACCTGCCAGTTCACCACAAAACCTTACATCCATGAAAGGCTTGGATAAAGACTGTATCTGAGTCCCGAACATTAATTGTACAGTAGGCTATTCCATATTCCATAACTTCGTAATTCGTAAGCTCTGCCCCTGCTGTAGTTTTCAGAATACGAGGTATCAACAAGTAGCCTGCACCCTTTGGTGTGGTGGGTCATAAAACACGAGCAGTTCACTCAGGTACCGTAATGAGAGAACATTAAAAAGTAAAAAGTCATATTTTAAAATCAATGCAAAATTTCACTCCGATTTAATGAAGTGTGGATAAGACGGGTGATGTGGTCAGATTTTCTGGTTCTATTGCTACTTTTCCTATTACAGTATGTTGATTAAATGACCATGTATTCACCAACAAAGACATGTTGGTTAGATAAACTATGTCTCGAGAGCTTTTTCACCTATTTGCCAAAATGTGAACAATATATTTTGTACACTTTTCTGTCAGGATGTGATCACAATATTCACTTCCATGCACCGGTTTTCAGCAAGAATACAAACTCTGGCTGCTGATGTATCTAGAAGTTTAGCTTGTGAGTATATCTGTTCATTACAAATCCATCGTTTCATCCGTCTTTCCATTCACCGTCTCCTCTACCTCTTGGATTAGCAACCAATGCTTGTTTTGTCTTCTCACTTGCTCCATTTTCCACTGCTGCCTTCTGTCTTTACACATGAGCTCACTGCTTTGCTTCAGTACCAGATCCTCCGTTGTAGCTTATACAATCTGTTGTGTTTATGTGTGTAAAGTACAGCATATTGTATAGTCCATGACGGCTCACTGGACAAAAGACTAGCTTTAGGGCTAAAGAAATTATTTCAGGAAGGAAAGTGTTTTCACAGGCTTTCATGTTTTTTTTTATTTTATGTTTTTTTGTAAAAAAAAAAAAAAAAAGACAAAAACAGGATGTTTAACGATAAAAGAACAAAGAAGTAAGTGTTTCACCCCACTCAAAATTGCGAACAGATCCATGGCACTAATCCAAAGTGATATTGTGAAAGAACGTCTTGCTTTCCTTTAGACTTCCAGATGTGTGACACGGTGTTCAGGAAAGTATTAACAGCTCCTGAGAGAAAGTGACAGAATCACATAACTTGATGTTAATTTCCTAATCTCCACTTCTACTGCTGGCTTTCCTTATATGTAAGCTTTTTTTTTTCTCAGATATGAATTCTGCAAAGATGTTCTTCTAAAAGTAAAGCTAGAATCAACTTTTCTTTATGTTTCACTGATGCAAATGTCTTTTCTTTATGTCTCAAGCCTCCCCCACATCCTCATCCCTGTCTCCTGACGGCTTTGCCACCTTCTTTGAAGAGAAAATTAACATGATCCACCAATCTTTCCCTCCTACCTCTATTAATAAAATTGACTCTTCTTCTCTCTTTTTCCCCCTTCATGATTTTCTTCTCTTTCTACTCGGTTTTGCAATGTCTCTTGTCCTGCACTTGTCATCCTATCCCTGCCTGTAAAAAGCCGAGAGCTCGGACATTAGCGGACACCTCTGATCAGTATCACTTCAGTTCTCTTCCAAGTCTCTGATTGTGCAGGTATCTTTCAACTGTCTCTTTCCACAGGAATGATCCCCCCGAAACAGCTCCAACCAAAACAGTCCTTGTGGCTGTGACTGAAAAGCATCTCGCTACCAAATCTGCCGAACTGATCCCTCTTGACCTCCAAGTAGCCTTTGGCATGGTCTGTCCCAAGAATCAGCTGTTCCTCTCGACAAGCCTTGAAATTAGCCTTCCAGGTTTGGAAGTGGTTTTCTTGCTAAGTGGAGGGACGGTCATATCAGGTAACATCCACATCTGTTCCATGCACACTCCTGACTCCTGAGTCCCGCAAGGACATCTTGGTCTGCTTTCATTTTGTATTCCTCTACAGCCACTCTCTCCTTGAAGTTATGTACAGTATACTGTTGCATCATATGGATTTTCATCCCCCCGTTATGCTAATGACATCACCCTCTCCTCCCTCAATCTCACAAATGTGTGTCAACATCTCAGCATGGATGACAGCTCATCAGCTGAAATGAAATCCCTGTCCCTGATCACACCATCTGTCAACACACAAAACCTTGGTGTAATTCTAGACAACCTATCAGTCTCTGTCTGCGTTGCAAACTTGTCACAGTTTATGTAGGTTTCTCATTCACAACATCAGGATGATCCAGTCTTCTCAAGGCTACAGAATCCCTTGGCCCTTCTTCCACAAATTTAATACATAGCTAATTAGCTAAGAATTCCTCATAGCTCATGAAACATTCTTCAGAGCTCTTAAATTGTTCAACCAGTGAATTACTATACTGCACGTACATTCAGTCTGAAATCCAGAGTTCTATAGCACATTATAACACAGGTTGGACAATAATTACTTTGTTGAGTGTAGAAAAGAAGGTAAATTCAGGGGAAAGTGCTTTCTTTAACCTAAAATGGGCAGTTCTGGGCTCGATGTTAATGCTCGCCCACCTGCCTATGGTTACGAACATCCAATTAGTAAATGAATTCACCCGGTTGCTCAATCAGTCAAGTCAATAATAAGCGACTTGCAATGAGTGACACGGACGGGGCTAATCATTTAACAGGTGTCATGTTCTGATGCACCACCAACATGTGTCGTATGTCATAACAACAGAAACAGTGTGCAGATGGTAAGGGAACTGTTGATAAAATAGGACATGTCGACCTACCAGTACGCCAGCTTTTGTTTTTTCATTTTTTAAAGTCTGACTGGTGAACACCATTATGTGTAAACAATCACATCATTTTCTGGTCTGATAGCTAAAGTATGATGAAGTGCAGTTTAGCCAAAAATGCTGAATAGGCTGTTGTCCATGGCAGACAAAGTCTAAATACTACCAGTTTGTTTCACCTTTTAAGATCTACCACCTAGCAGATAACAAATGTAGTTTAAAGTAGGAACAAGTGCCATAAGCCAGCCATCAAGCAGCAGAACTTCTAACTAGCAGTCGAGTGAGACTTTAGCCATAATTATGCTGTATATGTAAAAGTTGGCCACCATCCTGTATAATAACAGACTTTCTGGCAGTTGACTTGTGAAACATGAGACTGATGATGTAGGAAGAGTGTTTTTTACCAGAATAAACTAATACATTTTAAAACCTGGGGCTGTCTCGTACGCTACTAAATCAAAGGCAGCAACCTTTCCGTTATTTAATCAACACTGATTTATAGATTCTGCATTATTTAGAAGGTTATTCTGAAGAAGAAAAGGTACTCTGATGGACTTATGGAATCCCCTTGTGCGGGCTGGGCCGCTCAGGCCCCTCAGACATGACACCACAAGACCTCTGGAGTATGCTGTGGTGTCTGGCACCAGGACATTAGCAGCAGATCCTTTTGCAGCTGTGGGTTGCTGGGTACGGCCTATGTTTGTCCAACACGTTCCATTGGTGTTTGAAGAATTGGGATATGGGGAGTTTGGAGGCCAGGTCAGCCGTGTCCAGCGGTGCATTGCCTCCCTGTGGGCAAGGGTGAGTCTTGGGTACCCTTGATCCTGTCACCAGTTTACTGGTACAGTATATAGTTGATTATCAATGTTGTTCAGTTTGTGAACAAATGTTAGGTTTATGGTCGATCAGTGTATATCATGGTAAATCATATATCATAATAATTAATACTATTATCAATCGTTATACGTATATATACGTGTATCGTATTATGATTTATTAAATACATTTTTGGTCATATTACTCAGCTCTAACATCTGCCATCAAAAACCTTCTGACTTTCACCGTTTTATGCAAACTCTTGAAGTGCTTAAAAAACAGATCAGCAGGTTCTGAGATACATAAATCTGGCACCAACAGCCTGGCAGTTATCAAAGTCAAAAAGATCACTTTTTTCCTCATTCTAGCATTTTATACAGTATGAACCTTTATTATAATGTCTACCTGCGAGAGTTTTTACACTGCACTCCTAGCATCCAGCCCTTTAGTCACTCATTCTCTATGAAGCCATACCGGCACAAGCCGGGTTACATGGATTGAGGTGCCAATTCACCGCAGGGCAGAATCACACACAGTATGGGCAATTTGGTAATGCCAATTAGCCTACTCTGCATGTCTTTGGACTGTCAGAGGACTGTGGACATTAACAAGAGAACCTGGAGGAAACACACCAAGGACAGGTAGAATGCGTGCACACAGACCAAACTGCTGCCATATGATCAGCTAATCAGTTAAATGCAGGAATAGGCAGGTGTAAATGAGTTTCTATTAGTGTGGACCTTCATCATTTCAAGATCTCATCATCTTCATATGATCTAGTTTTGATCATGATTAACCATGAACAAAAAAACTTAAAATCTATTATTTTTCTCTGAAAGTGTCTTCCGTGTCCATGCTATTTCACAAAGGAGATATCTCAGCCAATTTTTTTATTTTGTCTTGCACCTTTGAAATAAACATAAAATTATGTTCACAAAACATTCCAGATTGTGGCTCTCAAGCAAATCTAAATCAGATTAAACTGTTGCCTTATCTTTTGTATTTTGACACGTATTTCAGTTGTCATGTTAGAGGCTGCTTCCTAATGTTACATTCACTGGTTAAAATAAACAAGCTGATTGAGAGATAAGCTTCCACATAAGGCATAATAAAAATGTATTATTATTATTAATAATAATAATAATAATAATAATAATAATAATAATAATAATAATAATAGTAAGGATAAGGATACCTTGGCGTAGCGTAATTAATAAATAATTACAAGGAATTCAGATGATTGGATGGTCATACAGGAGACAAAAGTTGGACATTCTGTGTCCATTGTTGATGAAGTTTACTTATTCTAAATATTTTCTAAATATATAAGATTTTCTTATATTGTGTTTTACCTATTAGGAGAACGAATTAAAAATATGAAATTTTAGAAATAAAGAATTTAGAAATGTTAGAATTTCATACAAACATTATGTGCATCATATGCTTAATTTAGCTTGAAAATGGTTATAATGTTGCCAAATTGAGCATTTTTGCCATAATTTGGCCATTTTGCAGTTGAAGGTTTCTTGGTTTTAAAATATGAATAAAAACATTAAACTTACCAACATCTGTTTGATTTATTTATTTATTTAAGTCTAAATCCTAAAAAAAAATACAGTTTTTAAACAGATTTTCTATCAATAGTCAATTAATATCTACATAGCAATGGGGTGACATGGTGATGTAGTAGTTATCACTGTGCTAACTCGCACAGTGATAGGGGTCGTGAGTCGGGGTTCAATTCCCGCCTTGGGTCTGTGTGCGTGGAGTTTGCATTTCCTCCCCGTGCATGGTGGGTTTCCTTATGTTTCCTAAGCCCAAAGATATGCAGATTAGGTTTATCGGTGTATCCGAATTTCCTGTAGTGTTTGGGGGCGTCTGCATTCTAGTTTGCCCTGCAGTAGATTGGATCCACGTCCAGGGGCTACCCCACCTTGTGCCTGAGTCCCCTGGGATCGGCTCCAGTCCTCCAGTGACCCTGAACAGGATAAGCAGTATAGACAATGAGTGAGTTAGTGAGTGAGAATTTATCAATGTCTGCAAAAGTTCTTACAACTAAATTAGAAACAGAACTTCATCTTGTAACTCAAAAACGATTTCATGTATAACAGTTGATTGTCATGGCGTATATTAATTGAGTTTATTAATTGAACTATATTATGCACACTGTTATAGTTTACCCAGTAATGTACATAATCAGTCATAATTCCTACAGAATTACCGTTACCAGTCTACAAACGTCATAGCACAAATTATTCAATATGTACAGTAGTATATCAAGTCAAGTCAAGTCAATTTGATTTATATAGCGCTTTTAACAATTGACATTGTCGCAAAGCAGCTTTACACAATAAAAAGAAGTAAGTCTGTATGCAATGTGTATGAATCAAAATTATAAGATTGTCCCTTATAGTATATCAAAATGAATGCCAAAGAACGAAATCATATCATTTGATGCCGGTGCCTTGGCATTGGGACAAATAATTTAAGAGTAGCAGGGAGTTCTGTTAGTTACACAGTAGATGAATTGAGTAGTGAAACCATCCTTTACCTTGAAAAATCTTCACAATAAGCAGATACTGTAAGTTACACTAAAGGAATTGACGAACTTGAAACACTATTTGTTTGGTTGAAAAAGGACATTATTTTTGTACTTTTTAACTTGTGAAATGTGACTTCACATTTCAGGATAAAAAATAATAATATAAAGCTCTGTAAATGACTGATGATTCAAAAACCCATAAAAATGGTGTCCGTGTTTGTTTTGTTATTATATTTTTGCTATTTTTTTAATTGTATTATAGCTACTGTAGGGGGCACGGTGGTGTAGTGCTTAGCACTGTCGTCGTGCACCTACAGGCTCCAGGTTCGATTCCCGTCTCCGTTCTCCGGGTACTCCGGTTTCCTCCCACAGTCCAAAGACCTGCAGATTAGGCTAATTGGTGTTCCCAAATTGCCCATAGTGTGTGAATGAGTGTGTGCGTGTATGTGTGTGTGTCCAGGGTGTACCCGGCCTCGTCTCCTGAGATGTTGCCCCTGCGACCCTGAATACAGGATTAAGCGGTATAGACGATGAGTGAATGAGTGATTATCTTGGTATGGTACTGTATATAACTATTGTGATTCAATCATTATTCAGGAAAAAACATGGATAATGCATTCCACCAAAGGACCAATGTGCAAAGTCTCGCTCTCTCCGACACACACCCTTTTTCCTGGACATTTTTCCTCTCCTGTTCTTCATTCTTTCTCTCTATTACTGACTTCCTATTTCCTTCATTCATTCATTCATTGTCTAATCCTGTATACAGGGTCACGGGGGCCTGAAAACTATTTTATCTCAGGAGACTTTAAGCATGAGGCAGGGAACACCCTGGACAGGGTGCCAATCTATTGCAGGACACACACACACACACACACACACACACACACACACACTCACACACTCATTCACATGCTATGAGCAATTTGGGAACAGCAGTTATCCTAATCTGAATGTCTTAGGAGAAAACGAACTGCGCACGGGGAGAACATCCAATCCCACGCACACAGACCCTGGGAATCTAACCCTGACCCTGCAGGTGCAAGGCAACAGTGCTGACCACTACACCACCATGCCGCCCTTCCTATTTCATTCACTCTTTATCTCTAGCTCTCTGTTTTTCTTATCTATCTTCTTTTCTTTCTTACAAATCCTTGTATTTCTCTCATCTTCCATTCTTCGTCTGTTGATTTTCAATTTGCTAATTTTCCCCATTATTTGGTCCTTCTCTTCCTAATCTTCCCAATTCCGTCTTTTTTTCCCCTGACTATAGCAGCAGTGTTTAGACAATTACACCGATTTTCAAATTGGAGTTTGAAAATGCATTAAAAAAGTTTTTAAGACTGGATTTTATTATTTTTTACTGTTTTTTTCCCCTGGTTTTTCAAATGGACACAAAGAACTATACACACATAAAGTACTCCATACTCCATATGTTCCCCCCGCAGTATCGGCTTTAACTAATTTGAGATGGTTTTAGATGTGTTTCATGATTCACAAGGGGGGGGGGGGACGTCTGGTTAATCTTTTGTTTTGTTTTGATTTTTTTGATAGTGTAAAGTATCTTTAAATACAAAAGCAATAAACAAATTTATACTCAGTTGTGAATGTGAAGGCAATTTACTCTCACAGTTTGACACCTTCTCCTAAATTTAGCCATTTCTCACTTTGAGTGTGTGTGTGTGTGTGTGTGTGTGTGTGCGCGTGTGTGTGTGTGTGTGTGTGTGTACATGGGTATAAGTAACTATCAGGGTGTGACAAAGCATAAGATACCTCTGTGCTGCACAGGCACCCGACTGATACCTAAGGTCAAAGGTCATGAGAAAAGCATGGAACAAAAGATCTCCGGAGAGAAAGAAAAGAGCTTTCATTCTATGCATCCATGTCTGTGTTTTAAGCCAAACAGAAGAAGCGATAATACGTTTGTGTAGTAACGTGGACATGTGATTGTTCGCTTTGAAAGGACAGTTGCCTCCAAGGTTGATACAGGAAGACAAAAGCAAGTGCTTTTTTTTCTCCTTCTTCTTAGAGAAAACACGAGCCAATCTCCCCTGAAGCCCTTAACATTTCCTACACAAAACAGTTTCAAAAAAGAAAGCCAAGTAAATAATGTAGTGTGTTCATTCGCAGCTTGTTCAACATGTCTATACAGCGTTTGTTAAAAGAGTGACATCTCTCAGTCTGCAACGTATATTAAGACAATAGCATCTCCTGGAGAGAATAATGACACGATGCATCTTCATTCTTCTTTATATAGTTGGGTCTGTGCACGTCAGTTTCCATCTACAGTTTAAACCGTTTTATTAGGGTTGAGAAAACCAATGAGAAAAACATGTATGTTTATTTGTTTGTTGAGACAGGTACAGTTCGAATCTCATGGCGGGGACAACCAGGTTTAACGCTAATTCTCACACTCAGCTGAACCACCAGTCACAAAACACACACAGGACAAGGCACAAAGGTTCCTCAGTTTCCAGAAGTGAAACATTGATTTTTTTTTTTTTAACCACTTCTGTGTTGACTTGGCTCAAGTATTAGGCTTATCTCATTCAAAGCTTTATCTCAGGTCAAATCTGAACCTGCTGTCAGAGACATCATGGTTCAAGCTGAAATTGTTTACTACTTAGGAAATTCATGATGCTTAGGTGCTTTCCTTGTGTGGTTTCAGTCTCATCTGACCATAACACCCAATGCCAGTTGACATGTTTGCATGGTATATTTAGTGGTTTGTGGTTCTAGGAAGGCGTCTTTCTTAAAACCGTCCAAACAACTTGTTGTTTTAAAATTAGCATCTGATTATTTTGCAAGTGCAACCTTTGGATTCCTCTTAAATGCGAAATTGCACACTTAGATTGCACATTGTTTATTTTTCTTTTGTTCAAAAGTCTTGAGCAACTCTCATTTCTTCATATTTTGCCCGCAAAGTGCCAGGCTTTCTTGCAATTTTGATGTAGTCTTGAGAAATAGTTCTCCAGGCTTCCTGAAGGACTTTTTTGGCTCTCGTTTTCAGTCAAGTCCCTGTACCTGACCAGTTTCGGTTGAATGCTTTTTGCTTTCTTAAGCCACACAGTGACCTCTGAATCATTCAAGCATCACGACCATCTAACAGGTGCAGATGATTAGTAAGCCTGTGATGAGAGTATACTGGTGATACTGAATGCTGAGTGGTTGGAACAGACGAGAGGGGAAATGAGGTTGCTGCTGATAATATATAATCCCACACACATACACACACCTGTAAGAAGGATAATGTTTGCTTGAACCTTATAAAATCTCATAAATGATCTAGAGCAAGACTCATAGATCGAACACCGTCGCAAGCCATCCGACATCTTAGGTCATTGCTCCAGAGGGTCGTGTGTGTATGTTTGTGTGGGGATGGGATGGGACTGGGTTGGGTTATGGATGGGGGATGGTAACAGTGAGCACAAACCATCTCAGAATGGAAATCAAAAACTACAGTACAAAGTCACCTGTTATAAAATGACCCAGATGACTTTGTAACACTCACTCACTCACTCATCATCCTGTATTCAGGGTCACGGGGGGGACCTGGAGCCTATCCCAGGAGACTTCGGGCACATGGCAGGGTACACCCTGGACAGGGTGCCAATCCATCGCAGGACAGACTTTGTAACAGATTTGTTCAATTAGCTTCTTTACAGCACCTTAGATAAGAGCCTACATAGTTCAGATGGCAGACATATTTCAACATCCATCTAGAGAAGACTGCATGAGTCAGGGCTCCATGGTCGACTTATGGCAAAGAATTATGGCCATTACTTCAGCAGAACAACAACAAGCAGAAGAGACTTACCTGGCCCAAGAAACACAAGCAATGGACAATAGATCACTGGAAAACTGTCCTGTGGTCGGATGAGTACAACTTTTATATTTTTGGTTCTAACCACCATGTCTTATGTATTACAGTCATGTAGAAAGTGTGGTTCCCACTGTAAAGAATGGAGGAGGGGGTGTGATGTGTGGTGTGGGGGGTTGTTGGTAGTCAAAATTGAAGACACACATAACCAGCATGTCTACCACAGCATTTCCCCCATCTGGTTTGCACTTTGTGGGACCATGATTTGTTCTCCAGCAGGACATTGACCCTCTAATTTATGTAAGACACATTTTCCCAAGAAGGAGAGTGATGGAGCACTGCATCAGATGACCTGGCATCCGCATTCACCCAATCCAAATCCAACTTAGATGGTTTGGGTTTGAGTTGGACCGGAGAGTAAAGGAAAAGAGCACAACAAGTACTCAATACTTCTTGGAACTACTTCAAGTTTGTTGGAAAACCATTCCGGGTGACTACCTCACGGGCTGACTGAGAGAATGCCGAGAGTGTGTGACGTTTTCATCTTTCATCAAAGTGAAAAGGTGGCTACTCTGACGATTTTACAATATAAAACTTATTCTGGGTTATTTAACACACTTTTGTTAACTACATAATGCATATTTGTTCAAGGCTATTGCCAGAACGTCTTCTTCCCAGGATGTCTCAGCATTTTTCATCCCAAGATCAGACAGTACAATGATTATACAAACAATACAAAAAACCCAATAGCTACATCTCAGACCCTACAGACCTCACTGAGCATGCTGAATGTAAAAGTCCATGAAAGCACAATTAGAAGAAGACTGAACAAGTACAGTTTGCTTGGTTGCCAGGAGAACCCGATTCTGTCTAAAGAGAACATGGAAGCTCATCTGAGGTATTGCAAAATCTACATCTGAACAACCCACAATACTTCTGGACCAATGTCCTATGGGCATGTGAGACCAAAGTGTATGTGTTTGACCTTAATGCCCAAGTAAGTACGGCGATGGAGGGGTGATGATTTAGGCTTGTTATTGCGGCCACAGGACCTGGGCACCTTGTCACTGAGTCAACCATGAACTCATCTGTATACCAGAGTATTCTAGAGGCAAATGTGAGGCCATCTGTTTGACAGCTAAAGCTTTGTCAGAATTGGGTCATGCAACAGGACAATGATCCAAAGCACAATGATCAATAAATCTTTTTTTCAGAATGGCTGACAAATAAAAGCATCAAGGTTTTGGAATGGCCTAGGCCACAGTCCAGACCTCAACCCAATTGAAATGCTGTGACAAGACATTAACAAAGCTGTGCATAAGCAAATTCCCCAAACCCTCAATGAAGAAGAATAAGCCAAAAATTTCTTCACAATGATGTATGAGACTAATAACGAAATACAGGAAATCATTACTTCAAGATATTGCTGCTAAAGGTGGATCTACAATAAATTGGATCATACTTACTTTTGCCCATATGTTTTTTTTGTTTGTTTTTTTTTTTTTTTTTTTTTGCATTTTTGTTAACTTAATAATGAAACAATGAAAAAAAGTTATATGTTGTTGTTCAGCTTGAATTTGTCTAAGAACCGCATTTTGTAAGTTTGGGTTGTGAGCTTGATGTCTGATTGTATCTGAGCAGGTGTGATAGTCCTTGCTCAAGGGGCCAACAGTGTATATATTATAGTTTTCTAAAAAAATAAATAAATAAATAAAAAATTGTTAGAGCAGAATATGCAGAAGCATCTAAAATAGATTTTGACCCATAGGACTTGATAACAGCTCATTTATACTGTATATTCAATATGAATACATTTTCTCAAATCTTTTTTTTTTTCTAAAAGTCACTATTTCCCTGTAGGTAAATACTTTATCAGACATTTTCTATAAATGCATGTTGCTCATGCCAACATATTGTATAAAACAAAATAGGCCAATGCACCCTTACTGGATTTGCACTGCCACCTAGTGGCATTCTGCACATTCCCAAAGTGAAGCACTTCCTCTTCTCAAGATTCTGTAGGTCCATCCATGCATCCATTATATGTACTGCTTATAAGGAAGAAGAGAACATGCATACTCCACGCGTACAGACCGAAGGTGAGAGTCAAACTGCTATTCTCTTCTTCTTTTCTTTTTGCGATATATTTATTCAGTTTTCCAATCTATAACAGGCATACTGCAATTTACAAATTATGTAAAATCAAAATGACAAATGCACAAATTATGACAATCAATTAAAGGCTAATATTTTTCATATTTTGAACTCTACAACAAACAAATTAATTTGTTGTCCTCTAGTAACTTAGAGGAAATACAAAAGAAAAGGAGAAGGGAGAGAGAAAGAGAGAAAGCAATAGAGGTGGTTTTATGCATATAAACATACCTGTATAAGTACTATATATACAAAGAAGAGAGATAACGTTCCATTATGTTCCCCTCCTTATATACCCTAATAACTGAGACCAAACTTTATAAAACATCCCTTGGTGGTTATTAGTCCTTGCATCTAAAAGTAGTGATATCCGTCATTACTTGTCCAAACCTTCCAAAACTTGTCCAAATCCAAATCCGTCAAATCTTGCCTGACAAGGTCCAAACCTTGTCTTGCCTGTCAAGGACCAATCCCTATAGGTCCAATAAAAGCTTCATTTTCAATCTTCATCTTCAAAGTTTTTGTTTGAGCATAGCATATGGAAGAAGAGCCCCTTCTCAAAGTACATATATTTGGAGAAACTCTGGAATTGGTGTGTGCAGCGACAATTGGTGTGTCTTCAGTCTTTTATTATTACTTGCTTCTAAAAAGTAGAAACTAAGGAACAGTCCAACATTTAATGTTGAAATGTCCCAACCTCCTTTCCACACCAGTGCATAGCAGTACATATCATCTGTCCCCATCATACGCATTTCCTAAGGATAACTGCTGCATAATAGTGTTTGTGTATAACTTTTGTAATGTGTAAATATGCCTACCGCATCTCTAACTAACTGTTCATGTTTTTATTAAAACATCTGTTCCAAATTTTCCTCAAATGAGGAAAAGTGTTTGCCAAGTGTTTTTATTAAAAAATAGGATAACAGACTGTTCTTCCTTTCCTTTAAAATAAGCCCCAAACTCTTTATGCAACTCTGGACTATATATATATCGCTAAAATTCCCTCTTGTCTCTCAAACCAAAATCATCTTTAAGCTCTTGCAAAGATCACAAATTATCAGCCCCATGTATCAGGAGGGATCAAATTAAACGTGATTTGATTTTCGATTGTCCAGAATAACGGAACACAGTTATGTGAATAAAAACTTCTCTATATAATCCCTTGCTACACTAATGCACATATCCCAGCGTCTCACTAGTGTTTGGATACCATCAAGGCAGAAAGTATTCTCAGTACGCCAGAACCACAGTATTACTGTCTGCTTCATGTCTTCATCCAAAAGTTAAGCTTGTCGTTCACTGAGGTAAGACCTTCTATAAAATGTTTGTGCCATTCATCAGTTTTAAGCCTACATTAACGAGAAATTTCATTGCAAATCCTGCTTCGACTTAAACATCATTTACTTCCCTAATACTCTTAAAGAACCACAATTCCTACAGAATAGTTTTCTCCTTATTCAAGCTGATGGATTGTTGCAAATTGATAGTAATCTCTGTTAATATTGAGAAATGATTAACATACTGTATATATCTTAAATGCCCCAAAACAGGTTTGACATTGACCACAGGGTGTATTCATTTGTGACAGTGTCTCTACTGGCTAAAAAGGCTCAATCTTTATCTGAACCTAAGCAGGCTGATTATGTTCAATATTACAATATGTTCTTCAATACGTGCAGCCGTTTTTTTTTTTTTTTTTTTTTTTCAAACGGTATCCTACTGTATATAATTCCACATTTAGTAATGCAAACACTCCTAACTTCTGGTAGTGTATATATTTTCTGGTCTTCGTCCCATTCCTTAAGCAAGTCTTTGTGACTGGTTAAATTGCTTTATGATTCTTTAATTGAGATGTAATTAACCTGGTTTGCAGCTAAAAATAATGCTTTGTCCATAAATAAATATTTCTCCATGAACTTAAATATCTTAGTTTCTAAGAAACGGCAACATAAGAATCCTTTACTACTACTCATGCTATGGTACATGACCCAAATATACCCTAAATTGGCTAGTATCACTTGTATGACAAGGGAAAAGTGTATGAGAGCATTTAGTTTTGCTTATTTATTGCATCTCAAAAAATAAAAAGTAAAACTCATATACTTGATTCATTAGATGTAAAGTGCTACGTATATAGTAACTAGGGGTAGCTCAGTGGTTAAGGCATTGGACTACGGTTTAAAAAGTCCCAGGTTCAAATCTCACGACCACCAATTTGGCCTTGTTGGGCCCTTAACCCCAAGATGTATAATGAGATAAAAAATATAAGTCACTCTGAATAAAGGCATGCCTAAATGTAAATATGATATTTCAAGAATTTATTTTTCTTTGTTTTATGTTTAATGATCAGATGTCAGTAACTGGTGTGGGTACTGATGATTTCAAGTGCCAAAACTACCACTTACTAGTTTGCTGACCATGACATTACAGTGCTTGATCAGCCAGCCAGTTCATCTGGGCTTAACCTCATACAGAATCTGGCCGCTATTGCCAAGAGAAAAAAGAGAAACACTCGACTCAATAATACGGACGAGCTGAAGACTGCTATTAAAGCAACCTGGTCTTCAATGATGTCTCAGCAGGCCCACAAGATGATGCATGCCATGCCTCACTGATGCAGTAATTCATGCTAAATGAGCCTTGACCAAATACTGAATACATAAATTACCTTTTTTTCAGAATTCAAAGATATATTCAAGAAATATTCAAAGATTTTTAAAATCCTTTTTCCGATTTTCTTGAAGTGTGAGCCATAATCATCGACAACAAAACAGACATGAAATATTGCACTTTATGTATAATGAATCCAGAATATAAGTTTCATAATATTCTATTTTTTAGATGCACTATACACCCACTGTAAAGTCCTGAACCACCCCGAATTTCTTCATATTTTAGCTGATTTAAGTCACTGTAACTATTTTCTCATTTTCCTAGAAAAATATCAAGAAATATCAAGGTGGCTCAGGACCTTTGCACAGTACTGTATATATGATTTTCCCTCCTAAGTGTATATACAGGTGGTCCTCTACTTATGAACGAGTTCCAATGAAAAATAATGGAAACTCCAATGATTCACTCCACAACCCAAAATGTTCATATAAAACTGATTAATAGAAAATGTATAGTAAAAATAAAACTAATTAACCTGTATGCGCGCGCACACACACACACACACACACACACACACACACACACACACACACACACACACACGTGTGTTAACTTCACTTAGACTGCATACTGTAACCTGCACTTTATCTTTGAAAATTATCTCCAGCAGGCTGAAGTGTCAAGGCTATACACCTACAACCTGACGTTGGGAGATAATGACCAGCACTGCTCTCAGGCATTAGTACTTCTGAGTAATAGTATTGTAATGATACTATATGCATAAATATTTTACCCATCTTGCTGGGTTAAACAAATAACCCATTTTGCTGGGTTAAATTAACCCAGCATGTAGTTGGTCCAATATTTACCCAGCAGCTGGTTGTTTTTAACCCAGTATTTTTTAGGGTGCACACACAGACATACACGCACGAATGTTGACTTTACTTAGATTGCAAACTAAGTTTGCGAGGGGAATCCCGGACGCCATTCTGTCAAAGTTTTCCATTTTTTTGGATTGTGAACTGTTTTGTTGAGGATTTTACAAAATTAGGATTATTCACCATCGGGATTTCCGATCATCATGCTTCCGGACTGACTCCTTGAAACCAGTGACGCCGACTCATTTCTTCCGCAGCCCCACATGCTCACACATTCAATATACCGGAATTAAGACAATTCATACATTCACGTACACACTGAAAATATTGTATACAATTGTAAATATTGATATCTGCTAATATCCTGAACGGCATCTACGCTAATTCTTTTCAATCTGTTCTTCCTTTCTCTACCCATCCCGAAGCATCTGGAGATTGTGCCAGCTCCAGTAGGCAGAGGCCAAATCTGCGAGGATCTTGCGGCATCCAGAAAAGAACCACCTCCACCTCCATGAAGGATTCTGCTTCATGATGGTTTAGATCTACATGTGCTGCTCCTGAGCTCCCAGTGATCCAGACTCCCCTCTGCCCTCTGCAGCTGCTGACTCATCCCTGTGCTGAACTGGACTCCATGATAACTTGGACAACTTCTGTTATACCGAACCTCGAGCAGCCCAACACACATGATATCGTTATATAATTGCCGTTATCCGTTATCCACCCAAATGAGGATGGGTTCCCATGTTGAGTCCGGTTCCTCTCAAGGTTTCTTCCTATTGCCATCTCAGGGAGTTTTTTCCTTGCCACCGTCGCCCTCGACTTGCTCATCAGGGACAATCTTTACTACAATCTCTAGGGACATTTTTTCTCACGCATAAACACTTCCATAAATTTTCTTTTCATTATGTGAAGCTGCTTTGAGACAATAACCACGCTTTAAAAAAAAATTATTGAATTGAATATCTGGTGCACTGCAGTGACTATTTTTTGTACAATACACGTGAGCTACGAATGTTAGATGCGCACCGTAGTCCGTTCTATATCTGCGCAAATTCGTAACTCCAATGTTTTTAAGTCCGGGCCTACCTGTACAGTCACGAATTGTATTTTATTGTACTAGAGTTAATGTTGATTACTCCAGGAGACCCGCTTCCCCCCAAATGACTTCAGCATCATAGACCTCATGGTGATAAAACATTTATTACCAAACATTGTTAATATCTTTTAAGCAGATAAGTCGCAAAATAATCTAAAACAATTTACAGAGATAATCCTTTGCAGCAAAATAGAATCTTCTGGAACACATCCTTGGAATGCATAAGAATCAAAGTAATAATTTAAATTGACAAAACACAACTTACATTATACTTGTGTTGACTTGTTTCAAGTAAAGAAACAACCTGTAAAGAGTGAATTGTGTGGCTTCATTGTGTGGCATGAGGATAAGAGCTACATGACTCAAGGTCAGAAGCACTTAAATGACAATGAGGAAAAATCTATGATTAAACAGCATGCCAGTGATTATGAATATATGGCTTACACACAGCGTTCGAAATGAGCACACATGGCTACTTAATGCTCATCTGTATTAGACTTCCTACTGGTGGTTTTACTGTATATTTCAGCCCAAGCTTTGTTTCACACTAATTTCCTGTTCCAGTACCGTCCTGAAGCCGCACTTGTCAACGGTTTCTGCTTTCTCCTTATTGAATCCTCTTTGCCACTCTAAGGAAACTTTATTAACTTAAGCCAAGGAAAAATTGAGAGCTCACAGTAAGAAAAAAATTGAGTAAAGCTGTTTTGGAAACATGAAACAGTATGGAGACCTAAATGGTTCGCACTGTCACCTTGTGCTTCCAGAGTGGGGTTGGGAGTGTTGGGTGTTTAGAGGATGTCCATGTATTTCCAAATTGACTGTGTAATTGTGTCCTATATTGGCTTTGCACCCTCTGCCTTGTGTTGTAGGATAGAAATAGACTCCAGGTTCCCTGCAACACAGCATCCCTACACAGGATAAAGCGGTATTGATAACGAATGACAAAAATTACTGAGACATCGTGCCGTTTTTAGCTGATCATGTTATGCACTTAGATTCCTGGAAATTGTTTTGCTGATGGTAATGCTTTAAATCAGAAAATGGGGTAGTTTTCTCCAACTTATACACAGGGTTTATAATAACCACTTAAATTTGTAAGCATTTACTAATTGGTAATACATAAGTATTGACGCTAATTTATGTTAACTCTACTTTTACAAATTTTAGCTAAATACCACTGCCATGTAATATTTAGTTGTTGATGTTTTATGTAACCCTAAAGTATTGATTTCAGATTCGAATTTATAAAGCAGACTTATCTATCTGGATGATTTAGCCGATTCTTCATTTTCCATACCACTTATCCTGTTTTAGGGGAACTGTAGCCTAGCCCAAGAGCTCGGGACACAGGACAGATGACACCCCCGGATGGAGTCTGCGTCCTCTGTCCTGTGCCTCGTATGGGGCGTCAGACACAGACTCCTAAAACTAGAGGTGGAAGGTAAACCAAGTACATTTACTTTGTTACTGCACTTAAGTACAGTTTTCACAAATACGTACACTACCAGTCAAAAGTTTGGACACACCTTTTATTTCCATGGTTTTCCTAGTTTTTATTTCTTTCTACATTGTAAAATAATGCTGTGTCTGATACTTCATAACGGCTCTAATCTGACGTGCTCGTTGTTAATTGGTGATGTCTGAGGCTGGTAAGTCTAAATGAACTTCTCCTCTGCAGCAGAGGTAGGTTTTGGTCTTGTCTTCCTGGGAAGGTCTTCATGAGAGCCGCTTTCATCATGGTGCTTGTTGGCTTTTGCAAACGCGCTTGACAAGACTGTCCTTAAAATAACAATTGACTGTTGTTGTTACTTAATTACCTGTATTTCATAGCTTTGAAATCTCCAGCATTGTTCTGGAATGTGGAAAATAAATCCAAACTTTCGACTGGCACTGTACTTTACACCTGAGCTTCATTAGAGGATACTTCTTACAGTACTTTTACTCCACTACATCCTACAACAAATATCTGTTCTTTCTACTTCCTTGCTTTTGTGCATGGCATTGCATTACAAAAATCACAGTGGTGTGTAGCACTTGAAGCAATAATATTGGCACCTGCTAACTATTGTACTCAATTGTTTGATCTGCCTGACCTCCGTGAATGTTCAGAGGTCAGAGGTGAGATTCGAACCCCCAACGATGGAGATGTGCGGAAACGGTGCTACAACAACAGTGCTAAACCATCTGTACAACCTGGAAAGAAAACTACATGACTGCCCTTGCTACTAAGAAGTTGATAGAAAAATTGAAGAGTGTAAGCGGCCACCCGTGAGATGCAGGCGATTGTGAAGAGAAGATGACAAAAGGTGTGTTAAAATAGCAGTAAAACCAGGGGCTACCATTCAGAATCTTAGCACGCTCCGAGTCATCCTCTCTCAATATCAACTGCATAGTTGACTTATTAACATTAAAGAGCCGTTAGCATTTCCTCCAGCTCATTTTACCCTACAGCGATATGTGAATGACGTGTGAAAGCAGCCATTTTGGAAGAACGATCGCTATATAATTTGGCATTTTATGCTTTTAGAGTGGCATTTTCATCTCAAATAGTGCACTCACACTAACACACACACTCACAACATACTTGTACAGCTTCAAAGGAAGCAATTTTTTCAGAAAGGGCTAACAGGGAACATTCAAGTCACCACAGAAATATTAAGGACTTTAAATAAATGTGAACGTCATCAATTATTCGCCGTAAAACTAGAAAGAAGTGAACATAATTTAGAAGGCATTACATTATTTAGAAGACAAAACAATTAGTTTGAGGCTCACGGCACAATTGAAGGACAGTTAATAACAGGAAGATAAAAACGCATGCCTGTGATTATAAAAATTAGTTTAACAAATTATGCATAACCATCGAGTAAACTGAACCCATACTTGGTACAACATCAGATTCACAAAATTTATGCTTAAAAAAAAAACAAATAATAATAAAAATTCATGGAACGTGGTATAGAACGTACAGACTTGGCATGTCACTTAACCTGATGTTCAACTAGAGTAAGACCCCAAAACACACTTGAATCAGGGTAAAAGTGTGATGGTTGATGTGTATAGCTCAAACGGAGGACGAGGAGGGGACAGGAGACATGACGGCTTGTAATGAATTTGCTACAGTTTGATTCCTCTATTTTCAAAACAGAGAAAAAAGGAAAAATATATATATGTATATATATATGAAGCACCAGAAAAAAATAATTTTAGCAGTTATGCTATGAATAGATAAATAAATGCAATTATATGCTTGTCATGTGCGAATGAAAAGCATGAAATAGTTTGATGTGTGCTACTATGTACAGACATGTACTTGTTTAAGGACTACTTTTCAAGTTCCTATCCAAAAAGTAAGGCTTCCTGATTGACCTGTTGCATGTAAAGAGCTTATCATATACCATTTATATACACTGGAGTTAAAAAAAAAAGTCTGAGTCTGTTACCAAGTACTGCTTTCAGCGTTTTGAATTATACACAGTTCAGCCATAGCATTAAACTGAGAAGTGACGGCTGGGAGCATGAACTTCACCCGGGAGGAATCTTTACGTAGACGTTAATTTGACACATACCATCTACCTAAACATTGCTGCAGACACAATACACCATTTAATGGTAATTTCAATATAATGCCTCACTGCCACACTGCAAAA
Source organism: Clarias macrocephalus (assembly GCA_011419295.1). Lineage (NCBI taxonomy): Eukaryota > Metazoa > Chordata > Actinopteri > Siluriformes > Clariidae > Clarias > Clarias macrocephalus. The sequence continues at coordinate 38,913 of JAAGKR010000026.1, read as the reverse complement.
TAAAGTTCAGGAAGGGTTTGAGGAGCATAAAAATGTTCTAGGTGTTGACCTGTCCTCCCAATTCCCCAGATCACAATCCAATCGAGCATATGTGGGATGTACTGGACAAACAAGTACAATCCATAGAGGCCCCACCTCACAACTTGCAGGACTTAAGGATTTGCTACTGGCGTCTTAGTGGCAGATACCACAGGATACCTTCAGAGGTCTTGTGGAGTTCATGCCTTGATGGGTCAGAGAGAGGTTTCAGTGACGCAATAGGGACCTACCCAAGGTGGGTTTAATGTTATGGCGGATCAAATAAGATAACATTATTATATGACTTGCAAAAAGGTTCTAATTGGTAGAATGGTGATGAGACAATACAAGTTAGAGAGAACAATAATTGGGCCAGGATGAGATGCTAGTAAGAGATGGTCTCACTATGTGGACAGCTGACCATTAACCCCAATGGTGTTTGTTAGATCCTTTTACAGCTTTAGTCACCCTGGGTCCTTTACCATTATAATAACATCCAGTCTTCTGGGAAGGCTTTCCACAACATTTCCCATCCAGCCAATGAAGCAATAATGAGTTCAGACACTGATGTTGAGCAAGTTGGCCTGGAGCAAAGTGACCAATCCAATTCATCCCAAAAGTGTTGAGTGGGGTTGAGATCATCATGGACGTCTTCTTGGCGTGTGTAAAGGCAATGTATGCCTGGAAGAGGTTTACGTAATGGGAAATTCTTAATGCTGCAGCATTCCTGGACTTTCATTACAATTTTGTGCTCCTTAGTGGTCAGTTGTCCACATTTTACTGGCCATGTCGTGTCTACCACTTTATATACTAATGTAAATAGCGTAAATGAAGAACAAAACATCACTGATGAATTCAAAACAGTGCTTGATGTTTGACTCAGACTTTTTGACCCAACTATTTTTGAACCACTGGCTCTCAAAATGGTGCCCGGGGTCACTGAATTTATTTATAATTATTTATAAATAAACTTTGTAACAGGAACAGAAATCATCGCATCATCATTAAATGTTATATTTTATATTTTCTTGTAGCTATTAACCTGTTTCCAATTAATCGAATGGGTTTAGTCCAAACATTAATAACTCAAAAACAAGTTAGCTTGTTAATAACATCAACTTGAACCAGAAATGATTTGTAAGTTGATGTTTCAGGAATAGAAGACCCCCAGAGGAGGCAGGATATTTATTTTATTGTTAAAGAGGACCCCGGCTTCCAGGAGTTTGAGATCGCCTGGTTTATTCAGATTTTTGCATGCAACATTGACAAACTACTAAAATAAGCCCTATACCAACTTCATCCTGAGGTGAACTCTGTGTCTGAGACATGTCAGCTTCTTTCGTATTGTTCTGCTCCTTTCTGATTGTCATGCTTGAGTTCCATCTCTTGTGCTTGATTTCCATTGACAAGATAATTGAAAAGTAGCCTGGAAGCTTGGTGCAAAACACTGAACATGTCTGCTTTTCTCACAGTGTGTTTGGCGGCGGCCATGCTCCTTTTGCTGCATCAGTTTCTACAGGGCTGAGCAAGGCTGATTAGGAGTGCGGCCATCCTGGAAGCATCGGTTGATGTACTTTCAATGCGGCTAGCGTGAAACTCTTGCTGAGATGGGAAACCCGTAGAAGTCATCGGCTGCTTCGCGCGCATAGCAGCCTTGAACTTTTACACCGATCCATTGCACTCGAGCAATAAGCGTGCCCTGTGAATAAGGGCGTGACGTACATTTATGAGCGTAGTTATGGACACGGACATCGTTGATGCAACACACGGAGACGTACACGATCAGAATGGAATAGTGCAGCAGAGGGGCTGCTCTATGGAAGCCTGTGTTTGCTCTGTGTAAGATTTAATGGTGCAAGAGCACCACAGAGTGGAAGAAGAGCATGAATGACAGCGTGATTCTCAGCTGCCCTTGGCGAGGAGAGCTAATAGGCAGGACAAGCGAAAGAGGCTGTCAGTCCTGCAGCAAAGTTTCCCTCCAGTTGAAGCTGTGATTGGGCCCATGGGTCAAGGGGAGAATAGGCGGGTCCACCAGTTGCCAAATCCCTGTCTCACCCATCTCCTCACAGGCACAGAAACCCAAGTAAGGAATCTGGAGGAATGAAGAAATGATGAGTGAGACTACTGTCATTCAATTAAATGAAATAAAAAATTGAATTCAAAAAGTGCAAACAGATCATTAAACTGTCTGAGAATATTTTTAAATGTTTTATTTTGACACCTTTATGAAACTATATTTAAACAATCCCATTAAGCATTCACAATTTCTAGGGAATTACAACGGTGTATGGTTTAGACCATATAGTATAGTGGTTCATGTAGCAGGTGTTTTATTTATACTGCCTCTAAAATGGTACATCAGTGCCCCCTAGTGGTTCAGTCCATAGTCCTGGGCCACATTGTTTGGCTAGATGAAATGACTTGACAGATTTACTAATCATGGTACTTTTCTAATAAATAGATGCAGAAATTTGATTTAAGTTTGCTAGTTTGATGTCTACTACAGAACTGGTAATATTATCTATTGGTAATGTTTATATATTAATAGTGTAATGCGTACACATGCGTATGTGTTGCAACCCAACCCGGGAAACTGTGTAATTGCTGACATACAGTAGTGATGTTCTTTCGTGAGGAGACATTTATCTATAAGTTATGGACGAAGGTTTCCGTGTCAGCACTTTATAATACTAAGGAATCACACCACCACTTTATATGTTATTCTATCTAAAGAGAACAGGCACGATTTGTTTAATAATCAAGGTTTATCCAGGTGTCTCGGTTATAGACAGACTCGTATCAAATTTAAAAAATAAACAAAATACTGTATGTGTAAACGATTAGACACTAAAATTGAGCAGTAGCCAATTTAACTGAAATAGAATCAAAATAATTGAGAATTTGGTAGAGCAAATTGGGATGGCACATTGACAGCAGGACAAACACAATGACGTGCATGTGCTAGGATTCTGAGTAGGATTAAGGATATTTGGGCCAGGGTAACATGAAAAGGAATTAAATGCAATCATAATAAGATACCATGTATGATGTGATTTTTATTTATTTAAGAAAAAAAAAAAGTTATATTGAACCGCCTTTAGCTTTAATTATGGCGCACAATGTGGCGGCCAGTTCATGTGTGAAAATGATTCCTCATACACCCAGAATCACTCTTTCACATTTTGAGTCCTGGAATATAACAGTGCCATCTGAAAAGAAAAAAACTCCGTTGATGGGAAAACCTGGTCAATCAGTACATTCAGGTCGTTAACTGAATTGCCAATAACAGTCTAGACCTGACCAACTGAAGCAACCCGATCACAACACTGCCTCCAGTGGACATGATGGATCCTGCATAGATTCATGCACTCCTCTTCTTTCCCAGAACCACCCATCTCTTTGGAAAAGAGTCAAGTCTGAACCACATGACTTTTCTCCATTGCTCCAAACTTTATCCTTATCAATTTGAAAAAAAGATTTCTGATTAATTTCACAAACAAGTGCTTTTCTTATCCCATTTCTGTAAGACATCACCACAATGCATGTGTGGAAATGCTCTTACTTTCGCTATTAAAAGCTGGTTTGATGCACATAATCATTTTAGTTTGAAGATACAGAAAGTGAGAGCAGTATCAGTTAGAGTTGGGGGAAAATATCTAATCAGTTATGAATCAAGATTCTGTTGTGTGTCGATTCATGTATTTCCCTTTTTTAATTTATATTGTTTTTGTTTCCCTATGAATTTTTACATGTATAATTCAGATGCACCGGTTGATCAGTTGATCGGAACGTGCTGGTTTTCAGCTTGATCTGCCAGCACCATCAGCCTTGGATATAGCCTATTCTGTGCTGAGTGCACAAGCGTCTGAGCGCTGGGTTTTTTCAAGTGTTACATCATCAAAGTTTGAGCGTGTTAAAAAAGCCGCCGATCTGCATTTCTCTCCAAACTCTGCGAGCAAATTAGTCCCAAACCCACTCATTGCACACGCTTACACCAGTCTCAAAACACCACGGGGCCTAATTAGTCTCAAAGCAGGCGTTAGAAGCTGCCTGCACACTTGCGACCGGTCAGCACGCGATTGAGGCTTTGGAGCCATTTGAGACGTCTCCATTTCTTTGTAATCCTACAGGTGGTATGCTCTAAACTATTCATACACTGGTATCCCGTGTGGTAGAAGGGAATCATTTGCCAAGTTTGTTTAGAAGTAATTATTATGGCGGATGACTGAGAAACGTGCTGGTCAGTAAAACTGTAACTTTTTGCTTAATATCATCATTTTAGGTTAAATCTTTAGGTAGGTTTGTATTGTTTAAATTCTGCACTTGGTTTTTAAGATTCCTACTATTAGGGATGCGCTACATTTAATTCTTCATATTAATTCAGCTGGTGAATAAAGCTAACGTGTAAAGCATTTAAGCGCTGGTAACTTTTATTATGTTTATTTAAAGGTCTTATAATAGGGAAAAAATAATAATATTTTATTGGGATATTTATAAAATCATGATACTAACAGAATCACAATACACCTAGGTAATTGTTATAGTATTGTATCCATTGGTCCCTGGTCATTCCCATCCCTCTAGTCCTTAAACAAATTTTCTTAATAATAAAAAAAAAAAAATGTTGTGAATTAATTTACATTTTAAAAAAGAAACAAGGAATGTAACAGACCTTTCGGACCACTTGCACAAAGTCTTTGGCGTTCTGTGGGCTGAGGCCCTGCATCTGGCGCGTACAGGCTTCTAACGACGAAGCGTGGGCCACTATCAGCACTGTGTTTCCTGTTCACAAAACCACATGGAAAACATAAGTCTGGAAACACACCCACTTAAGCAGTTCAAAGCTTTAGAGATCATTAGAGAATATGCTTTATGACCTAATGTTACTTTTATAAACAATAAGAAACACAGTATTTCCTGAGTGGAACATGTGATATCAGGATGGGTTTGGCTTTGATTCAATCACTTTTCAAAGAGTACATTGAGAATATTAAATTGTCTGTCTGCAAGACAGGAAAGACCGGCAATGCTTCTTACCCAGGGCTTTACACTCAGCTAGGATTTCTCGTGTCACTTGGAAACTGCGGGTGATGTAAGTGTCGTATGACTCCGACACAGTCAGCTTGCTGATAGGAATATGAGGTCTAGGCACAAGAGACGACGCAGGCATCACAAAAAAAAATTATAAATAAATAAAAAAACACTTTCAATCGCACATCCTTTCAATCAGCTCATCTACATTACAGTGATACACAATCTTAAAGCTGAACAGGCATTACACTGGGCAACATAAAATGAGATGTGCGTTCGAGTCAAACCGGGACTTTTCATTGTCCAGAATAACAGACTAGCGTTATGAGAGTATAAAAACTACCTTTATTTCTCTATATATTCCTCTACTACACTAATGCACAAAATCCCGTGTTTCTCTAGTGATTGGAGTAAAAGAAAAACAAAATTCAGTATGCCAGAGAAATGATCGTCAAATCTGAAACACTGGCTTCTCAGGAATCCCTTTAATAATGACACAAACACAAACACATGGAAATGCCTTCGATTGAGGTCAGGAGGTCAGGTCTGTTCCGCAGGTTAGTGCCAAGTTATCCATCGCTTCTCAAGGATCAGGCTTTCAATCGCCGAATGTTCATGGGAACGACTGCACTGTGCTCTGAGCCACCAGGGCCAGGATTGTTATTCACAGATATACGCAAATGTCAAACAGTTAAGAAAGAGGCTTTTTGTTAGAAAGAAATAAAATTGTGCGCATTCACCAGAAATTTCATCACAAGTCCCAGTTTGACTTGAACACCCGTGGTAGATAATATCGTAAACATACATTATATTAACATACAGTATATTATTTGCAGTGATCTAACTGGCCATGTACAGATCTGAGAAATCTTGAGAAATATAAACATCAAAATATTTCAAACTAATTATTATTTCTGCATTAATCTGTAAATTTAACTCATGTCTCATATCTGAAATGCACTTTTTATTTTTCACCTCATACAGTGATAGTTATTAAATAATGTACAACTAACATTACCTCAAGCCTGTCAGTTTTATGTGTTTATTCACAAGAAAGTCTCGGTTATATAGAATATTTAGCTATTTACTTATTATTAATTAAGAAACGTTTTTATAAATAATATATGTGTTTTATTTGGAATATTATTTACAGTATGGCATTTTAACTTAACTCCATGAACCCATTTCTTATTATACTTGTCTTATTATTATTACCCATCTGACCTAAAAGCAAAAACGGTCTTCAGCTAAAGAATCTTCATGCACAAAATTTTTTTCATTAATTTCATATTACAAAAACGTATATGTTAACAATGTAAACATTGTGGAACAGAATAGGAACCTGTAGGTTGTGTCCACACTAAAGTTAGCAGCTGCCAGGTCAGTAGGTGGAATCCATGCAGGTAAGGATGAACCTGATACCCATTTGGTCCACTCAAATAGTCCAGGTTCGACTCGGATTTTAGTCTTTCCGTCCTGCTGAAGCCCTGGAAGAAATACGAGAAATAAAGAGAGAGAGAGAGAGAGAGAGAGAGAGAGAGAGAGAGAGAGAGAGAGAGTTGAGCTGCACGGAAGAACTTTTTAAAAGCTAAAGAGAGGAAAATAGTAACGGAGGAAATAGCCAAAGTGCTTCGTCATTGTTAGTGAAGGTCAGCCGGATAAATGGAGTGATGGAGAGTGAAAGAGATAATAGCAAGGGTACCTCGGAGGATATTATGGGCTGTCTGCACACATCGCAAGGAGGGCGAGCAGTACACGAAGTCGATTACTGTGTGACTCTCAAAAAGGGCCTCTCCTGAACAGAACAAAAGGACACACATACGGTACTTCAACACAAAAAAAGAAAGAAAAAGAAAAAAAACAGTAATAATAATAATAATAATAATAATAATAATAATAAAATAGCATAGTTTGTCATATTTTGGTTTCCGCTAATTACAGTTACAGATTTTATTTCAGTAAAAACTGCAGAATAAGCATTCATTTCCATCTTAAATTCCACTTTCACCTTCACGTCACAAACCCACCAGTAGTTTGCTCATGTGCACAATGATGTGCCCAGGGCCGTATTTATTAATCTACAGAATTCACTACATTTCACTGTAATTAAATCGCTCTAACGTGAGTGGTCTTGTTGGGGTGTACTTCATCACAAAAATAATGTTGTTACAACTGAGAGAGGTTGCCAGCGGATTCCAAGTTTGATATACACCAGCTGTGACCACAAAGTTTCAACGTCAGCTTACTGTAGGTAACCAGATCATGAAAGGAACGAGGTTTTGGGTACATCGATCAGTTCACAAGCAACCACATTGACACCAAATGGCACACAATGCTGATATTACAGTGCTACTACGTTATACAATTTTGACCTAAAAAGCACACAGTGCTCTCACCACAGCAACAGGACTTCGAGTCCCACTCAGTCAATAGGATTGGTATTACTATTGTTCTGCACTGTTGCGTTAGCCAAGAGCTCCTGCTGGAAATAGTCCCGACTGCATGCAAATTACAATTACCCAAGAGTCTTTGATGGAATCAAACATCTGCAATGAGAGAATCTACTGTAAAGGAAAGCATTGTGTGTTCTCAGGCTGATACCGAGTGCGTTTCTGTATAGTACTCACCCACTAATCGCGCCTGCGTGGCTCCAAACACAGTGATTGGACAGTCCTTATCGTACTCCCTGTACCCTCCGCTCCGCACTGGAAGACTACTCGGCATGTTGAGGTTGGATCGCACATAACGACCTGAAGCACATTTGCACACGGAAGGAGAAACGTCATTAAAATCTGACGTGGTGAACAGAACAGTGTCGGTGTGTACTAACCGTGTGTGTGATGTACTGGGATTGTCTTATGTAAATGGAGTATACACTTTTTCCTCAGGTTTTCTTGACTCTCAGAAGGTTCGATCAAGTTTATCGACCGAGTAATCTTAGTTATGAGATTTAGTACGCGAAGTAATACGGTAACATTTGAATAATGGATAGATATCATGCATTATTATAGATTTATGCTACCGTTATGTTCTGGTTTCTATAGCAACAGCTCACTTACAGATTAGTGATTGCAAATTAATAGGAAAAGATTTTTTTTTTTTTTTACAAAGAAATTCCAAATCAGAAAAAAATAGAGGTACCGTAGCTACAATCTGTTCCTTTTTCAACTAATAAAATGTCATTATTGGTTGCCGTGGTGTAAGAAGACTAGAACACATGTTTTCCTACACCAACGGATCACTGATTACTGTGTTGTTGTTGTTTTCCTTTATGCAACACTCCTTTATTCCTTCCACAATGGTACAAATAGTAGCTTCCTATTATAAAGGTCACATTTGCACTTTAAAGGGCAACTATTATGCAAAATTTGTATTCATATTTCTGGCCTTCACAAGTGTACAAACAAAAAACATACCAAAATTAACTTTTTCCAATTTTCTTGGAAGAAGCCAAGGCTTAAACAAGCCAATTAGATGCCCCCAGTGTGACCTCATATAAGATGCCCTTCTTTGACTTCGCTCCTCATTCTGCAGTACTCTGAATGGTAATTGGCACTAGCTCATTTACATACAAACTTTTCAAAACAGCAAAAAAAAAAAAAAAAAAGTTAAAAAAAAAAGCAAAAGTATTTAAACATTGGCTTTTTAATTATATTCATAGAATAGGTACAGTACAGTAAGTACATAAACCCATAAAGTACAAAGTTTATGATTGTATGTGTATGGATTCAATTAACAGTCTATACACATCCATCCATCTACTGTAGGAACCTCAGTAGTCCAACCAGGGATTGTGAAGGTCAATGGTGACCATTGTATTTATTCGCATTTTACAACCGTGGTGGGACATCCGGTCAACATTCACACCAGCATTCACACACGATAGGCAATTTGGGAACGCCAATCAGCCTAATCTGCATGTCCATGTTCTGTGGGAGGAAACCGGGGTACCCAGAAGAAACCCACCAAACATAGGGTGTTGTTCTGTTGAGCTGTGGTCATCAAGGAGACAGCCATCCAGCTGTCCATCAAAAAAAGGTCCGCCTACTGCACCAACACCACTGATACAGTGCAAATTCCATGCACACAGACCCTAAGGCAGGAATCGAACACTGATCCTGGAGTTGCAAGGCGACAGTGCTAACCACTGCCCCTATGACCCCCCTCCCCCCCCGTGCCGCCTGTCTATACATGTGTGTGTACAAAAAACATTTTACATACTTAGCAAAATATATAACTATCAAATTAATAACCTTATGTAGGTTAGATTCAGTTTTATAACCGAGTCGCCTTCTCTAGCTAAGGCTTGTATCCTGTATACAAAATCAAGAAAGGAGAAAATGAGGAAGTATGCATGCACAGGAAACAGTGAGAGGAATCCTCAAGTGAAAAACCAAATAAGGGCAACTGTCAACATTGGACAAGCTCATCAAGATATGTAAACATCCCCTGACCCATGAACTCTGACCTTTGGCATCAAAGCACTGAGTAATCCAGTGTTTTCCAAACACCACGTCCATCCTCTCACCATGGCGACAGACAAACAGAGTTCCCTTGGGCAGTCGAGGCTGGCTATTGGTCCGCATCACCTAAAAGCCAAGAATGAAATGGTCACATTAATTGTTATACAGTACAATACTATAACTGAAGGACATTTTATACAACAGATACTCTACTTCATAAAAGTACCTTGATTATATACACAATAGATACACAATGTAAAAATTAGGAAAATGTTTCAAATTTTTGGTCAGTTTTTAAAAAAACTAAATCCTCAGTCAGTTAATAAGTTAGTTAGGAATGTTACAGAGTTATGGTGTTGCTCTGTAAGGATGCTACAAAGTGTACATTTAACCATGTTTATATTTCTTAATGTACAGTAAGAGTGATGCTTACCTGCATCGGATGACATACGACACTCATAGGGTGTTGTTCTGTTGAGCTGTGGTCATCAAGGAGACGGCCATCCAGATGTCCATCAAAAAAAGGCCCGCCTACTGCACCATCACCACTGCTTACTGTTGGAGAGGTGCAGTTGAGGAAGGAATGGGACCTGTAAAAACACAAGAAACTAAGTTAATACAAACACTTTCTACCTGCTCACTTTATTCTAACAAGTGCGTAACACAGCTCTCTCACCCATGAAGCACCCATGTGTCACACTCGTCTGCTCGGTTGACGTAGTTCTCGGGCAGCAGGCCGGAAAGCCCCGTGCCCATAGACGTGCCATAAACCCATCCCTCGCTGGCACTGCCCTGCTCCACTGGAGACATGAAGATGAAATCGCCTGGCACCAGTTCTAGTTCATCATCATTTTGGGGAGTGTATGGATACATCACTCGCAATGTCTGTTGGACAAAAAAAAGTAAGATAGAAATCCTTGCAGGTCATCATGTAATAGGGAAAAGGAAAACTTACTAAATACTAAATGTATTGCTATACATTGATATATATGATACTATAGTGATAATATTATTAATGTTATATTAATATAATATACATCATACTGTACTATTTTTCTCTGAAGTGTATATGTTTTTTGGCTGACTCGTATATAAATTTTTAACACACCCATTAAACATGCAAAGTGATGGGGGGAAAAAAGAGAAACGTTAACCTCAAGCAAATGCTTCCTGTAGCTGTGGATTACACCTGCACAACATTCCCTATAGAACTGGTTGATGTCTGGTCGTGAACATCTCTCTAGAGGTCATTCTACAGCAACTCTACTGCATTAAGGTCTGGGTGTGTTCTGACCGGACCAATCTAAAAGGCGTCTCTGAAGCCATTCTGCAATAGATTTACTTTGAGGTTTAGATTTTCATTGCACTGCTCCATCACAGGACTTCTTCTGAACTTCAGCTTGGAGGTATCTTTGAGAATCCTGAGAATACATGGCAAGCAGTCCAGGTCCAGAGGCAGCAAAGCAGCGTATCATGATGCTCCCTCCATTGTGCATCACTGTGGGAATGATGTTTTCATATTGGTATGTTTTTTTTTTTCCCCACAAGACATTCTCACAGTAGTCTTATTGAGTGCTACCTTAGATGTTGGCACACTTCAAGCAGTTCCTCAGTTGTGTCCTGATATGGATTTGGTTTGGATACAGGGACAGATGTATTCCCCAAAACCAGGGAACTGCAAATAATTCACTTGTAGGCCTGGGCAGCACATTGGAGACTTACCATTAAGAGGTTAAAATCTTATTATAAAGATCAGATTTGAATACTGTATGGGTTGCTTTTGCGGTTAAGCTCCATCGTGCATCACAGACACACTGAGACATCAAAGTGCTATAAATGTATGGCGCGGGCAGGCAAAAGATGTGAGGCAGATCCGATTGAAACTAAACCCTGACCAGAAAGGCTGAGTAGTTCAGTCTATCCCGGCTGATCTATAGATAGAACTGAGCAAAGTGGAAAGGGCTTCAAAAAAAAACTAAAAGCATCTTCATGATAGCAGATAAAGGTTCCAATAAATGCTTCAAATGACTGAGCAGTTATAGATGTATACCTCATGATTGGCGAATCGGATGTCCCGTGAGAACAGAACGGCGAGCCAATCGCTGCCCAGAGACACGTCCACTCCCCTAGCCAGCTTTTCCAGTGAGGCGAGGTGATTGGTTGGGAAATGGTAGGCCAGAGTTACATGAAGCTGCTTCTTATGTGGTTCCACATGGACATCTGTGTGATACAGGGAGACGAAAATGACATAAGATTAAGATTTAACATTAAATTTAACATTTATTTGTCAAATGTACCTTACAGCACACATTGAAATGATTTTTTTTTTTTGCATATCCCAGTTATGAAGCTGGGGACAGAGCGCGGGGTCAGCCAGGACACAGCGCCCCTGGAGCAGATAAAGGGTTAAGGAACTCGTACACAAGGGCTCTACTTGGTTGTGCTGGGGCTTGAACCCCTTCCAATCAGTAACCCACAGCCATAACAAAAGGCATACTTTCATGTCCTCATTTGATATTTCTAGGCGTGTACTTGGAATACATTTATAATTTATGATAACATTGCAATATATTGATATTGTGATGTTCCTTTCAGTAAAATCAGACGGGGTAATTTTGTTTCATTATTTTTATATAATTGTATATTCAATGGAAAAAAAGCCCTCGAAAGCCATCAAAAATGTGCAACGATATCTACATTTTTACAGTTAAATGTGCTCACCTGCTTTGGCCGCAGCTTCAGAGGCAAAATCTGCTGCAAAGTTCTTCAGCACCTCAGCTACTTTCTCCTCAACAAAGAGCCCAATGAAGTTGGAGGAGATGTAGAGCTCCAGGGGGAGGGGGGAGGGGAATCGGCCTCGCCACTGTCCCACGACAGTTGGCAGTGCCTCGCACAGTGCCTCGGCCTTAGCGTCTGTACACTGGATACACAAACACAAAAACATACGCATAAAGTACCCAAAGGGTCTTCTAAAACACATACTTCAGACATGAAGAGATGTCAGCTTAAACATCAAATATGATAAAAATCTTGGTATAGAATATAGGTAAAAATATCTGGACACCTGACCGTGACCCTCATAAACGGAACAACAGCAAACTATTGCCACAAATTGTGTTTGACCCATTTCCCTAACGTTCGTTTAAAAAAAAAACGAGTTGTCTGCATAGGGATCGGACCTCAACACCACTGAACACGTTTGAGATGAATTATAAAAGTATTGACACGTCAGGCCTCTTTACCCAACATCACAGCTTAATCTCATTAATGCACTTGGCCAGGTGTTTGCATACTTTTGGCCATGTATAAAAAAAAAGTAACTCTAAATGGTACTTACCATGAAGAACTGGCAGAGCGTGATGTGGGGGAAGATGTTATGAGCTTTGTTCTTGCCACACATGACGCGACTCTGCTGCCAGAACTGAGAGAGCTGATGAAGCAGCGGCCCGCTCGGGCGTAAGTACAACACAAACTCCCTTGGCAAAGGGTCATCGAGGAACGGGTCGTCAACATGAGAGAATAACCTGCAAGCCAAAAGAGAAAAGGAAGCTTCAGATTAAATAAATCACAGCATGAATTTCCAGTATTCACTGTTAATAAACACATTAGAAGAAATTTGGAATCCTGAAAAGTTTATTTCCATTTTTAATGATTTCACTCGTTTCATGAATGAAGGAAAGCACTGTATCAGCAGGGGGCAGTAGAAAGCCAAGAAAAGGATAAAATACAGGTAGAGCCCTGAGAGTGATCCCCAGCATCTACAATGACAATTTGTTACAATTTGTTTGAATTCTGTGTAATTATAACTGAAATCCGGCCTCAACAAAATTCAGACAAGTTTCACTGACAGGATTCAAATCCTGCTGCATGTATGGTACCAAAAGATATGCCTCACTCAGTATTAGACGGAGATTAGAAATCATAAGTAGAAATGGTCTGGGCTAATGGATGTGGGATTCACTTCTGAAGAAATGCTTTTGCACAGGCACAGTTTTAAAAAAAAGCGATTAAACTGATGATGAATTGGAGTCAAAAATTCTCAAGGCCTAGAAACATTTCTTCATTTTTACCCTCATTACAAACTGCAGAAGCTAAAAATTTATATACAATTGTAAAACCTAACCACGTCTTCCTGCTCTGCTAAATAGCTTGGAAACTATCTCGATGCACAATGCCACAAATGTTTTCAGTCACAGATGTGATGGGCTTTTCCACTGTAAAGACTGTTGCTTTGTCTCAGGGTCGTACCCGTACACCCAAGTTTAGTCACTGGTAATGATCCTCGACATCATACAGGTCATTCACGGCACGTTGACACAGACTTTGATGAGATGTTCCGTCTTCTCCTGGGTCAGCAGCCTGGGGACGAACTTGGCCGAAACATGGCGCAGGTACAAATCACACAGGAGGGTTGCCTGGGCTGCTCTGTATGACACATCGACAATGGCAGCAATGTTGTGGATTTTTATCAGGGAGTTGAGTTTGTTGAAGATCTGATCTCGTTCTGATCTCTTGTTTTCTTTCAGTGGTGTTCTTCTACTGTTGAAGCGCATACCACTCAAAACACATCAAACAATTCATGGTAGCATCGCCGTAAAACTTGCCAAATCCTGTCAAACGTTTCTGTGGCAGATTCGCCCAGTTTCGCGCGGAATTTCAGGTTCGCCCTTTATTCTAATTTGCTGCACATGATGATGTAGTAACACACATGGTCAGAATAACACCAGCTGCACAGCTCCCGATGTAGAAATCATCATGTCTTTTGGCACACTGACTTATGAAGGTCGGTGCTTCCTGTAGCCATGTATGCTACAAAACAAGTCTAGAAATCTTTCGCTACCACCTCGTATCAGTTGTGATGGTGGAGAGCCGCAACAATTTAAACCGAAACTTCCAACTAAATCAAACAACCATCCGAAAAGTGATAACCATTAAAAAAAATAATAATCATTTTTCTAAAGTTCTGAGGTACTTCTAATATGAATTTGGCACTGTTATGCTAGCTAGTGAGCAAGAGTGAAAAGCTAGATTAACTAGCTACAGTAATATTAGCAGAGATGGTGGTACATTAAAACAGCACCTTACACAAGTATATAAACTAGTCAAATGGTGAATTTTTATAGTACTTAGAGTGCACATCAGTGTTTCATTTTGAAAGCTAAATTAGCAATGAAAATTCATGAGCAAAAAAATTGAGTCTGAGGTAATGACTGTTTAGAAATTGTATAGCCCGTTTCAGTGGTGCCTGAAAGCATTACTTTCCTGTTTCCTTCAAAGACTGTTGGGAAAAAATGGTGTAAAACGTATTATGTAAAAATATAATGTTTTTAAGAACATTTATCCTGAGCTTTAGTCCTTCTTTTGTGGGGTTAAAATCTTTTTAGGCATCTGACTCCCCATTTCTTCCCCACTGCTTGGAAAACATTACTTGGTTTTAGTGGCCGAACAGCAATTTTCAGACAAATATTCCCACAAAACTGGCAAAAAAAAGTTTTAAAACAGCATAATTTTTAATGGCGGTGCATGAGTGTGTAAGTGAATAGGTTTTGTTGAGAAGAAGTGTGTGTGTGTGTGTGTGTGTGTAGCAGCTGCACATACTGATTAACTTCAATAGCCACAGAAGTAGCCCTACTAGACTCATAAAGGCAGCTGGCAAATAGCTTTGTTGTGTGTTTATCAGGTTTTGTGTGTGTGTGTGTGTGTGTGTGTGTGTGTGTGTGTGTGTGTGTGTGTGTGTGTGTGTGTGTGTGTGTGTGTGTGTGTGTGTGTGTGTGTGCGATTACTCACCAGTCACAGGCCGCCTGTACATTTCTGCCACCGGTCGAAACCAATGCTTTCAGCCTGAGGGGAGGAGAGAGAAAAAAAGGGAGAGTGAGATCAGTTCCATTCCTGTGCTGGTCACAAAATCAATACTCTCTTTTCCGGAGGATGTTTATCAGAACAAGAGCGCTCAGGAAGTTGTTAAGATAACAGGCATACCTCAGCCTTCAGCAGAGCAATTGAAAGACACAAACCCATACAGGTCATCATCATCTCATCATCATCCTCATCATCATCCTCATCATCATCCTTACACTGTCACACATGTATAAGGATTGATTAGCCTACTCTTTCATCTGTTTTGAGGACGTATTTACAAATGACAGACAATTTTTTTTTTTACAGATATAAGATTTCACTACTAAAATTATTATAATCATTTTCCCTTTAAAGCTACACTCGTACTGTTTCAGTTATAACCCTGACATTTAATAAATATACAATAAAACATCTGCTCAGAAGTTATGGTCTCTGTAGTGCTATAGGCTCTGTAAAAAAAAAAACGAAAGAAGAAGAAGGAAAGGTATTTGAAATGAACCACCAACATCCAACTGATCAGGGCATGAGGACTTCATGATTTGCAGTAGTCACTCTGAATCATGGGTAGACTGTTCATTTGATACTACTTTAATTTCAATTCAATTCAATCCCATAGCAAAGAAACTCCAAGATGAGATCGCATGTTAATCTCTTCTTTGTCTGAGCCGTCTTTGAGGCTTGAATGAGATTTAGGCATTTTCTGCATTTTCTCAAAGGTGTCTCAAATATGGCTCATTACCTCTAAATCTCAGAGATAGTTCAGATTTGTCTTGTGTTTCCCCAAAGCAGTGTTTCCCACACAAAGTATATAGTACTTGTAAACTGTGCATTTGGGTTTTCTGATACGTCGTGTAGAATTAAACTTATCATTACTTTTAAAAATTTACATTTTACTACTACCGGAAAGACCGCAATGTAGAACTAAATGTGCATATTGATATATATTATGTCTTTGATATAAAATGTATGTCTGCTGACAGAGAGGGTTTTCATCACGTGTCACTTTATTTTAGACTGCATAGTTAATGTATGCATTCTTCTTCTTCTTATTATTATTAATAAGGTTGGATCTCTGAAATGTGAAATTAATATAATATAAAATATGTTAAAGTCATATATATTTGTTAGTTGTGTATAGTAGATCACTTTTGTGCTGCAGGTAATGTGGCCCGCTCCGTTGGCTCTCACTGCAGGGATATTTTACACCTGTGGGAAACTCTGCAATGTGCAAATTATTTGAACTTTCTGCTTTAGAATTGCAAAAATAAAGTACCCAAGGAAGTTTCTCTTTTAATACACCATGTGTTTGAGGAAGAAATGTAGGTTGGTAATGACTAAAGTCAATTACAAAATTGCTTTGTAATAGATAAATGTTTTATTTTGAAATCTAGCTTCTTTATTTAGAAAAAATTTCAACCACCAGTTATATTATCATACAGTATATACAGTGTCCCTAATTTTGTCATTTAAGGCCAAACCTATTTTTTATTATACATTTATGACTGAAATGTTCAACATTTTCTCATGGCCAACCCAATTAAGTACATGTAGATTCTAATAAAAGACACAATTTCTCACAATTTCTCCCACACATGCTCAGAGTCTGCAAATGTTTAAGTGTCCAGTGTGTTAGAGAAATGTGCAGGACATTGATAAAAAGAAGAAGACGACAAAACAGACGGTGAAGGTGGGTTTTACTTTTTCGCGCCAAATTTAAAATTAAGTGCTTAATTATTATTTCCAGAGTCAGAAAGTAAGTTAAAATGCTACCTGTGGGTGGTTTAGCATGTGGATTAGCATATCTAGGTAACTAACACTTGTGAGGTTCTTATGGTAAAAATCTGTCAGCTGGTTACAGAATTATTATTAGGCATGCCCCAGGTTAACCAGTGTGGTTTGACAAAGTTACTTTTTACCTTTTCATTTTTTTTTAAAGAGTAAGTTATTGTTACTGCATGATCAGTTTTTGAAAACCAGTAGTTTTATTATAGAGTGTTCAGTGTTTAACAGTAGTTACCAGAACATGTAACTTTAAAGACATCAGTTATTTATATTCTATAACTAAAGACTGATATGTTTGTTCATGGAATTATATACACTTTAACTTGGTTCTTTTCAGAAGCAATTTTTTTTTTTTACACTAAATACTAAGCAACTTCAGGAGTTGCAGACTTTGGACAAACTTATTGGACATCCACCACAAGAGTAGGGTGATGTAGCCGGTGAGAGAGAACTTTCACTGGCATTGGCCTGTTCTTGTAGCTCTGTACATACAGCAAGCAACCAATTTTCCTTTTCAGCTCTTTTTTGACTGATTCTTTTCAATGGAAGTCACAATGCTCTTGCCTTTGAGTTGAGCAGTGCGACACGTAATATCTTTGTCAGGTCGGGTGACATTTTGTATCATTTAGTGTCTTGATTTGCCAGATTTTGCTGGTGTCTGTTACATTGTGTGAATTGTAATTTTGGATTCATTATATAATTTATAATAATTTCTCATTTGTGTTTCATGCACCTCATTTATATCTTGCTTTAATCTCATTTTGGTCTTATATATGGCTCATTTGCTTCTCCTTCAAATGCAGTTCTGTTTCTCCAGTACAGTACATCTCAGATTTCTTAAATGTTTCTCCTAATATTATGTCTTGGGTTATGTCTCAGTTACAGTATGTTTATTTGTTTCTCCAAAGTCAGCTTTAGGAGAAATAGAAAAGACAAAATCAAGCTTGTAATGAGATAGCTCAATTCAGTCTCATGAGAGAGACTGACACACACACACACACACACACACACACACACACACACACACACACACAC
>JAAGKR010000026.1:0-11347 GCA_011419295.1 Clarias macrocephalus | reverse complement strand
GAGGATTCTGTGGGAACTGTACACACAATCATTCACCAGCACCACTTGCACATTACAGGAAGTAAAGTCCTGACCTTGCTGCAAGCGATTTCAGGACCAGTGTGGGCCATTAATGAAGTTCCTGGGAGGCCAGTGTTTCAGACATTGAAAGCTGGCAATGTGATCATAGCCCTGTGTACCGAGAACACTTTCTACCCTGATGGTAAGTGAAATGCTGGGATAAGTGTAGAAGAGGATTATACTGTATAGAGAAATAAAGGGAGTTTTTAACTACTAAACTTATAATTGTTCTGTGTAAACAAAAGTCCCGGTTTGTTTTGAACATGTCTCACCTATGGTCACATGCTTTGGACGGTTAATGAATAAATTAATAAATTAAATCAATTAAAAAGTAATCAATTTGTTAATTAAACCGAATGATGGGGGGGGGGGGGGCCTGATCTTTTATAAATGCAGAACCTGGTCTTTCTCAGTCTTTCTCAAATGTCCATCATTTTGTGCTTTCAGAGATACTTTTCCACTCGCCATGGTTATAGAGAGTAGGCACATGAGAACCTGGGTCACGGACTTCCTCTCATCAGAAAAAAGTCTGTATATTCTCCTCTGACCATTCTGTTTAAACTCTAGAGATCAGCAGCTCTGGAAATACCAGAATCGAGACAAGCTAGCCAGATCAAAACAACAAAATATTTATATATATATTTTTTAAAAAAAGTTTAATCATATGCGACCTGCTTACAACTGATTCCGACAAAATGTTGTTCCTATACTCTCATCTTAAATAAATGACAAAAACAATCATCATCCTTCGAATTCTCTATAATTAAGACAAATTACCATTTTTCTCCCCACAGCGAAATTGGAAACAAAAGTGCAGAGGAGTGTTTAGCTCCCAACACAATCAGTGATTTAATGGAGACACTATGAGCCATCGCTGAGTGTGCCGATGCGCATGATCTCCATTGATTCAGTTTGTGTGGGCCTTTATTCGGATGCTGGGGGAAGCTTAGTCTGTGTGTGTGTGTGTGTGTGTGTGTGTGTGTGTGTGTGTGTGTGTGTGTGTGTGTGTGTGTGTTGTACCCACTCAGGTCAGAGTTTATGCTCAATCATTCTATATTTAGTCCGGCATTCACCACTCCATGCTGCGTCACTGCATTCTGGGACGGGGAAACACCCCTAATATGTTGCCATATGGCCTAGCATGTATACAAACAGACACATAAGGTCAAGCTCGCGGATACGACGATATGCTCATCGCCAAATAACCTCATAGACGCACATACTGGAATAGGAGCTCAGAAACTTTTAAAACTTATGCAGTTATTAGCATACATACAGTATTCGGTTCCGTGTGTGGGCAGGACACACAGACACACACACACAGACACACAGTCTGTTTAAGTACAGTAGATTTTCTACCCACATACTAAAGCTTTCTTCACCTTTTACAAAAATATATGGTGTAACTTAGAAGCTGCTCAGGCCAGTGTAACTACTTGTCACAGAGTACAAGTACAATGTTTAAATAAGAGCACTGCTGCACTGGAATTAGGAAATTGCAATGTGATGTGAGTAATAGCTGGGTGCGTACTGACACATCTTCATTAGGGGATTTACCAGGGACATTAAAGCTTTAGAGCATGTGTGTGTGTTTAGTCCTGAGAAACAAGGAAAAAGTGAGGAGTTATATAGAGGCAGGGTAGACAGTCTCACACCGCACCTACTGTATCACCCACCCACACACACAATGCAAACACATGACTGCACACGGAAATCAACATATTCAACCATGTGGAAATTACAACCCGCAAATGAGAACAGCATGTCGAACTTTGATAAGGTTCTGTACGTGTTACATTTGCACAAAGTGTTTGTGGGGACATGTTTTAATGTGTTGGTGGGGGCTAAATGACCTCACAAGGATAGGAATACTTAGAAATAGCTTAAAATTTATATATATATGGTTAGCACTGCCGCCTTGCGCCGCCGTGGTCGCGGGGTCAATTTACACCTCGGGTCTGTATGTGTGTGTGTGTGTGGAGTTTGCATGTTCTCTCTTTACTTGGTAGTACCTCCGGGTACGCTGGTTTTTCTCCCACAGTCCAAAGACATGCCTTCATGTTTGTATGTGCGTTTGCATGCTCATAAAGAAAGCAAGATATTACATGATAGACCAGTTTTCAGATGGAAAGAAAAACAAAAACCTAATGTAGGCTCCTGGGTTTTGCATGGAAATATAAATGAGCAAGTGTGACATAATTAGCAGAAGACCTCTGGCATATTTTTTAGCATGCTCTGTAAAACTGGTTTTAAAGTTATGTGTAATCGGGTTTTTGTGTGTGTGTGTGTGCGTGCGTGTGCGTGTGTGTGCGTGTGTGTGTGCGCGTGCGTGTGTGTGTGTGCGCGTGCGTGTGTGTGTGTGTGCGTGCATCTCTTATACACACACACACAGTACATAGATAGTGGCATGGTGGTGTACGGGTTAGCAGTGTGACCTCGCACCTCCAGGGTCGAGGGTTCGATTCCCTACACACCTCTCAGCGTTAACTTAAAAACCTTTCCTTCACTACACATGGGCATAAATGAGTCATGATGCACTTGATCCTGTCACCAGCTTACTGGCACATAATTTAATCAGTGTTATTCAAATCACATGGCGGTTTTGTTAATGTTATGGCTGAACGTTGTAAATAGAGCGAGAGATAGAGAGACAGATAAGCAAGAAATATTCTTTTTTTAAATAGTTCCTTGTAGTTACTGAGGTCAGGGTTTAGGTTTAGGCATAGCAACACAGTAATTTTGTCAATAGAAGGTGCTTACAAGGATATTAAAGCAAACCTGTGTGTGTGTGTGTGTGTGTGTGTGTGTGTGTGTGTGTGTGTGTGTGTGTGTGTGTGTGTGTGTGTGTGCGCGCGTGCGCGCAGGAGCACATTTGATTCGCCCTCCCTTCCTTTCCAGTCACAACTCCAAGCAGGAACTCAATGACTTATTTATAAACTGCATTTCCTGTCCATGCAGTTGGAAGGGAAAAGAAGGCTGTACTCATGTGTGTGTGTGTGTGTGTGTGTGTGTGTGTGTGTGTGCATGCAAGTTACATTTTCACAAACCAGTTAATTTATACTCTTTTTCTATATCTCTTTTAGATTATCTTCAGTAACATTTCTCAAAAAAAAAAGAAAAACAGCTTCTGCACTATTTCTTATATAGAGAACAGGAGGAGCTTTTCTGTGGCTGACCACACAAGCTGTGTGTATGCGCTGTGTGTGTCCCCGGTGTATTTCCCTGGCCTGGTCTGACTGTGTTTGCCAAATTCAGAGAGGAGACACCTACTTCCTGTTTAGTGAGAAGTAAGTCAGCATGCAGCCCTACACACACACACACACACACACATACACACACCACAGACAAATACCCTCAGACCAACAACACTGCCCATGTAACCCAAAGTCAAATGTCTCAGTGGTAGCTAATGATTTCTGACGATGAGGAAGTGTGCCAGAAGGGAAAAGGCAAAAGATTAAACGTTAGTAACACATTATTAATCTATAATCTATTAATCTATTATCTATTAATAATATATTTTTAGACATGTGCGTGTATAAACAAAAATATAAATCTTATTGTTTATTTTCCATTTTTTTGTATTGCAAAAATGTATTGTATTTTGTACAATTTACAAAAAGCTTATTAGAATTTTCCCCCTAATATGACCTCATACAAGAAGATACGCTCTCACAGCTTGTTCCTCAACTGTGCTGGTCTCTGGCGGGTGTGGCTCGGCCGTAGCTTGTTTACATAGATACTGCAACGACTCATTTCGAGGTATTTATTATCTGAGGAGAATTTCAGCTGCAGCATTAACAGATAGTTTGGGGGAGACCTGAGACCTCAAAAAGTGTTAAACATATGGGACCTTTAACTGATACCAGCAAGAAAGCCATTTTCAAGAAACTTTTCTCAAGCCAATCTTGAGCAACTGATTTTTTGTCGGATGGTCAACTTTCCAGTTTAAAATCCCTAGCAGAAAACTAAATTTGAACTTTGATCCAATGACCTTAGGATCATAAGTTCAAACACCACATTACTAAACTGCCTCGGTTGCCCTCTTCAGCAAGGCCTTTAACCAGCAACTGCTCTGATGTGTAATGAGATGAATGTAGGTCACACTGGATAAGGTCATTTCCCAAAAACCATGAATGTAAAGGTGACGTCATAGTTGTTTCAGAATGAGGCTGCTGGGAATATGCATTCATTGTGTACAGTGCCGTGAAAAAGTATTTGCCCCTTCCTGATTTTTCTTTGCCATATTTGTCACACTTAAATCATTCCGATCAAACTAATTTTAATATTACACAAAGATAACATGATTACATACAAAATTAACTTTTTAAATGATTTCATTTATTGAAGGGGAAAAAGCTGTCCAAGCCTGCCTGACCCCTATAAGAAAAAGGAATTGCCCACTTGCTAAATCATGAATGAATTGTGATTAGCCACAATTTATGGAAAGTTGGGTTAAATTTTACTTGGCAAACTCAGGCCTGATTACTGCCAGACCTGTTGAATCAAGAAATCTTTCTACAGAGCCAAGTATACTAAGATACTAAGATCCCACATCATCCAGGAAGGGTTCAAATAGTTTTTCATGCTACTATACACTTATGAAACGAACAGGGCAAGATCCAAAGCGTGGCAGGGTTACTTTTCCACACAGATCTTGATTCGCAATCAGATTCAGAGTGTTTTAAAGATTCAGATTTATATTCCGTTCTGATTTCCACTAAACTGAAAAAGGGGTCCATTTTAACAGAAACCAATGTCTTCTCTTGTTGTTGCCCTATTGTTTGATTTTCAGTTCCTCTCCAATTAGGTCAACAACATTAACCGTGCCCATAGCTAAGTTGCTACCAAATATTGATTCGGTTTCATCCCTCTCAAATACCACGGGGCAGCATTTACACCTTTACCCCTGTGTGTGTGTGTGTGCGCGCGCGCGCATGTGAGCGTGCATGCTAAGCTCTTCCACCAAAGTCACGAAGCGTGTTACTTTCCATTTGAGGACATTCATCTCTGCGGGCTTCTAGTGCACTGTGTAGCTTTCGATTCCCTACAGAGTAAGTGGAAATTACAGCTCATTGATTTTCACCCTCAGCGTTTTCTCTTTCGTTTAAATTCCACCATCCATGCTGGCTAAGTGATTAGCGAAGTTTGTAGCTAATGATTAAATAGTTTGGTGATTTCCCTTTAACACACACATCGTTTACTGCTGGTTCTTATGAGGCAAGCGTTTGACTCGAAAGATGAAGACCCACACCAGATGTGTGCGAAACGCCTCAGAGTTGACCATCTCATGGACCCCGTCTGACTTGGATGTCCTAGACAGACCAGACGTTCTAGCCAATCCAGTCACAAGAGTGCATGGAAACGTGTATTCAGAGTTTCAGGTCAAGCTCCAACCTTCATCCTCATCGAGCGGAATTTAAATCATCTTCAACTAGAATTGATGCATACATTTAGTAATTAGCTAAATCATTCCGATTAGATATTACGAATTAACTGTTTTCATAGACACTAGTCTGATAAAGATCCATTCTTTATAAGAATATTTATTTATTTATTTATTTATTTATTTATTTTTGACATTGGTGAATTGGTTCTGATCGCTTTTAATCTGCCAGAAATAGAACAGAAGAAGTATTTTCTCCAACCTTTGAGGTTAGGTTTGGCTTCCCCTCTTTTACAATAAATTCTGCCTTCTGTGTTGAAAGAATTTAATTTCATCTATGATTGGCTAGATGCTTTACTACATGTCAAATGTGCGCCAATCAGTATCCCTTCCTCAGCCAGAAACCCAGTGGATGCAAGTCTGAAATGAGGACTGGTAAGAGAGAGTTCTTCTCATGTACTTCACTGATCAGAACTGGAAGCGAAAGTTCCTTCCTGGAAACTTGTCGAGTCACCTGACGTTACCCCCACGTGGGGCAAACATGCAGATAAGGGAGAAACAATTAGATCACGTGTTTACATGGCTACCTATAAAGCAGATGGTCCAAAGTTCACACTGCCTCTGACTGAGGTGTTTGAATGGTGCATTGTGCATTAAGCCAAAATTAGGGTCTGTCTGATGGTGTCTAAAAGACAAGTTCTTGTAAACCGGTTTTGCTCCCTCGACTGGTACTCAATAAATGCGACAGTCATTCCGATGTCTAGCTACAACAGTCACAACACTTCTCTTCTCCAACACTGAGCCATCATGAGTCACAGGTAATTTTCTGCATCGCAAATGAGCTAATTATAATCCTCCTTTTTTCATGAAGCCATCTGTTTTCTGAAGTGCACCAGTCTCTTTTGTCAGAAAAACAAAAAGCTTCACCTGTTTCCTCTAGACAGAATGCTGATCGTTATGATCGTTGATGAAACAGTTTTTTTTTTTTTTTGGTTTCATCTGACCAGAGAACATTCTTCTTAAATGCTTTTGATGACCTGCAAACATCTTAGTTTTTTATGTCAGTTTTGGACTTGGGGCATCTTCCATAGCCGGACATCTAAATTTGATAATTCCTTGGTGTTATTTTGTGCCTCTTTCATGACCCATATTGTGTCTGAACAATCCCATGGTTTTTAGATTTTTGTGTATATTTTTGTATGAACGCTTGTGGTTGACTTAAGCTACATTGGTCATAAAGAGGAACTGGACTTGTGAAGGTCTATAATTACTTTTCTGAGATCTTGCCCGAGTTGTTTAGATTTTCCCATAGTTTCAAAGGCAATTCAGCCATAAATTGTGGTTGTATTTAACAAAAAAAAGGTTTCGGATACCGTGACATGCAACAAACGTCAAGGATACCAACTACTTTGCTGTTATTGGTGTTAAATTCCTGTAGTTGTGTTAGGTAGTATGTAAATTTGTTGTTTTGTATTTATATAGGTACTTTTATTTTAATATATTATTTATTCATTTTTTTTCCAGTAAAAAGTTGTGCTCTAATGTTATCCACCTTTTTTTTTTTTTTTTTTTTGTGGCTCTGGGCTTTTTTTTTTTTAGATATCTAACAAATATTCAAATGATTCCAATGCAACTTGTTGAATTGTTTAAACCCCATGTCCCATACAAAGAGGTAATCTTTTGTCCCACACTCCAGTCCAGTAGGTGGTGGTATTGCACCAACTGGCCATAAATTAAAAAAATTAAAAAGATGACACAATCCTCTCACAAAACACGAGTATTTTAAAGAAGATGCAAATGTTAAAAAGTTTTCCCTACATTATTTTAAACATCTGAATGGATTCTGACACGATGATTTAATTAATTGAATCGACCAACAGAAGGTCGATTAACTTGCACAAATCGGTTAAATCACGCAGCTCTAACAGAAAAAGTCAGGCTGGAATTCTACTATAGTCAATCGAAGCCGCAATAAAAGTCTCTCGTTGCTTTAAAATGACTTCGACTGTAAACAAAGAAGATTCCCCAATTGATTCGCTACAAGAAATGTATATTAATATAAGATGCGTGAACAACTGAGAGGGAATATTTTTAGCCTGTGTGTGTTTAAACTTCTGGCCTCAGCTGTGAGAAGGAAACAATACTTCACCACGTGCCGTCATATGAAAATAATTAACTTCAGGCTGGTTACAGTAACTCCGGCTGCATCACACCACCCGGTTGTGGATTATTTTTCCTAGAACAGCATGCCACAGTAAGACTGCAGTGCAGCAGATGACGAGATTTAAGAAGGCATCAGGCTACAGTTACAACAAGGTGCATCACGGCACTGAGAAACAGATGAGCCAACTGGAGCAGGCGCTTTCAGGAGATACCACTGAGCCAGTACGCTGACAAAGCCAACAATAGAACGAGACTAAGCTTCCATTACTTTTTAGCTGCTAACACTCTGCATTACTGACTACATTTGGAGTTTATATTCAGTTTTATGGGAGACTATTTCTGTAAACTCATTCATTGTTTTCTTTAAAAAGAAAAAAAAAACACACACACACACACACACACACACACACAAAGAGCACGCTCTCCATTCTTCGTTCTCTTTTTCACCCTTGTCTATTTTTTCTTGCACCCACACACACGCCCACATCTCTCTCTCTCTCTCTCGCTCTCTCCCTCACACGCACACACTAACACACACATACACACACGGTTCTCCATCTTTCTCCCCTCGTAGCTTTTCTTGCCCACAGACAAAGTCAGCGTGTGCCATCTCTCATTGCTTGGTACCAGCTCGCTCCTGACTCCAGTTAACACCACACACTAATTGCTAGACTCCGATTAGGAGACCTTCTCTGTGTCACACGCTAGCTGTCACGCTAGCTGTCAAGCAGTTCTCGCATCACCTTTCCGTTCTTGTTCTCGGCCCAGCTCATGACTGATGTTGGCGATCTCTCCAAACCCGTCTCGTGAGCATTAACAAGTTGAAAAATCCTGCATGCAAACGCCTAATGCCTATCGAAGTCTTCGATCTGACGGTGTTCACTTATTAATATAACTTGACTCGTAACAATGCGACATGCTGTAAAAGATGCAATATAAATCTGCCATGAGAGAATAAAATGCGATAAGCAAATTGCATAAAGACAGCATCAGTTTTTGGGGAAGGATATTGCTAGCTATGTGTGTACGTGCTTATGTGTGGGTGTGTGTACCATTTTATTTCCTGTACCAAAAAATAAAATAAAATAAATAAATAATTGTTATGTTATACAGTAGCTGTTTATTAAATCCTTCCAGCTAGCCAGAAAATTAAGTTAAAGCTAGCCAGCATTAACTACAATTTTTATTTTTTTTAAATATATGAATAAATGTATACAATATGTAAGGCAAGATGTACGTTTATCTACCTCACAAACAATGTTGCTCATGATCTCCGCAGTTTTCTATACACAATCCAGCTCTTCCCACACATTTTTCCAGGTTTAGTGACGACCGCCTGAGGATATTTTGTCACATTTAATTAATTAAGCCATTCAGAGCAGCTAAAAGACCTCGAATTCAATTCATCCTGCTAATGTTCTCATATTAAATCCCTTCATTTCTAGTTTGATTACTATCCAGCAATTTGGAATTGTGTGAGCAACTCATTTTGGTGACGTCCAGTCATTACTTATTCGAACTCCTTAACATGGTCTAATCTACTGATGTGCTTCACCATCAAACAGCGCAATGCATTTAAAGAATTTGAAAACAACATGTGCATAAACTGCAATCTAAATCGTTTCTTTTTGCAATGACATGATTCATCTTTTTTTTCTTTGTTCGTTTTGTTTTTGCCTTTTGTTCAAAAGTCTGGAGCCTCACCTCAGTTCAGTTCAACTACCTCAGCAGCAACCTCATTTCCCCGCTCGTCTGTTCCGACCAATCAGCATTCAGCATCACCAGTATCCTAATCACCGGCTTGATCATCTGCCCCAGTTTCTCACTGGTTCATGCCTCAAGTCAGATGTTTTTTTTAAAGCTTGAAATGTGATATGTTAGATGTTTTATAATGATTCATAAATTCACAATAATATTCCTCTGAAACTGCTCAGGTAAAGGGACTGGAGGAACTATTCCTCAAGACTATATTAAAAGTTCAAGACAGTCCAACTCTTTAAAAGCACAATATGAAGAAATGAGGGGGTGGAAGTAGATAGAGAAACGGTATCTCCAATACCAGGTGAGCTGAATAGAGCATGATTTGCGCCAAGGTGACAAAGTGTAAATGAAGTGATGCATTCACACACTGTTTTAACACATACTGGCACACACATATGTCATGCAGATGCCTGTATCTCTAGCCATCGTTCTATCTATCTAGCTCTCTCTCACACTCTCTCGAATATAAATAGAGAGAGAGAAGGAGAAAGAGAGAAAGAGAGAGAGAGAGAGAGAGAGAGAGAGAGATCTTCAGCAGCTTGTGGCAACACCTTAGTCTAAAGGCAACACCTTAGTCTAAACGTGTGATTATTACACTCGAATGATTAGCTCAAGTCAGGATCAGGAGGTGTAGTTTAATCTTGAACGAATTTAATGAGAAGCTAAGTTGCACTGACTGGAAAGAAAGATGATGACTAAGAGAGAAATGTTTTTAAAGGATTAAAATGATTAGACAGAATAACTCTGTATTGATTTCTGCTGATTCTATCCTATAATGGCACAAAAGAAAAATAGGAAAAATCTCCCACAGCACCCGCCTAAAAAAAAAATAATAATAAATAATAATAATAATAAAAATTATATAAAGAAAATAAAAGTGTTTAATAAGTATTTAAAGTATTAAAATGTTTACCCTAAATATTGGGGGGGGGGATAACAGATTTATGAAATTATCATAAGAATTAATAAAATCTAGTTTAATTTTTAACTTAAGAAAATTATATAAAATTAAACAAAGAATAAGTTAAAATAATTTAAGCGGGAATTACAACAATCATAAAATCAAAAATGAGGAGATTTTATATCGCTCTGCATTTCATTTCACTCACGATGAAGATTACTAGCAAAAAATATATATATATCATTTACATATTGGAATTTGTTACGATTATTTAAATCCTAAATAACATAACATATTATTAACATATTATTGTAATTCGTTAAGAAAATGAACATTTCTTTAAGATGTTATTGTATTGGTACTGTATTGTATGATATACATTTATGATATTACAGTACATTACAGTACAGTATGTATGCATGAAGTCTCCAAACCGGGACGACTGAAAAGCTTCATTAATGCTGGAAAAAAATTATAAAATGAAATAAAATAAAAAAACTTCTATCTGTGTTAGTTCCTTAGTGGTTTATATACAGAACTTCCTTAGAACAACTAAGAATACCAAGATGAAATGATTTCCTAACCATTAAGATCATATCTGTATTTACTTTGCTTCATTCTTAATAACTCAAGTTTGGCTTTTTTAGACTGAACTAGTGTTACATGGGGAGGTGACGAAACCTCCATTTTCTTTTCATCTCCCGCTGAAACCTGAAAGCACAACAAAACCGAGCATTTGTGGTATCTTACATGCAGACGAATCAAGTATGGATTCTCAAACTAATATATATCGAACTATAGCAGCGCGGTAGCGTAGTGGTTAGCAGTGTCGCCCTGCACCTCCAGGGTCCGTGCATAACTATGTATGTACTGATATAATATAATATAATATAATATTCTTATCCAAGAACCTCTGGAGTCCAACTAGGGACCATGGTGACCACTGAAATTATTCCCATTCTTACCTCCGCTCAACATTCCCACGTGAATTCACACAGTACACATGCACAAAGGGAACGGCGATTAACATGGTCCCTAGTTGGACTACAGAGGTTCCTCTATGAGAATATTATATT